>JAJMKP010000002.1:432830-951182 GCA_030569295.1 Taiozyma yuanshanica
GATTCTTCAAATGAAAAAAAAAAAAAAAAAAAAACATTGGATTATTAAAAAATGTCACCATCTTAACCCACAATTACAACCACGATTGAGCAAAATTCTTATACTGTGAATCAATCGGACCGATAACTCCTCCTGTGCTGGTTCTGCTTTCATTCTAACCTGTCCTTTTGATCATCTAAATCACTTTAGAGACAACGCGTTCTAACTTATATCATCGATACACGCGTCACCCCGCTCCAAGAGAACCTTCATCCACCACCACATTTTACCATGTCCAACAACTCCCAAGATACACTACCTGTACCAGTATCAACAGATCCTGCTAAAATCAAGGTCGCTTTCTCGGGTCTAGGGAACAAGTTATTCTTTGCATTTAAAGGACACACCAAAATGAAAAAGGTTATGGAATTATTTGCTAAAAACACAGATTTCCCAGTTAACCAGTTGACGTTTAACTTCGAGGGCCGTACTATCAGAGGAGATGATACTCCAGACAAGATTGGATTATCTGATTCTGATATCATCGAAGTCTTTCAGCAGGTTGATGGTGGGCTCATTTCCACTTACTAGATGCCGCTGGTCTAGTCTTCATTGACTGATTAGGAATGCCATTTCATTTTGATGTATTATTCTTATCATTGTTATTATTAGTGTTGTTGTTGTTATTGTTTTTTTGTTTGTTGTTATTGCTGTTGTTGTCCCTGTTTTATTGCTGATTTATTCATGATGCCAGATCATTAGTTTATTCGCAGACTAGATATATTTTTCTATGATTATTTCATGGTATTAAACAAACGTTTACCTTTATTTCATCATGATATGGTGTTAGAGTGAAAAAGTCAACCAATCCTCATTGTGTTTGGTATGTTTTATTATGTGTGGTTTTTTTTTATCTTCAAATTTGATTTATGATGATTTGTTCATCATATGGATACAAAATACCTTTTTTTAGTTGGGCTATAGTCATCTTATGTCGTTGGATGTCATTATTCTGGTATGTCTATAAGGAGATCAGTTTGCTCGATTTATGTGACAGACATCAGTCGGTCTAAGGATTCGATTGACTTCAAAATGATTACTGTCCATACTTACTAGAGATACCTTGCCTTTGAAAAGGTGTCCAATTGTATCTTCCAAATTGCAAATGACCTCCCTGAAATGTTAGTGCCTTCACTGTGCTGAAGATATATCTTGATAGGTCGGTAAAGGAATCCAGGTCATGGAAGGTGAGGTGATTATACCGCAGAATTATCAAGCATTTCTGGTAGTATTTTACGGTGGAGCCGGCTGATCCATTCCCCAGAAAGTGAACCTTAGCGCGGTTTCGCCGACTATACGATACTATCAGTTAGTTATAGGTAGTTGAAAGGTGAAAGTTGGAAATTTAAAGGCTAACGAGGTGGGAAATAAAGTCCATCTATACGATCTATCTATAACTTTTTTCTGCCTTTTTTTCTTTGTTTAGTGTACTATAAATGAAACATGGCTCATCTTTCCCTTGAGTAATATACGGTCAATGTTAATAATTCAACGAGCTGGACATCGGGAGTCGTACTTCTCTTATTGAATCAACGACTCTGTATTGCAACCCCCAAAATCTGACTTGAACTATATAGCTGACGACTTTTGACGGCTGCTGTTTCATTACTTAGAGCTTGTGCCCAATTCAACAGTTGAAACAAACTTAACTAACTCTGACTTACCTAACACCGATAGAAAAATCTCCTTGTTTGAAAGTTCTATTATCGTTAATTATAAGGGGAGAGGCTCGACTCTGGCCTTTTCCAGGAAATATTGATTTGGCCTAAACTATACAATGGGCTGCATGGGCTGCATGCTTACATATTTGTTTTAATAGTGACTCGACAGCGTTACTAGTATATCGCAGATCATACTCACACCCAATAAAATAAATCTCCATGATCATAATTATTAAAACTGATCAGTTCTTTTATTGTAATTACCATCGAGAGATATAGAGATTTTGTTCCAACTTATCTCATCAACCCATTATAATCTCAAGTATACCGAATCCCTGCCCAAATTAAAAATTGACATAGATGATTCTAAAGCACGAGGAAACGCATAACAAGGCATAACAAGGTTGGTAGATACATATTTTCCTAACAAAAAAAATTGCTTCATGCGGCGTTTGTTTCGCTCCTCTTGGAACCTCTTAATTTGTGTGGTATGATATATTTTATTCATTTAAGGTGCATTTTATACGGCGCGTCGCATTTTCTACGCGTCTTTGATTTTTAACGTGCCTGTAAATAATTTACCCTTTTAGGTAATTTTATTGTCCCAGTCGCGTTTTGGTTGTAAAATTATTTTTTTCTTTTTCTTTGCCCATTTCTGGGCAAAAGATCTCAGATCAACCACAACTTTTCAAGAAACCATTTGGCCCTTGCAATCCTCCCTTTTCAGGAAAGAACATCTCCAGATTTGGTCCCTGGGTCCTTAATTATAAGAAGAAAGAGGCATTTAACCTTGCATGGTTAGTAACCACAGCTGCAAACTTTTTATCAGAACAAAAAATTTTAATTTCAATATTTCAGAGTCTAGATCCTTTTACATACAATAAAAGCTTAGAACAAGCACTAAAAATTACTTAGACTCCCCATTAAAAACAAAAGAAATCGGATTTCACTATAACTTGGCAATCACATCACTACTCACCATATACGCTAATCAGAAACAACACTTCACCATAACCACACTGTCCACTTCAGTTTTACTCCGATTCGTCTATTTTTCATTCTCTCTTTGTTTCTTATCTCACTTTTGATTTCAGGGATAATGTCAACTATTCACTCTGGAAACGTTCTGGTAACTGTTAGGTAAGTGCATCAATCCATCCACCCCTTTAGCGAACAAATACTAACAAACAGAAAACCCAGTCCTGAAATATTCAATCCAAAGTCTAGCATCCATCCAATTGAGAAAACTGATATGAACCCTGTTTTAACAACTCCTCCCCCAAAACGTCGTCGTGGTAGACCACCAAAAATCCATAATAATTTGAATGGAGAAAGTCCTGCTGCTCATTCATCGGCTGCTGTTATGAAACAAGGTACGCCAAAGGCAGGTTCGCCATTGATGAGAATTTCACCACTCAGCAGTAAATCAAGGTCTGTAATTTCATCTTCCCCTTTACAGAGGATTATCGTTAATCCATCTCCAAAAGGAGGTCTTCTCATGTCTCTATCTGACTCCACTACCAATTCTGAGAAAAAGCGAAAGGCAAGTCCAAGGTCCGCAAAGTCAACAAAATCGGGTGGCAGTGTTACTAAAGCCAAAATCGCATCTACAAAAGCTTCTAAAATCTCATTGAACACACAACAGAATATCGAAGCATTATGTAAAGATACCTCAAATATTAAACACATGGAGCACCCATCAGTTGACCCAACTTTACTGCTGTCATCCCCAATCACATCCGGTTCATCAGCAAAGATTCGTGAGATTTCAAGAGCAAGAGTCCCAGAGTCCAAAAGAAGTACAGAGAAAACAAATATGAACCCACCACCTATCCCTAGTGCATTTCCATCATCACCAATGACTCCATCATCTGTTCCATCATCTTCCTCCTTCTCTTCCTCCTCCTCCTGTTTTTCATCAATTATGCAGTCGTCTCCTCTTTACCAAGGGTATTACGCAAATCTATCATCACCGGGTACTAGCACTTTAAATTCGAGCCCTATCAAATATCAAATGAAGCCAATTGAATTATCAGGTTTCAAGAAATATTCACCTGAGCTTCCTAAGAACCCAATGAATTCTCCAGATTTGAGACCACAAAGTAAAGAATCCAAACCTGGATTTAGTATTGAAGAGAACTACAAAGTCAGTTTAAGTATCGACGAATTCGGCCAAGCTACCATCACTAAAGTTAAGTCAACAACAACTGCTAGGCCATCTAATGTGAAGAGTACAAGAATTTTAGAATCGTCGCCAATGAGATCTATGCTAACTTCTCCAGCACTACCAAGACAGAACCAGAACGCTGAAGAAAGACCTAAACTCACAAGACATGAATCCTTAATGAACCTTAACCATCACTCGCTAAATTCCCCAAGATCCCAATCATTAAGTCATGATTACGATATGTTCATCGAACCTATGAAGATTACCAACGATCCCTTCTTCAGCGAGATCAGTCAGCATCTAACATTTCAACAATATTCCTTTCAAGACCAACTTAATCAGGGTAATGAAGTGATCATCGATGAAGGTAAAAATATAGAGGATGAGGAAATGAAGTATGATGCAAGAAGAGCATTGATTAAGATGATACGTCGCAGTGTCTGAACTAAATTTCAGAATTTAATTTATCCCATCAACTCTTTTATGCTTGTTTGATTTTTTATTCTCTCCTTTGATTTGGTCTGTTTTTTTGGTTCATTCAATCTATTATTCTGCTGGTGATTGAGAGTCCTTCTGATTTCGGTATGGTCCTCTTTTTACTGTATTTCTCTACTAGCTGGCTTTTAATGAGAATGCAATATTTAATAAAAACATGGTGACGTAGTACTGTCTTAATTGGAGCAATCCCGCTAGAATATTCAGATTCTGATTTTTGTGTAGTTAATAGTCAGTAGTGACAAGTCTAAATGAAGAGCAGAGAGCAAACCCCCCAGGTGGTGCTGCGAAAAGTGATAAAACAACAAAACATACGATATAATGAGATTAAGAGGACAGATTGCAACATCTATTAAAAGTATAACTTTAACAAATACCAGTTCAACCTAAATCTTATCCATTTAACTAAAAATTTATAAATTAGAATCAAAGTTGGTTAAAAAAAACCTTCAGTGAATGAATTTATAAATCTTTCTTTAAAGTACCTAAGAAAGCGTGTTTTTCGGCTGGGGTTTGGAATCTACCCTTACCGAATTTAGAAGCAGTATCGATCCATTTCAAGTTGACTTGTTCTAAGGCTCTTCTTGAAGTTTGAGTGTATAATGATTTTCTCAAAGTAACAATTCTCTTTCTGGTACCTGGAATAGAACCCTTCAAGATAACAAAATCGTTATTAACAGAACCGTATCTGACGAAACCACCTAATGGAGTGATAGTCTTTTTGGTACGGTCAAATTCGGTAGCACCGTTTGATTCATCACCACCTTTACCAACTCTGTAAACCTTGTGGTTGATGGAAGTACGTTTGTGGTAACCGTTTTGACCAGCACGAGCAACAGTCCACATAACGTGGGCTGGATGCCAAGCACCAATACAAGCAACTTTACGTAAACCTCTGTGAGTTTTACGTGGTAATTTCTTGGTACCCCATCTGTGGGTAACACCTTCGAAACCGTGACCTTTGGTGATAGCAACAACATCAACTTGTTCATTTTGTTCAATAACTGAATCAACTGAAACGGTCTTTTCAAAGTGTTCCTTGGCCCATTGGACTTTGTCAGCGATGGAACCACCGTTGATTTGGATTTCAGCTAAGTGAGCTTTCTTTTGAGTTAATGGAGTTTTCTTGATTTGGGTGTGAACTAAAACTCTAACAACTGAAGCATATTTGGTGATTCTAGCTAATTCACGATCAATCTGTTCACCATTTTGGTTGGCGTATTTAGCAGCGTATTTGGTGAAAGCTTTCTTTTTAGATTTGTACCAGTTTTTGTAGAAACGACGTTTGACTTCATCAGATAAATGTTCAGCCCAAACGGTGGTTAATGATCTTAAACCTCTTGGAGTTTCAACGTAACCGACAACACCGACAACAACAACTGGTGGAGTATCAACCACTGAGACAGCTTCGACAACTTCACGCTTGTGCATTTTAGAACCTGGACGGTCTAAGTCACGAACAATGGTGGACATACCAGCTTTGTAACCTAAGAAAGCAGTTAAATGAACTGGTTTTGATTTATCATCTTTTGGGAAAGATCTGACTTTACCTCTGATGGAGGAAGCTCTCTTTCTTGGTAAGAAACCTAAATGACCGTGACGTGGGGCTTCGTATTTTCTGTGAGACATTTTAGCCTGTAATTGAGTTAGTAATAGTTGGGTTCCAAACTGTTCAAGAGTTGGAAAATTCAAACTGAAAATTTTTTTTTCAAATGCTGTTTGTTGATGGTGAGAATTTTCCATGCGTAAACTTGAGTCTGGAAATTAATATGAACTTCTGTGTAAATATCAGAATGAGTCTCATTTTCCATGGTCGGGTAACTTTTCTTTCCATATCTGTATTATTTCCTTTTTCGGGTTCGTGTTTTTTTTGGTCCCGGCATCGGAGGTTTTCTTTTGAGTCTTAAGTTCGCGGTGTATGCTTCTTGAAATGTGAAAGAGGTGTGGAACAAGCAGCATCAGAAATATGTCCATGTCGCTGCTCATGATGATCATGGCTGATTTTTGAACATCTTGTTAAGCACACCCATCTATTTCAAGTCAGTATTAGATAGGATGCAATGTTTTGACGTACTACTTCGCAAGCAGGCCCATGTGTGCAACTTGGTTATGGTATTGACAATCGACGTTTAGTAAAGGTAATCCTTCATTTATATTAAAAGTAGGTGTATAAGCTTATAATTTTGGCATGAAGGCTTATTGATCGAAGGAAACGGACTAGTTGGCTTCAGCTGTTATAATAGCTGGTTTATGGAAATAGATTGCCTCAAGTCTTAGTTACTACTGCATTGATCAATCTTTGATTCAGATTGAACCAACTTTCATAGAAGCAGAGACTCGAATCTATCCAATACTTCTATTAGTGGTCTTCCGTGTAGATCCCATGGATTACTGAGACAGAAGCACCTTAAAGTATAATTTTATGACTGATCAATCATGAGTCTGCTTTGAGAATTTTAGTCTAATTTCAAAGTTCAGTTTCAACCTCGAATCAACTAGCTCGTGAGGATAAGTGTTTCGAGAATTACTGATGTTTGGGTTAACGTCCTTGCAAGGCCGCATTTGCAAACTTTACTCCGTTTTGGTAGGCTGATGGTCGGAGTATACTTAACCTTAGGCGACAGTCATGCGGTTTTGGTTGGACGCAAAATTCAAAAAACAGCCGCTAATCTTGACCCCCTGAGACTTAGATAAAATAAGAAGTCAGTGAGGAAGTATCATGGTAGTTGATTGATATTTGTTGTTGGGGCTCTTGCTTTGAATTATAGATATCAGCTCTAACGTCCATGTCTGATTTTTTGTTGAATTTCATGGGGGTCATAAACATAAGCGAAGTTCAATTAACCGAGAATGAAATACTTACGCCAAATTTCAAACTCATCAATTACATCATCAATTATTAGTACTAAAAACGCTCTCCAATCTGCTAGTACTACATCATCAATCATTATTGCTTTCTTACATCATCAACCGTATAATACTTTCTTACATCATCAATCATTAATATTACTTACATCATCAATCATTAATATTACTTACATCACCCATCATTAGTACTCATTACATCATCAATCAGTAACCATTAATTGTGATTATACTGTCAACCATTAGGACTCGGTATAGTGGTACAGTACCTACAACTGAATTGCTCTTCATTAGTCATGGTCCGCAGTCCTTAAAATTACACGTAAGCTTAGAATTTAGAAGACCAAAATCTCTGACATTCATAAATCATTCATAGCAAAACCTCCAATCTGTAAGCTAGTAATTCTGTGACATTCTTTCCTGACCTCACTCAACCAAGTTACTATTATCATTGCCACCTCGTCTCTAGTACGACATTCTAACCTTGCTAAAACTTTAAAACTGGTGACGCTAACAAACAAAATATTCAGATCCTTCTCCGCAGATGAACCCCTGCAGAACACGTACGTGTCCAAGTTTGACCAACCTGTGGAGTTAAACACATCGTGCTACACGCATAATTATAAGCTTTAAAGTTAGTTACGGGAAATCATGGTAAAGTGACAAAAAGTCCTAGCACGCTAACTTTAACGTATGATCATAGGATCTCGGACATTGGTTTTAACAGCATGAGTGTGGTCTCGGTGGAGTTGTTTTACATTACAGGATTAACAACTATGGATTTTTGATAACTAATAGGCACCCCATGACTTAGACACTTTCTGTAGTTTAATATTAATTCTGGCACGTAACAGTTAATTAATGAATCCATTTGATTCATGATACGAAGCTCACGCTAACTTTCAATGAAATTATTGATCATGACAGAAATATGAGACCTTCAATCATACCCTGATCCACCGTTAATAGCCCACATCACTTATGTACCATGTCTTGAATCCTCGGTCTTGAACCGATGTCAGTCATCAATAGGAAAGGCATGTCCTAGAAAGGGTTTTTCGTGGCACTGGGTTTTCGATTATTTGGTTTCATTATTGAGCTGGAAATGCCACCAAGTGGAAAACTCAAATTAAGAATCAAGTTTACAGCAATTTTAATGGAGCCAAGCTTCACTAACTTTCCTGTGAATAATGACGCAGGACCAAGTAGTACTCGTCCGGGGAGATGGTAATCATGTCCAAGACTTCTTGGTGACTTCTTGGGAGATTAAATATTGTCACATAGTTTTCCCGCAATATGTACAAAACTTCGACGCGATCGGCCATGATATCAGTCAATGACATATAATATAGCCCATAATAATCTTCAGTCGGCTGATTCTAACTGCAAGTTTCATTCACGTATGCTTCCCATAACATATACCTATCGTGCTGAGATAACTTCAACTGCATAACATTTAGATTCCACCATTTTAGTTACGACCATTTATAGTTTTCCTCATGTTGATTAATTGCAGAGATAGAAACATTCTCTTCCAAGTTCTTCACTGTCGGAACACCGTTAAACCTCTTTTTACCTTTGGAAGCTTTGTTCTCTGTGTATCTTCTGAAGGGACGTATTTTTCTCCACTTGTTGTTTTAGGACGGAATTGCAATATTGTCAACAAACATGCTGCATTTAAGGACTTGAAGAAGACTACAAGTTGCCTTTCCAATTTTAGTAAACAGTTTTCCTGTACTGATTTGACTATCGAGTCTACTTAACCTGGGATACGAACTTTTTTTGAGCCATTTTTACGAGTTTTTCCGAAGATGAAAAGATCAATGTATGACTGTATAAATTCGGTGGGGGGTATTCCTCTGAAGCGATTTTCGATGAGGGCAAGAGCGCTACGGCCTGCCTTCCGCATTGCGGAGAACCTAAGGCTTGACAGAACAGCAGAATGAGAAAGATTCTGAAGACAAGTGATGGATGGAAGTGCATAGCTCTTGGACCGGTGATTGGTGACAGTTCCCTATATACACTGGAAGCTGTTACAAAATTCCAGAATTATACGTCATTGGATTTCCGGAGATAAACCAAAAGAGTTAGTGCCCAGTTGACTAGAGCGGATTTGAGTATATATTTGACTGAAGGCTCGGTGATTGGTAAATTCACCAGGTGGTGGATGTTACGAGAGAAGGCATGTACAGGTTGGGTAAATTGTTTCTCGAAAGTGCTTCACTCCTCGGGTGAGCGTCTCCGAGAGAATCTACCTCTCCAGTGTCTTTTTACATCAATCCTAATCTTCGAGGCTCGAGCTTCATGATAATATTATCTCAACTGACCCCGGGTTGGGAAAAAATAAAAAAAAAACATGTAATTGTAGTCACCAGATTTGACTCAACCAGGAGGTGGTCCGAAAAGTTGTTTTTCCGGCCTTTATCTTGCACCTGGCCATTTGAGCCAGTGCTGTGGATATTTCTCGACACTTGTTTCTACTCCTGAGTCCCATATTCTGGTGAAAGGGGATCACTAGGACTTTAAAATGGAAACAGGCCGTTAGATCATCTGTTGCACCAGTTCGAAAGTCCGACCAAAACCTTAATTTAAAACCTTGTACTAATACCCGCTTCTTTCTTTTTCTTCCTGTTTTCCATGCGCCTCTGCTTTTAACCGCAAGAGCAAAAGTCAATTGGATTTTAGTGTATGTCAGATATTTCCAGTGCCTTTCTTTTTTTTTCGTCATCTTATTGCCGGGGAAAGAACTCTATATAAACTCCAACTTCTGTCCCCCAACATATCGCCACCAGTTAATCACAGGTAAAGCAACAGTGTTACAATGATTCCGTGTTCATTCGACGATCAGTATAATATCATTACGAATAAGTTCTCCAACCTGAGCAGCCATAACATCTCACACTTTGCTGCCATAGATTATTTCCAATTTGACTTCAATGAAGTCCAATTTCATAATTGCTGGAAGCTCATCCACAATGTGCAGGCAAGCTCCTGTTATATCCCACAGTCGACAAATGTGGAGAGACTAGAAAATATCATTTGGAGAAAATGGGCAAAGAAGAAGAACGACCTGAAGGAGATAAGTCCAGAAACTGTCAACTGGTTCAAAGATTGTGATATTACCTGGCTATATGGTCCTTTGCCAGATTCAGACACCACAGAAGATAACTTCGGTCATTCTTCGTCTCCCTCAAGCTCAGTTTCAGCTATTGATATTCAGATACATGAGAAGAAGCAAGTGGGCTCTTGCATCGAAAGCTTGTCCTCTTTATCATCATCAACTACGTTAGATGCTGAAGATGATTGTTTTGATGATTCGTTGAAGAAAGAAGTATATTTCCTAGAGGATGACTGCTGTCCAAAACCAATTTTGAAGAAGACTGGTTTCAATGGTCCAATAAATTTCGGCGATTATAAAGAAGAGCCTATTGATAAGAGTGTTAGTTTCGCAGATATGGTTCAAATTAGACAGTTTTATTGAGATAGAAAGTGACAGTTTGCTCGTCAAAAAGATAAGAATAAAAAGTGTTTTGATTTAGATAAGGTTACATATAGCATTGTGAAGAAAAGAGATAGTGAAAATAGGTTTGGGTTCAGGGTTGGTTATTTGTACTGGGATTATTTATATTCAAGTCTTGAAAAGTTTGTTTAAGTTTAATGAGATTATGACTACAGGAACATATTATACGTAGTTGATGACTGGCAACAGGCGGGATTATCTGCAGTAATAAAATGACGTTGTCGTTTGTCAAAATTGAAAGTCCTAATTCATGATCGTAATTCAAACCAGCCGATGACGCTTATAATTAAAATCTCATAATATAAAATTATTGCGGAGCAAACGTGGCCGTAAACGATTTATACGGTCGTTTGGGTTTCGCAAATTTTTTTCGTTCGGGATTTTTTCGTAAACGCTTTTCACCGCGGTACATCCGACTCTAAAGTCTTGGACTTCTAAAATTTACATAAGTGCATTTTGGGAAAAAGCAAATAGCGAGATTATTGGAAGTTAAGAATAAGCATTATAATCTCCATCGAGTTAAATTATCTCAGACTATATATCTTTTTATAATATCAACATAATTACAAATTTGGATCAATGTTATAGTCAGAGAGATACAAATATGAAGCTCATCAATTTCGGTAATAGAACCAAAGATTATGATGCACTGGCCGGTCATGCCCCAGTTGTCGGTTCCGCGATTTTCAAGCAAAGGGCAAAACTAGCGCCGAAGTCGTCAACAACAATTTGACACAAAACAGGAATTGAAGGCGTTAAAGGAGGTTTGAATGGTTTGGTGGCGCTAAGCATACTGTGGATCTATACTTTCAAGCGGTGAAATATAAAATGCAGCGATGTTGACTCTTTCGAGAATTCAATCCCACTAAAGGCGGTTAGTGAAAAGACAGAACAATGAGTTTGAAGATCGAAAAGGTCGCCATTATTGGTGGTGGTGTTGCCGGTATTGCTGCTCTTTATGAACTGCTACACACCAGTGATGAAGGAGAATCAACTGTGGGTGGACAAGACGCAATAAAACCAGCTTTCAAGCAAGTGACTTTGTTCGAAAGAAACGACGTCCTCGGTGGTAATTGGAATTACTCTGCAGTTTCTGACCCAAAGTTCCCTTCCCAAGAAGTGCTGGATTCGGGCAAGTATAATGAGCCGGACAGTTTGGATCATATTCTTGACTCAATTCCTTCTGATGAGGAATTGAAGGGTTCCGATTTCAAGAACCCAGTTAGCAAGCCATCAGATACCACCGTCAGATGGAGTAACTCTGCTGCTTATCCTGCTCTGATGTCCAATATTATCGCCCCACTAGTTAGATTGCCCAATGGACTAAAGCACTATGATCATCAATCAAAAGAAGATAGATTGATCTTTCCATTTTCCACTGCTGGCGAAATTATCAATGATTTCTTGAAATTTGTGAATGAAAACGAACTAACCAAGTATATTAGATACAGTACTACTGTGGAGCGTGTTAGAAAAACTGGTGAAAAATGGGAGGTTGTCGCCAGAAAAATAAATAAAGAGAAAAAGGAAGATGAATGGTATTCTGAGTTATTCGATGGTGTTATTGTTGCGAATGGTCACTACAGTGTTCCGTTCATTCCATATGTTGAAAATTTGAACATCTACAACAAGAGACATCCTGATGACTTATGGCACACTAAGGCAGTCAAAGAGTTCACTAAGTTTGATGGGAAGGACGTTCTTGTTGTTGGCTCTCATGCAAGTGGTGAAGATGTTATTCGATTCTTAATCGGCAATGCGAAATCAATAACTGTCTCGAAGAGAAGTGATACTAGAGTGGAGAATAGGCCAAAGGTCACAGACCAACCCGAATTGATTCAAAGTCCTAAAATCAAGAGATATGTCATTGCTGATGATGAAGACCCGGATGGTGATTACGTTGAGTTTATAGATGGTACTACAGGTAAGTTTGACAAGATTATATATGCCACTGGCTACCATTTCCATTACCCATTCCTCGAAGACAGACGTTTAATTGAGCTAGGAAAAATAGTTGACGAGAATTCCAAGTATAGTTTGGTGAAAAATCTGTATCTCTATGCTTTCAATGTGCAGGATCCATCGTTTGCTACCATAGGACTACAACAAGCTCCTTATTTATGGGCTTCAATGGAGAGCCAGGCTGCCGCTATTGCTGGAGTTTGGTCTGGTGCTTCTAAACTACCAACAAAGAATGAGCAATTAAAATGGCTTAAATCAAGAAATGAAGAAGGAGTTTTCCATATTTATAATGTCGACACTGTGGGACCGAATTTAGTTGACCTTGCCGTTGCTTTGGCTCCAAAGGGTAGAAAACATCCTTTCGATGTTATCAAGGTTGATAGAGAGAACGTCACTGACGGCTGGTCTGAAATAATCCGGATTTATCAGTTGTTCAAAGACAAGCTGTTGACTTTTGAGAAGGTAAGAGAGTTAGACGAATCAAAAAAGGCACTTTCTATCGATCCTTCAGAGATAAGGTTTGAGACTTATGCATAATGTGCATTTTTTTTTTCATTCATAGATGAAGTGACTAATTACTTTTGCGGATTTGCCAATTTATGCCTTTCGTTATTATATTTTTTTTAGTGTAAGAAAAGTGACACAAAGATGAACCTGTCGGGATACAAAAAAGAGAAAAGTCGAATCGAACTTTTTTTGCGAGAATATGACCAAACTGCTCCTCTATCTATAATGCAATCATGTCCAAACAATTCAGATCTCTGGATGACAAGTTTCAATGCAGGATCCACGAAAGGTGTAATGACCCAGATTGGGTCAACTTCAAGAAGTCGCTAGTTCGGGCACCGCAGATCATCAGGCAGACAATAAATATTGGCTCACAGGTTCCAAAGCACAAAGAGTTTGAAGAATATTACCAAAAGTTTGTTCAGATTGATGAGAACATTCATAGTTTGGCATTAGAAATCACGAAATATCATGGCTACACCCAAACTTACTTGAAGAAACTGATAAGCTTCACCGATGCCTTTACTGAGGTGGTCAGTCAGACCTTTGACGACTCAGATGAGTACTCTGCTTCCTCTATCAGAGACTCTCTAGAGAATGAAGGCAATTTAGGTCTTGCTGTTAAGCTAGCTGAAGAGCTTAAAGTGATAACGTCCCATATCTTACCAAATTTGGACTTGTTGTTGAATAGTGTTAGAGACCCAGCGGAGAAGATAACCAATATTACGAAGGAGATTAAAAGAAATGTTAAAGAAAGAGATTTCGTCATACTAGATGTCAATAAGTATCAGAATAAGTTGGAGTCATTGAAGGAGAGAACATCACATGCTGGAAGTGCCGCTTTGACCTTAAGACAAGAAGAAAATTTGGTAAGATATGAAAAGAACTTGGAGCTCTCTAAATTAAAATACGAGGAACTCAGTGATCAATTCTTGCAAGATTTACCAAGGTTCTTAACAATGGTGTCCCAATTAATGAAACCCTTGAGCGTAACACTTTTCTATATTCAATTGTCAATTTATTACTCTTTGAACAGGATATGTGATATTCCCGAACGTTTGTTCGCCTTGAGGACAAAGGATAGAGACCTGAGACCTGGCGATTATTTTGATGATGTTGCTCAAAAATTCAGAAAAAGCCATTCCATTGTGGAAGAAATTGTCGGTAAGTTGACAATTACAAAATCAAAGGAAGAGTTACATCTTAAAAAATTACATTATCTAAGGCAGCAACAAAATGATATTGATGACATCCCTCATAAAGATATCAATTCTGAAGCTGTAAGCTCGATCATAACAAATTACCAATATTGTTATGCCAAATACGATTTCGTGCCACAGGAACACGGTGATCTAGCTTTGAAGAAAGGCGATAAAATCAAAATCCTAGATAAGAGAAGTGATGCCGAGTGGTGGAAGGGTGTGAATAATGGGAAAGTTGGTATGTTCCCTAAAATCTACACTTCATTTTAAATGTTAATAATAAAACTAGAATTAATAATACAGATTTAAAGCAACAAATTGTGACCATAGTACGGTCCTTAATGTACAAGAATAGACTCCAAAGGCCTGTTTCTATGCAAAAACATCTTCCTGATCAGCCTCAACAGACGTACCACTGTATTCAAGTTCATTGAAGGAGATAAAATGATTTGGACGATGTAGTTCGTGATAGAATTCAATCGGAACATCAATCTTCAAATCATATTCTAAGTCTTGGTGAAATCTAGCACCCATGAAGGTATAGTTCCAGATATCTGTAGATGGAGTCAAGAAGTTACCAATGATGTTACTTGACAAGATCATCTGACCGGCTTCACCGAACTCCATATTGAAACCTTCTGGGGAGATGTCAATGTTCTTATTCTGACGACCCCAGTGATACCCTTCTCTGGATAATGTGAAGGCATTTAACGACACCGAACCTGTGGTTAAAGAGACAGCAAAGTCAACAAGTTCTTCATCATCGTTATCAAATAGTTTAGCATGTGTAGTGACATCCATGGCTGACATATAGTTGAATTCTTGAGATTGGGTATGAATCCAACCTAATAACTCCAGACCTTCAGTCCATTCAGAATCTTGAATCTTACTTAACTTAACAGAGTTAAATGAGCAGGTTTGAGGTGGGATGACGATTGTTTTGATCTCTTTCACTTTAGAATTATCAGGAGGCGAAGATCCATAAACATAACCACCAATCTGTGAACGAGTATCGGAGATCTGGATGAATTTTTTCAGCACATTGTTAGGCATGATATATGTGGTCTTTTCTTCAACAAACTCATCAGAGGAGACATATATGTTCTTTGTGCGCATGTGAAGTAATGAAGCAGCAATGGCCAACTTTCTCCATTCAGTCTTCGACGTGAAAGATTGTTGTTCATAGTTACTTGAAACATGTGCAATGATTTCCTCACCTTGAGCATTTCTCGTCTTGACCTTAACACCGGTCAATGCATTGGAAGCTTCATCATTGATTTCGCCTTCAATCTTAGCCATTTCTTGTCTTTGTTCAGATGGTGCCTTGATATCCTGACCCAAGATTAAATCTCTGATCTCTGACTGTGTCAAAGAGGCAACATTGATATTGTGTTTTTTAGCGTAATCGCTTAAGATCAAGTCACGTAGTTTGGTTTCAACTTCAACCCATTGCTCATCAGTGAATGATGGCCAGATGTGGTGATCCTCGGTGACAACTGAACTATCTGGACGTAAGATCAACTTGGTACGGTCTGCATTGACATCTAAAGAACGTAACAGCAAAATCAAACGTGAGAAAGCTGTATAAGATGAAATTGTCTTCAACCAATCATCAAACAAATTGAATAATACCATCTGAGGTTCAGTAGCTTTCAATACCAGGTCCTGTAATTTGTCAATCTTCATCGAGGCAGCAAATGGGAGACGTAGTTCAGAAGGACGAATAGAGATATTTGGGAAGTCAAGCATGTGTACTTCTAATGGATCTAACATAGCTCTTCTGGTAATGATTAACTGTTTTGGCTGTTCCTCACGTGGTAATGAACGTATCAAAGCCGCAATTTCTTCAGCAGTTTTCCATTTAGCTAATTGACCTAAACGTTTTTGGCCAGCCCAAACAGAAGTATGTATGATTTTCAAGAATAACTGACCAGTTTTTGGATTCAAGATGAAGATAGCACCATTTACTGGCTTGGTAGTCAAGTTACCTTCAACAGTTCTATGAACAGTGACACGATAAACATTAGTATCATCAATAAATAACTGGGTATCATTGCTGAACAAATCAGAATAGTTGTTAGAGTTCAAGAAAGCTTGTTGAGGCTGAGCCTGGTATAATTGAAGACCTTTACGAATTCTTTCACGCAAAACAGCAAGTGACGGATTGGCCTTCATGATGGTCTTCATAGCACTTTGAACCAACGGCTTAAATCCTGGAAACCATGTACCATAAGCATCATACATGTTGTAAGCTAAGTCAATGCCGATTAAGACACCTGTTGGTGATGGGTACAAGTCGTCATTTGTGTAATCTAAGAATTTGGCTCTAACATATCTTGAAATATCGTGAGAATCATAATCACCGTAACGAAGTTGAACGTCGACCCAGAACTTATCACTGGTAGCAACAGCCATATCATCGTTAGTGTCATGTAATAATGAAGGAGCACTTGAGCCCCATCTGTATGTACCATTAATGGTAATATCAGCAGCCGATGAATTCATCTTATAAGATTTACGCGGATGGATCGATTCTTTCTGAACACTCTCAATCTGAAGCATACCCATTTCATCATCTAAGATCTGACATAAATCAAAAACAATACTCTCATGAATCTTTTGCCATAAATGGGCACGGAAGATTTGAATCAAAGAAATCTTCAAAGTTGGGATTTTACCATGCAAGAAGATACCAGTCAAATCTAGTTGAACCAAAAAACCGACATATACATTAGCACGGTTAATAGTTGGCGACCACCATAGTGTAAAACGACGATTTGGAATTTGACTTAAACCAGATCTCTGAGCGTTCGTTAATTTCTTGAATTTTAACGAATCCTCGAAACCAGAACCCTTTTCCCAGAATAGACCCTCCCAAGAGTCGAAACCTGTAGCTTTGAATAGTGTATGTTCAAGAATGGTTTCAATACCACCAAGAGCTTGAATGACATCTGTACGATAAGAATTTAAATTCCATAACTTACCATCATGGTGACTTGAAGTCCACCAGAAGGGATTGAAACGAACTGATGTAAACTGTTTGAATTCACGGCGGATACGATGACCCTTATCGTAAGCCAAAGTGTGGCGATCTTTCTGGAACAAAGTGCTAATTCTTGGAATACCTCTGTCCCATGAACCTTCCAACTCTTCAAAGGCTAGACGACGGTTTTGTTGTAGGGCTTCTTGACGTTTGATAGCATAGTCTGCCCAAACCCTTTGAGAATCTTGAAATTCATTCTCCCATGATGTGATGTATCTAAAGATGGTTGGAATCATCTTTTCTTCAGCTAATGTCATGCCCGAACGGAAATGAGTGATACCAGTATCAGTGACCTTTGACCAAGTCAAATCGGAGGCTGGAATCAAGATATGGGAAGCACTTAACATGCCCAGACCACCTAATTCTTTTGGAGTATAGAAGACAGCCGGTGGAAAGCGTGTTGGCATTTTGGAATTCAAACCAGCTTTGACACGATTTTGAATTTTAGTCTCACATTTGACAAGAATATCAAGTAACGCTTCAGTTGAAACAGCAGCTTCTCTAAAATAGGTAAACAAAGATAGTAATGCAGAATTCCATTTCGAAGCAATTTTTGTGAATGTAGTGGAACCAGAAGACATCAAGATCTGACGAATACGATTGTGGAACTTTTCAACTTCTTCTTCAGTTACCTGCAAAAAAGCTTTAGCAGTACGTTGCTTGGTAGTATTGTCAATCAAATCCCAAACACCATCAGTAGATGAGGTAACTTCATCCATTCTCGATTTTGGCAGGATCCTAATCTCAAAGCCACACATAGTGAACAACAAGTTTGGATTATCTTTACTGTAAACTGAAGATAATGTATCCTCCCAGTTGATCAAAGCTAGGGCTCTTGGAACACGACCTTGGATCTCCCAGAAGACAGCTCTGCCTAGATTGACATCATTGCGCATCAGCCTCATACGACTATCTCTTGGCCAGCAGCGGCGGTTGTTGTACCCAATGATGTTTTCAAAGTTCGGGTCAGGATTTTCTGACAAGAATGCTTGGGTTAGATCTTGTGCATCTTCCTCATCAAACCTAAAAAACAGATAAATCTTGTCAATATAACGAGCATAGAGTCTAATGGGACTTGATGTCTCTTGTTCCTTCGATTTAAACTGCAGAAATTCATTTGGTAATATTGGAGGACCAGCAAGTTCATTAGCTCTCTCCAGACCAAGAATCATCAAATCAAAGGCCAAGCCATAGTACTGAAAGACAAAGGAAGCAAATTGTAGCCCTCTAATCAAACCATACTTGTTGATATGACTCATATCTTTGAACGATAGACCTATGTTATTCTTTGCAGTAATATAATCAGCCATATTTGAGTCCATAATCAATCTTAACAAACGATTCAAGAGAGTGAAATCAACCTTTTCAGCAACTTTACCTAATGTAGTTTGAAACATTACATTGGATTGCCCTTCGGAAGTCTCCCACACCTCCTCCAGGTTGTTAATACCTTGACACCATTTGTACACCAATAGTGGGGGAATCTCTGCGTCACTTGGCTTGACCCAGTTTGGAAACAAGCCTCTCTTTTCGGCTTCGTACCACAAGTATTGGTCCAGATAGGCATCGGTAATCTTTTCCAGGGGATCAATCTCGTAAACTGGGGTCAACTGATGATATTGATCTAACATTTCCACTCTAGCTTCTTTAAAAACTCTCTGGGTAAGTAGAAATTTCTTAACTCTGCTCAAACATTCATGTGGATTGTCATAAGCTTGTTCAATAAGAGCTAGCTCCTCACGCTGAGATGCATTCAAACGACCTTGAGCATTGTAAGACTCTTTCAGATTCTCCAAAGCTAAAATCAACAACTTTGTATCATGCTTGTAACTTAAAGGCGGGAATGGAATTGGAGCGAAATTCCTGCTTTCAAACCAGTGAACCATAGTTCTGAAGATAGTGGTTGCCTCATCTGGGGAGATAGCTGGACCATCCTTTTCAATGCTTTGTTGGCGTTCTTGTTCACTCTTAAACCATAATCTGGTTAATCTACCCAAGTTCTTTCTGGCGACGGTTTTTTCAACAGTAGCACCACGCTTTATTCTTTCTCTATTGTAGTGAGCGGCAGATACCCAACCATCAGCTTTAGCTTTGACATAACGTTCAATAATCTTGACGATAGGTTCAGGTAGCCCAGGAACTTTCCATGGAATATTTGCCTTCCAACATCTCCATGCTTCAGTCAAGTGCTGTAAAATGGTCTTGGCTTTATTTTGTTTGATACCCTCTGGGATCATATCTAAGATATCATTCATAACAGCAGCTCTCAACTCTAGATCATAATAAGCATCGTTTCTTTGTTTGGTGACAGTCTTGGCAACTTCATTTGAACGACCTTCAAATTGACGTGATAATAGATTACCTAACCATCTCTCTAGCAATGGGATGATACCTCTTAAGAAAAAGATCCAAACCCTCCATGCAGGTTGCCAGAACCCACACCCGGGACCCTTACCAATAACATTGTTGAACCTGTGGTACACAACATGCTTCAAATCTTTACAAGCACGAATTTGATGCATAACTTTGTACTTGTAACGGTAGATACCAGTTAATTGACCAAGATGATTCAGAATATAATAGATACCGTCTGCAAGTTGGAAAGCATCAACATTACCTAAACGAAATTGAACTTGGGCATCGACCAATAATTTGACAACCTTTAAAATCTCTCTCATAAGATGAAATGCATTACCGAATCTTGACTTTTTACGTTCCTTGGTGGTTAAGGTCTTTGTTGGTTTCAAGTTGAAGTTGAAATCCAGATGTAGATATGTCAAACCCTTTCTGTGGATCAACAGGTTTAACATATTGAAGCCTTGACGACAGACCTGTAACCCTGCCTCAACCCAATCAATAGTTGTAGACTGGAAGAACTTAGTTTGCTTGAGACTCTTCATTAGCTTAATCTTTTTGTGATTCGATGGTGGTTGTTTATGCAGTTCATTCAAAACAAAACCTTTCAACAACTTTTGGTACGAAATTCTCGTCTTGACTGGATAGTCTCTCGAAGGCCTTTGCAGGTACCAGTCCTTCACTAGCGCCACATCCTGAGCTCTTACAGTGTTACCAGAACGACGGTTGAATGGATAAGGAGCCCACCATAGCTCTAAAGCATTTGGAGTTTCGTCTAATTCCAGTTGTTCTTCTTCAAGGAATGGTTTGATACTAGACGGTAGACTGAAGGCTTCTAGGTCATCCCCCGTGTCTTCATCAAACAACTCATTTTCTGAATCAGTCTTGATGTTCTGCACTGTTCTTGGTGTGATAGGATTCAATAGTGGGTCAAAGTAGAAGGCAGGTAAATCTGGATCATCAGTTCTGATGTAGCAATTGATAGGATCAGCATACCAGGAGATTTCGACAGATCTAGGAAGTGAGTTATATAATTGCGGGTAAGCAACTCTATATTCTGTCCTTATTGGGATTCTGAAGATGATTCTATCAACAGAATTGAACTCATTGTAATCTTCTTCCTCGACGTCGGTATAGAGAGGCTCAAATTTCGGACCACCTGGTATGGCATTGTTTAGTGCTTTGGCTGTGAAAAATGATTTCTTATCAAACAAATAATAATAATTCTTATTAACGATGTTTCCCAGGAGCGGGGTAGATAATCTGTAGAGGTTTGACATAATATCCAACGGCAATGTCCATTTTCTATATGATTCACCATTGACAAATTCAACTTGGTCAACTAATGGCTTTGGGTCATAGAACCATTCAATCACCTTTTCATCGTCAACTTCATCTAGTTCTAGTTGAATTGGATCTAGTGGTTCAACATCCTGAATATTCTCAGCCCAGTTCAGTGGTGGTTCTTCATCATCAAATGGTGGGAACCTCATTCTCTTAAAATGACGACGATCTCTCTTTTCTCTTCTCATATTAATCCACATAGTTGCCCATTGTGCTCTATAGACAGGCTCTATGACTCTAGGTATCTCATTGACGAACGTTATAGCACCTGTGATGTGATATAGGACTTTGACTTCTTTGATTTCTTCCCATGGTTGAGGCATGTTTTCAAGTAACTTCAAAACAGCATGAGGCATGTATTTCAGCGAACCCAGGTACGCTCTTTTATCCTGTGAAAACTTTCTTGAGGACATATCACCATGATCATGGATGATCTTTCTCAAATGCTCCGGAGGCATATCAACTTTTTGCGAATGAACATAACCACCAACTTTAGACCGCGTTCCTTGATAGCGTGTCTTTTGTAGTTGTAGCCATTTTCTCTTTTTGATATTAAGATCATTCTTATTGAATTTGGAAGGAGCTCGAGAAGCTGATGCATTAGATGGAGGAGGAGGAGGAGGTGGTGGCGGTGGAGGAGTCTGAAAATTGTGGTTGCTTGGTAGGCCAGGTGGTGGAGGAGGAGGGAATGATCCGTTACCATTAGTAGGCAGCAAAGTAGAAGGTGGAGGAGGTGGCGGCCGCGATGGCGCTTGCAATCCAGGAGGTAGAGAAGCTTGCTTAGCCATATCCTCAATTTATGTACAAGAGCAAAACCAATTGAAGGAAATAAATTGATATGATCTGAGGCTTTATGTTTGATAAGGTCTTCGACGAAAAGTAACTTTTTGGTAATTTGGATCAACTAGTTCGCTTATAAAGAAGATAGCGGAATAAAGATAGAGCCTAATATCTTCAAAACTTAGTAAGAACTTTATCTACTTGATAGCCGCTGGTTGTTGTAATGCGATTAAGTGCATCGAGCTGGTACAACTTTATGTCAGTTCGATTTTTCGCCATACAAATTTTTTTAGGAGGAAAACATCCGAACACCAGAGCTTTACCATAACAAATCGAGAGTAACCGATGTGACGATAAAGACATACGATACTACAATATTCTTGACGTATTAGTGGTTCATTAGCAGGCGTTAGTCGATCAGGTGATTATTTTATGTTCATTTGATATCTAGCTTCCCTAGCAACGGCTCTGGCTTCTTCAATTTCTTGACTTGAACCATGGTTCAAATCACTAGCATACTGATAAGCCATTTGCCAGTTCTTTTTTTGAGCCTCATACTTAGCTAGCCATAATCTAGCCTTGCAAGTCTCATCATTCTTCAAACCCTCATTGAGCTCTTCAAGGTAACATAATCTCATGTACTCGTAGACCTTGCTGGTGTTGGACAGTTTCTCATACAAGAGAGCTAGTTTGTAATATATGGCAACATCTGATAGCTCATTTAGTTGAATCGCCTTTTGATAACTTTTTATAGAGTCCTCCAATCTATCCAGTCTTTCATAGCAATGACCTAATGCAATCCAAATTCTTTTATCAAGTGGCTTTAATGAACATGCTCTTTGGTAGTAGTATAATGAGTACAGATGCATATCCAACACCTCATAAGCTTGACCTAGACCATACCACGCCTTGAAATCCTTATTATTAGAATCGACAGCTCTTCGGTAAGATTCGATAGCAGCATGTGAGTTCTTCAATTCCACAAATTCATGACCCATCAAAGTCCATGCAGAGAGGCAGTTTCTGCTTAAGGTTAGAGCTCTTCTGTAGTACATAATAGCCTTCTCATGCTCAAACTTCAAAGAATAATAGTTTGCAATAATACAGCACGTCTCTGGCTTGAACTTGTCAATTGAACTTGAGAGCTGCGCTAGATATGCAAGTTTGGATTTCTTTTCCATGACATATAAGATATTTGAATAAATATCCAAGTCATCTAATCTCAACGGATCATTGACCAATATATCATCAAACTGTTCCTCAGCGTTTTGATATTCAAGGGCATGATATGACATTAGAGCCTTCTGAGTCTTCAAGAAGGAGGAATGTGGGAATATTTTCAAGAGTGCTTCCAACTCCGTGTATAGCTCATATGTCTGCTGGAAAAACTCTTGGTTTATGACTATTTTAAATATTCTGATCATGAGGATTTGACTGAATACCTTCTTGTCTGGCGGATATTGGAAATTTTCTTCAATGATATTAAATGCAGAATCTAGGGTTTGAATACTAGAGATCAGTTCGCTCCATGCACTCCAGTTGAATGGATAAAGTTTGATGGATGTTATTAGAGCTTTCTGTGCACTTATCGTTGCCTTTTGCTTCAGTAGCATAACACCATATAGGTAGTATAGAAATGGATCATTAGAGTTTCCACCTTGCAACTTATTCTCCAATTCTTTCAAAATGATCGGTATACAGACATTTGAGGTGCTTTCGCCATCATTTGAGCCCAACACACCTTCTGTCTCTTCTTCTTTCTTCTTTTCCCCGTTAATGTACATGGAATATAGTCTGATGAATATGGCACGATCAGAATGGCATTTCTTCAAGACATAGGCACAACGATCAAATTCCTTCACACTGAAATACGTATTTGCGAGTTTGATTTTATCCATTTCCCTGTCTGAGATTCTCTTTGGTCTAAACGTTGGCTGTAATTCGATTTCTTCATCAATATCACTGTCATCATCATCGAGTTTATCTTCATCTTCTATTTGATCCATACCATTCAACGCTTCAGCAGCCCATTTAGCGCTTTGATATAGGTTGAGCTCCGATAGAAGGCCGACCGCCTGTCTCAATTCGGTGCGAAGTTGGTCCACTTGTTCTTTACTCATAAATCTTAGTAAGATTGACCAGTTTAGCTCAGTGTTTTTATTGGCAGTGCTATTGTGAAGTGTTAACCTTGACAAGATTGACCTTCTGTGTTTATAGTGTGGTGTCTGGATGCATTTTGGTTTTCTTTTCGCGTCAAAAGTTTGGTCTCTTACGTACAACATAACGAACCATGGAAGGTTAAGCGTTGAACCTGTGTTTATACAGAGAGAATACCCTCGAAGATGTCCTCAGCTGAACCTCGTGAGATTGAAAGTCAGAATACAGAATATCTTCTTGTTATTAAGGAAGAAATGGATGAACTAGAAATCAATTTTGAAGAAGCACTAGCCACCTTGGATGAACTAATAAAGTTACAAACATTAAATCCAGATGATGGGGAAGAGAGTCAACAGGAATTCATTGACACAGTGAGGAGTCTACAATCTAAAAATAATGGCAACCTTCAACTGAGCTCAGCTAAGATATTTCAATTAGAGAAAAAAGTTCATGATATTTACAGAGCCGCTGTCAAGGAATTACATGATGTTAACTATGATTCATTCAGCAAGATTTCTGAAAATTTTGAAAGCCTCTTTGATAGAGACTTAAAAATCAAAGAAGCACGAGAATTGGATAAAGGGTTGGGTAATATTGCTCCAATTGAACTAGATTCTAAGCAAGTCTTGACATTAGACCTATCCAAAGAGGAGATTAACAAAATTTTGGAAATTGAAAAGAGAAAGAGAGCAAAGTTGAGTTTCTTAAATGAAAGTATATATGAGCCAGAAATCAAATCATTGAAGAGACAGTATGAAACTTGGGGTTCTAGGGATAATGAATTGAAGAGATTTCTGATCAATGATATTTCGGAAATCAATAAGAAGGTCCAAGCTGTGAAGAGAGAAGAAGGCCTCTGACTGATATATATACATTTGGTCATGTGTACTTAGCGGCTATAACTGTAGTAGTACCAAAAAAATGAGGTCTTTTACACAGTAGTTTTCCTGGATATACTTATTCAAAGCCCAACAGAAGACTACTGGAGAAGCTAAGAATATGAATAAAAAATTTATCTATCGTATACAGAATTTCATAAACTCATGAATTAGAAAGCAACATAGTCAATTTTGCATCTATATCTAGACTTTAGCAGAAGAGACAGCTTCAACTTTTTGTTCTGTAGTTACAGACTTAGGAGCACCATTGAATAAATAGCTGATAATTTGACCAGCACTATCACCTTGTTCTTTTCTGTATTGGATGATTCTAGAAATTTGATAACCTGAAGTAGCAGCAACGAAGAAGTTGACAGAAGCTAAGAGCATGTTCTTTGGTTTGATAACGAATGACCATCTAGTCCAGATCACACCGGTGGCCAATAATGATAAATTTTGAGTACCACTGACTTTCTCCACAGGTCTTTGTAAATCATTAAGACCAGCAGCGACAATTCCCCATTTTAGAACAGGAGCCTATGCTAGTTGTTAGTAATATATTCAATTGGAGTAGTCGGTAGTTAACTAGTGAAATGGTTGAAAAAAATCTATGTTTGTGTGGGGTGGGGTATTGATGCGTTGAAGTTGAAGTTCCAAGTTCTTCACAATATTCACGAATCATAGACCTCCAGTAGTATCCGAAGCAGTTTATACTTGGGTCATTGGTTGGCAAAAAAAGACCATTCGGACCGTCGTATCTTATAACCAATTCAAAAGAATTACATATAATGTACAAAAAGCAAACAGTCAAACCGAATCAAGTAAAACACAGTAGCCAAAAAAAAATCCAATTTCTAATCACATACCCAGAAATGCACAGTCAAAGGACCTGTTTCAGAATGTAAGAATCTCTTAAAGGCAGCAGACATTGGTCAAAATAATCCTCTGTATTTTGGAACAATTTCCTTATATTAAAGGTGCTACTATTATTCCATCAGTTGGGTAATTTTTTGATTTTTTTTTGCCGGTCTCCTCCCAGTCTCCTCCCAGTCTCCCACACAAATTTAAACTTTTGCGATGAGTATCCAAAAATATGGGGGAGACTTTTTTGAGCCACCAAAAAACACATACACAAAAAAAAATCCTGAAATCCGTGGAGAGAGAAAAAAAAATGCAGCAATTACGTAATGGTGTATGGGTGTTTTTATACTTGACTTCCCTTTTAGGAAAATTAGAAATGTGATAGTTGCTAGTGCTATTTTATCAGCGCGAATTTTGGGAAAAAAACAAAGAGAGAAACAGTCGATGGGAGGTCTTTGATAAGGATTAAAGCAAATAGCAGAGAGAAGGAAAAGAGTCGATTGAGCTGTGTTTTTAAAATAAAATTAAAACAAGTCTTTCATTAACATTCCATTTTAATATTCTCAAAAATACTTCTCAGAATAACCCAAATGATTTACACATCCAACGTTAACTTAGCTAAAACCACGAAAAGACCGCAGTAAAAAAAAAAACTGGAAAAAAAATTACAATAATAAAAATTACCCCTATACAAAAATAAAAACAAATACTTATCTTTTGGCAAACACTCGCTGAAATTAGGACGAATAACCTGTTTTTCTCAAATTTTTTTTTTCTTTGATTTTAATCTTGGTTATTCAGAAAGTCTAGGGGTCAACTTACGAGAAAACTACGGACAATGTCTAACAATAGTATCACTTTCCTGGAGTTTTTGACCTCTGCTGAACTAATCCTCGATACATACTTGGCTAAGATTGGAAGTTATATTGAATTGATACCTGGTGGTCCAATCATTGTCAGATATATCAGATCATCTCATAAGGATGATCCAATCAGAACACTTTTAGAAATCATTCTAGTGATCTTTGCCCTTAGATATTTCACCACATCCAGAAATGAACGAAACAAGAAGGATTTCGTGAAATTATCCGCAGCTGAAGTTGAAGAATTGGTGGATGAATGGGAACCTGAACCTCTAGTTTTACCGTTGAAAGATGAAGAAAGATGGAAATTAACCACTTTACCAATTGTAAAAAGTTCAATCTCATCACATGTTCAAACAACCAATGGTGAAGACCTGATCAATTTAGCTTCCTTAAATTTTTTAAACCTCGGTGTTCATCCTCAAGTTAAAGCTGAATCTTGTAAAATTGTTCAACAAAATGGTGTTGGTGCTTGTGGACCGCCAAATTTCTATGGTAATCAAGATATTCATATCAAATTAGAAAATGATTTGAAAGATTTCTTTACTGTCGAAGGTGCCGTATTATATGGTCAAGATTTTACAACGGCGGGTTCAGTATTGCCTAGTTTCTTGAAAAGAGGTGATTTTGTCATTGCTGATTCTGGGGTGAATTTAGCCATTCAAAAGGCATTACAACTATCAAGGGCCAACATTTATTATTATAACCATAATGACCTTGATCATTTACAAGAGATCTTGGAAGATTTACAAAAACAATTTTTCCAAAATGAAAAACCAATTTCCAGAAAATTTATTGTTAGTGAAGGGTTATTTGCCAATTATGGTGATTCACCAAATTTACCAAGATTACTTGAATTAAAAGATCGTTTTAAATTTAGATTATTCCTCGATGAATCATTATCTTTAGGTGTTTTAGGTAAAACTGGTCGTGGGTTAACTGAGCATTATAATATTCCACGCACTAAAGTTGAAATTATTATTGGTTCCATGGCCACTTCATTCTCATCATCTGGTGCCTTTTGTATTGGTGACTCAGTGATGAGTTATCATCAAAGAATTGGTTCTTTAGCCTACTGTTTCAGTGCTTCTTTACCCGCTTATGTTGCCAAGGCCACCTCTACTGCATTGTCATTGATTGATGAGAAGAAAGATATCAAGGGCAATTCAATTTTGATTTCCAAATTGCATAAGAATATCTCAATATTATACAATCTTATCTCCAAAGATTCAACTGTTTTAAAATTTTTTGATATAACATCCGGTCCACATTCAAGTATAATACATTTAAAACTATCTGACGAATTAAGAAAACATTTTCAATTACCAGCTGGGGGTTATACAGGTGAAGGTTCCATCATTGGTGAATTGAATAAGAAAGGTATCAGTGATAAATTCATTAAACCTTATAACCAAGAAGAAATCCTATTGGAAAAAGTGATTGAAGCGTGTAGGGTAAATGGGGTCTTGATTACCAAGTCGACATTTTCACTTGCTCAAGAAAAACTGCCATTGATTCCTCATTTGAAGATTTGTATCAATGCTGATTCTACGGAAGAAGAATTGATCAAATCAGCCCAAGTCATTTCTAAACAAATTTTGAAAACTGTTGGTGGGTTGAACAAAGATGATTTCAATGAACTAACATTCATATGATAATTTAATAGCAAAATATATATAATAAAGTAATAAAGTTAATAAAAAGTTTAATTTAATTTGAGAATAGATTGCACATAATAGTGAATAATTAACTGGGTCTGTTTATATATAATGAGCTCAACTTGTATAAGCCCATTGCATATATTTAGTCTTTTTTGGATTAAAAGAAGAGGACGTTAGTGATGTTCTTCTTCAATAAACTGTCGCCGCTACGTCCACAACGCGATTTTTTGTTGACACGATTCGCGATGGGATAAAAATATTTACGCCTTGTTTTAATTCGATGACGCGCGCGGAATTCTTGGCAATGCTTTTAGTGGCAGCAGCAGCAGCGGTAAAATACGATAAAACATAGAATCATGGCTGTGTGCGTGTTATCCCTATAACTGGGAATATTCTAGTCTACGTATTTAATTCAAATGGTATATGCTCACCTATAACAGCCCATGATGATCGTGTATAGCTAATATCATCAAACATCAATAGTAACGTTTTACCCTACCCTACAAAAGATGGCCCTTTTTTTGTTTTGCTTGCCCAAATCTGTAACCTGAATTTTGAAAGTTGACTTGTGAAATTGTTGAAATAAAAAAAAAAACAAGATTGGTCATTAGAATTAATTAAAAGTATAGAACATAACCTGAATTTTAATTTAAACAATTCAATAATCTTTTGAGGAAAATGTTTTATAATTTGAAGTTTTTCTTTTTTGTTTAATTTTTGAGAAGTTGAGTTTTTGGCGCGTTTTTGGCGTTTTGGCGTTTTGGCGTTTGGTTCGGATGAAAAAACTTTAAAAATTTTTACTCTCCAAAAGTTTCAAAGTTTCAAAGTTACAGAATTTTCACTCCAACTAAGAAAACCAACTGGAAAAAGTTTTCCATTTTATTTTAATTTTAAGGGAGGAAAAACAAAATAAACTGACATAAAAAAAAAAAGAGTTAAAAAGTTAAAAAGTTAAAAAGTTAAAAAGTTAAAACGTTCTAAATATAAACTTTTTCTTTTGAGAATTTAAACAAAGTGGACAAAAAGACTCCTAAAACAACCAAAATCCTTTAAATCCCTTTTTTTTGCTATTAAGATTCCCTTAGTATTGTTCTTCAAAAAGTTGAATACCTCTTTCCAGTGCTATTCCCATATCCTATTTTCCCAATTTCTGTCCTCCTTCCCTCTCCCTCTCCGCAAGCATTAGTTGTTTCCATTCGCTTTTAAAGTTAAATTATTTAGAAAACTCCTTGCAAACAAAAGATCAAATATAATGGCTATCTTTAGAAAAGCTTCAAAATCTTCCAATCATTCTGGGGAACATCAAAAGATCCATATCACCAAAGAGGATGAACAACATTATAAAGTTCGTTCCTCTTCTGTTCATGATCCTATCTTAGGTGCCGTTAACGAGGCTCAACCTTTTGAAGTGGCCGGGGATCAAAGTATGGATCAGAGTAGAAATTCATACATGATGTCCAATGGGTTAACTGATGTCTTTGGTAGACCTATCCAAAGACCCGACATCTCAAACCCAACAAGATCAAGAGATGAAAGACCATTGGATACTATTAGATCATTCGAATACTCCATCACTGGGGATTTATCGTACAAAGATCGTTTAGAATCGGAAACATTAGGCTTTAGAGTCCGTGATAATTTCCCAAGATTTGGTACAAATCCATACGGTGCTGCTCCTCAAGAGTCTTCCCAACCATTACACTCGTTCTCAGGCGGTGATGCTGGCTTTGAACAAGGTATTTATCAAGCTCCTGTTAAAACAGAGGAGCCAAAGAAGAAGAAAAGAGGGTTGTTTGGTAGAAAGAAGTAAAAAAATTTTAGAATCAATTTATTATGGTTTTGATGACTTTTAAACATGTTGTTCTTTCTTTCTTTCTTTCTTTCTTTCTTTCTTTCTTTCTTTCTTTTTTTTTTTTTTTTGGTTCTTCCCCATTGTTCAGTTCCTTTGTTGTTTGTGTTTTGTATATTATTTTTGAGCTTAGTTTATGATTATATATATACCCGGTTAGTCTTGTGCCGTAATTGTAGCATTTGATCAACGTTGCGTCAGCTCAGTGGGTTTCAGTTACAAGTTCCAGGCATTTCTCATTCCCCAACGCCAAAAATTGCAAATGCTCCTAAAGGCCAGATAAGGGAAAAAGAAGTTCTCAGACGTATTAGAAACAATAAAAAAAAGGGAGACTAAACATAACTAACATGCAGAAAATAGTATAACACCAAAACTCGGCTTTAAAAAAAATACACAAAATGTCGATTGAACCAATGTCTCCAGTGGAAGTTGTTATACCTTCATTACCACCAATTGTTAAAGACGTATCCATTATCGATGTTGAAGAGCAAACAAGTCAGAATTTCCTCGAGAATTTAGAGACACAATTCCAAATTGATATATCACTAATCGAATCAGAATTCTATGATTCTTTCCAAAGAGCACTATCTACTGACAAAAGAATCTCTATGATCCCTACAAATATCACCATTCCTGATTCAATAGATCCAACTCATATCAATGGGGAGTTCTTATGTCTTGACGTTGGTGGGTCCACTATTCGTATAGGTCTTGTGCAACTATCTCCTGATGGTGTCAAAATCATCAAACAAGAACAATGGTTATTATCAGGCTCTAAAAAGATTGTTGATTTAGAATTCTTTGATGAACTAACACAGAAGGCTCTGAATATCCTTCGAAGTGCTTCTTCTTCTGACTTGGTGAACATTGGGATCACTTGGTCTTTCCCTCTTAATAAAGAGAATGTTATAATAACAATGGGTAAAGGATTTCATATCACTTCAGAGGTTCAGAATAGGCCAATAGATAGTATAATTGAGAAGAGTTTTAGCAATAGGGGTGTCACCGTGAATATTAGAGCCGTGATCAATGACTCAATCGCTGTTAATTTGGCTGGGTTATTAGATTCCTCGTTCCATTCAAAAATCTCATTAATCATAGGAACAGGGTTAAATTCATGCATTTCTCTTAATAGCGTCCTTATAAATACTGAACTGGGATTTTTTGGGAAGTTGTATGATCCCACTGTTTACGACTTGATGATTGATCAAAGGTGGAACAATGATGAGATACTGCCCTATATTTCACAAGACCTCTCAAAGAGGATATTTCAACCTTTAGAATTCCTGTGCTCTTCAAGATACGTTTGTGAATTGTTTAGACTCATCATCTTGGACTTGATTAATGATTCTTTGATCTCAATTGTCAATGTCCCGGAGTTTTTAACCATAGAATATGAATTACATGGTTCATTCTTTGTATTGTTTGAGGCTAAAGATCATGAGGAAATAAAAGAGAGAATTGAAAAAGAGTATCAGTTGAAACTGAAGATTGAAGATATTATCTTACTAAAACATGTTACTGAGATTATTTTGGATAGAAGCTCTAAATATCTTACTGCATCACTGAAGGCTTTACAAAAAATCATCAATGAAAAATTATCTACAGGTATGAGAGACATTAATGTCAACTTTGTTGGATCCTTCTTATCTAACTCCGAACAATATCAACGAAAGATTGTTGACAACTCCAAAGATTTGAAGATCACTTTAAAGCATGTCGATGACTCCAGCGTTATTGGTGCTGCTGTTGCAGCACTCATAAAAACTCTATAAATGATACTACACTCATGATTAATGAATACGATTTAGTCCCTAGTATTTCAATCTGAATAATTGATTTCCCTTTCTTCATGGTACATATTGTAATTTTGTAACTTGACTAAAATTTCTTCACAGCTGTTGAGCTTATCGCCATATTTCCCCCTAGAAAAAAAAAAGACCCCACCAAGAAAAATCCCCTTAAGATTAAAAAAAGGACCTGCACAAAAAAAACCATCAACCGCATACGCGAAATTTAAACATCATCTTACACAATTTCTGTGAATAACAAAACACTCGTACTCACTCGAAGAAGTGCTTTCTCTGCAATACCTCTGCAACTGTTATTTAAGGCATGAAGGAATTCAGCTTTGACTTGACAGTGGATAGAAACCATTTACATGATACTGTGGAAGGTGAGTACCAATAAACTTCATCTCCAGTCCAATTAGGAGTGAATTGTACTAACTGTTTAGTAGGTTTAATATGTACGGTCTTCTTTTATAGATCATTTGGTACAGTTTTACCTCAAACAAGGGAACTCTTAGACGTTCCATATGTACGTATGATTTGGGGCTCTTTGCAATTATGCAACCGGTCAAAAAAATTGGTACTAACATCTCTCGATTAGCCCTTTGTGGAGTCACCAGAGTTGGAGGAACTTATAGAGAATAAGATCAATACGCTGATAGCAAAGATAGATTCAGACAGTGATACACCTGTGTTTTCAGCAACGCCCATGGGCTCCCCTCCTGCTTTCAAACATATCAATGCAGTTTCATCCAGTGCCCCCATAAATACAAACCCTTATTCCAACATACGATTTAATGACGATGATGAGATTGACAACATAACAAGTTCACCGACGACGACGACGACGACGACTTCTACAAATACAACTTTAGACCAAGGGGGCTCAATACATAGTTTATTAAATCCAAGATCCCCAAGTTTGAGACCTAATCCTGCGCAACCTACTAATGTCAAATTTACACAAGTAAGCATCAAATTTTATGAGGTGAGGAAGTTGAAGAAACCAACTTGGTTTGGTAAAGTAGAGGAAGAAATTCCCTTTGAAGAATGGTTGATCAATATTAGAGTTATAAAGACGCCATATCAAGGGAAACAGGAGTTGAATTCATTAGTGAAACAATTTGAGAAGTTGATATGGGATATCAGTGAAGTTGCCAATTCAAATAAAGACCATATACCGCTGATAACATCAACGGACCTTCTACCCTTTAGTAACTCCATATCAATAAAATCCACAGGTAATGGGGAAAGTTGGAAGAGTTTCATTAAGAGAATGATCAAAGAACCTATATATTAACTTACAATTAAGAGTACACGTTTTTATTCTTTTCTTTCCTCATATAAACGTAGAATTACTATCAAAGCTTAGATTCTACAAAACCTGAATCACCTGAGACCAAGATACAATCTCCATGCTGGATAATTGGACTGATATTCAACTCTTCAGCTTTGGAAATGACATTGGAGTCATAAGCACCCGGTTGAAACCAAACACCTTTGATCAGATGTTGCCACCCAGCATCCTTAATGCTTTCCAAAACCTCGTAACTGACACCTGGTGGGGTAATAAAGCTCACACTAATACCATCATTATCGGGATATTGTGTCTTGATGTAGGAAATGGCTTCAATAATAGTCTTTGAGGCTGGAATATGAAGGATTGAAGATGCAGTTGGATTGATAGGAACAACAGGGAGGTCATGGTTAATATACCAATTCAAAACCTTGTAACCAAATTTGGATGAGTTAGTACTAGCACCGACGACAGCATAGACCCTCTGTGGGGAGAAAAAGCTCTTGATTGACATTTTTGTAAGAGTTTAGTCAATTCTTTAGCGTGTTTAAGTAAACTTCCCCAGATTATTTTTATTGTTTTTCTACTGAATTAACGAGCGACAATCATTAGCATAAACCCACATGATAATAGTGGACTACACAACGCTCGTAACAAGGAATCTGTGAAACAATTTGGGGATTTACAGGCTCATTATTTGTGGAATTTTTCACAATTGCTATAAGATGATAAGCTTCAGTTGTTTTAAGAGAAGTACAAAATTTATGCTTTGCTTGGTTTGATATCGCCTACTGCTTAGCTGCATGATCTGATGTCTCTTTCCAAAGATCAACAACGGCTTCGGGTGAACAGATACTTCAAAGCGGCCAGTGGTTTTTTTTTGTCACGTAAGAAATGTTAATATGATACGACATACAGAAATCGTGTGATGCAAGCTATATTAGGTTTTATTACAGGTGATTTTACTTCAAGAGCTTTTATTATATATCAGAAACAGCAACTAGGTTTTGCTCTTCTTCAATGGAGGTTCCTCATCGTCACTGGCTGGTGCATCACTATCAAATTCTTCAGCAACGTCAGAATCAGAACCTGATTCATCACCACTATTGAAGTCTTCATCAGGACTTTCGTCTTCATCTGCCGAGCCCATTTGGACATCTTCATCATCGGAGTCATCATCAGCAAGAGCAGCACTGATTCTTGCCTGTTGCTCTGCATCTTCGTTCTTAACTTTGATATTCTTATCCTTCAAAAATGAGGAGATTGAGTTCTGTTCTTCTTTGTTGATGTTGGCAAACTTATGACCACCACCCGTCTTTAGGAAAACTTCCAAATCAAAAGTTCTGTTGGATGTTAGAGAATCACCAGCTCTAGACACCGTTATATAAGATACATCAGAATATGGAATTAGAACAGTTGGTTTGGTAACAAATAAAAGTGATTTTTCTAGTGGGTACAAATAACCTTCATTAACTTTTAACGAACAACTGACAGCTGCATGGCCTTGTTGTGAAGTGAAATTGCCTGGGATGATGATACGCTTTTCACTCAAGCCTCTGAAGACATGTGATAAAACAAGATGTGTCTGTTGATCATATCTTTTCTTTAGACGCCCTTCATATTTCTCCTTGAATTCATCATCGTCAACATTGATCTCCAATTCTAATTCTTCATCTTTCGTAACTTGCAGCACTAGGAAAGGATATGGCGTCTGACCTTGACGTAAAGGTGGATTGATTTGGATAACCATTAAGTGGTGGATATCATCTGGTTTTGGTAAGGAAAAGATCCTTTCAATCTGCTGGTATTGAATTTTATGATCATAAGTCTTACCTCTTAACCTCAATGACCCTGGATATAGATCAATATCGAATCTTCCACGAGGAGTTAGGAATAATACATCAGTGAAAGAAGCAATAGCCTCACCGGTAACTTGGCCAATATCCGCTTTACCTTTCAATTCTTCATAAAAGGCACTAGCAGCACTTTGTTCTTCAGCTTCTTCCTCATCAGCTTCAACTTCTTCGCCATTTTCATTCTTTACGGTCTTTGTGGTTTCATTTGGGACTGTTCCAGGGATGTAAAATCTCATTTCAACAATTTCATCACCGGCTGTGTTGGCATGATCATTAACATTGAAATCAACAGCAACTTCATTCTTACCTGATAAATTGGTATTACTGATATCTTGGTATGGGATTTCAAATGATGGTTTACCATGGATTTGGAACACTAGTTCGTTTCTGGCAAAGTCGGCATTACCCCAATTCCAACCTCTTAATGAATGTTCTTTATGATCTAATTGAACATTGGAGACACGATGAAGTTCATTTTTTAACTGATTGAAGTCTTCGGCATCAAAACCATCAAGCTTAATAACACCTTTGTTCTTCGTCTGAATTCTTAGTTCATAACCTCTAGAACCTCTTGACCATTGTGCTGAGGAAAGCTCTTCAGATGGCAACACAAATGGGGCGTTCTTGTTGGCAGAACCACCTGTGCTCGCAGCTTTCCAACCGAGACCAGTTTCAGCAAGACGGAAACGACCATAGGTTATACTTTGGTTCAGATAGATTTTGTCGAAATCTAATGGCATTTTGTAGGTGATTGGTGCTGATATACGTCACTTGTTTAAATGAACTTTGGCCTCCATTTCAGTTCATCTCGAAACGCGTAATTTTTTTCTTTTGCGGAAACGCGATTGTCGGTAAGGCCACTATCATTTACTAGCTACATAAGAGTCACATAAGAAACGTCATAAGGCTATCAAACATATTTTCCGTCTCATGAACCACTCAAAAAGCTGATTGAATACCTTTCAAGAATTCAACTAGACCAATAGCACCAGGGTCTGGAATATTGCTAGATTCCCCAACGTAGGAGGCTCTACCGAATTTAGCTTCAATCTCACCAGTAGATTTTGCGCCTTTATCAGCTGCTTCAATAGCTTTTGAAAGATCTTGTGATTTGGAGAATTCTTTGACAAATGGCTCAAGAGCATCAATGATCGTTGAATCACCAACTCTAGCATTGGTATATTTGTACAAGGTTGTTAGAGCAACTTCTAAGGCTTCAGAAAAGATCTTGGTATCAACACTGTCACCTTTTTTACCCTTTTGAATGACTCCATGTGATAAACCAGATAAGAAAATAGAGTATAGCCCACCAGAGGTACCTCCCATGTAGGTCTCAACTAAATCTGAGATCTTGTTTAAGGCCTCTGATAAGGAGGATTGTGGGATATTGTTCAAGTTTTTCAAGATACCTTCACCACCTGAGACTAGAGTGGTACCACAATCACCATCACCGACTTGGAAATCTAATCTGGTGATTTCTGGCTCAGCTTTGACTAGTGCCTCAACACCCCCTTTAAAAAATTTGGTGAAGTGCTCAAAGTCAAAAGTGCCCACTTGTGGGAAACTTTCAGCGTCTTCTTTAATATCTTTTGGATCAAAAACTGGTGCATTTTCCGAGTAGTTCTTAACTGGCCAAGCTGGTGCGTCAGTTGGAGCATCTAATAATTCGAAAATTGATTTAAATGCGACTGATGAGAAGACCCTTTCAACTTTTGAAACATTCAGTAAAGTGACAGAAAACCCCTCACCATTTAAAGCAGTCATCACTGTACCTTGGTATGTACGTTTTGGAACAATGTTGTACTCAGATTTCAATAAGTCAGTAGCAACTTTAGTGATACCTTGTAAGGTTAAGTTAGAAACACCACCCAAATTGTTAATCAACAAGACAACGTCATCACCTTTGTCAAATTTAACAAAGGCACGATCTTTATCTGATTGATCTAATAACTTTGGCAATATTTGATCCTTAAGCAAGTCTCTCACTGAAGGAATTGGTGATAAAGTTTTGACACCTGGCTCGTTATGGATGCCCATACCTAATTCCATTTCATTATCTTTTAAGTGTGATTCAGATGGTCTACCAGGGACTTTGGCATGGTTTAATGAAGAGCCAATAGTGACCAAGTTATCGTTGATGGTTCTGGCCAATTGAGCGGCTTCTTTCAATGTATGTTTATAGTACTCAACATAAGCACCGACAATCTTGTGAACAAATAGGGTACCAGCGATGGCTCTTCTACCGACTAGGCCTCCCTTCGATCTACCAACAGCGACATCGTCGCCTATGACAACAACTTCAGTGTCATAGCCTAATGCCCGAGCCCTTTCACCAGCTAAACCAAAATGTAACACATCACCTGTGTAATTCTTTACAATAAGCAAGACACCTTTTGCATCCTTACCGACAACTTTGACACCGTTGATGATCTGCTTTGTTGATGGAGAGGCAAAGATTTCACCAGAGACTGCAGCAGTTAGGGCCCCTTTCCCAACAAACCCAGCATGTGTAGGTTCGTGGCCTGCACCACCACCCGAGATCAAAGCAATTTTGTCAGAGTCTTGCTTTCTGTAGACAATCTTTTCTTCTTTAATGTAAGCTAAGGAAGGATTGGAAAGGACTAACCCTTCCAATGCAGCGTGTACCGGTTGTTCAACTTCGAATTCTTTGACCATGCTGTATTTTCTCTCGACTATCAATTAAGTTTCCATTAAAACAAGTATTCATTGTTTAGTGTAATTCTGGGGAAATCGTCCCTGAATTTATACTAATGCGGTTATCCCACGTCACTGATCCCGCAAAGTTGCACTAATTTTCGGGGAGGAGAATTCCAACAGGATCCTTGAACATTAGCGGAAATGGGTAGAGCCACTAGAGGCATTCTCATGTGTGGAGGAAATATAGCCTATTCTCACTAGAGCAGTGATTAACAAGGTACTCATATAAGTCGACACATCTTCGTTTCAAAGCAACGCAATTGAAGTCATCAGTTGTTAGTTGATCGTAGATAAGGCAATTTATGGAACCAGCGCTTTGGTGGGAAATGTCTTTACCAACCACGAAGTATGAAACATAATCATATTGCGCTCCGGGGTGAAAGGCCTTGGAGGCACTACGATATTGCAAATTTAACTTAATACCTACATCTATGCTAGCTTTGTCTAATATGAGTAAATTCACTAAAAGAAAACAAGAAGTCAAAAAGAAAAGCGGATGCAAATGTAAAAAAAAAAAAAACAGTGTATAAGAGCAGGGCATATGTTAAGGTCTAATCACGACGAATGTAATGACGCATCAGTAAATTTTCTGATTAACGATTCGGATTGTGTTAAGCCAGGAACTTCTTGGGTTGTGCGAATCCTTTCCAAGGACGTGGTGTGAACTCTGCTTGATAGTTGAGATGATGAAATTTCAGCCTTCTCTTGCTCATTCCAAGCCTGATCATTCTTCTTTTCAGGATCAAAATCACCTCTTGCAACACATTCTCTAATGATATCAATATCTCTTGGTCTGTAAATGGTTTGTAATGTGCTATAGATGAACCTAGGCAAAATTGAAATCAAGACTGCAACAAAAAAGCATGCCCAGAAAGAAGTTTGGCTATAGACTTGTGGGGCTGCTTTATAAAATTCAGCAGAATAAACAGAAGCAGAATACACACCAATCCAGAAAAAAACAATCAAAATAGATAGTGAGTCAATTAATAATGTCAGCCAATCCCATCTTTGTTGTCTCAACAGCGTATAGATGTCCGAGGTAGTAACAGAAATTTGAATGACAAACACACCGATCCAGAATCTATGCTCAATACCTAACCCATTGTAACTAGCAACAATACCTCCACGGAAAATTAGCCATGGAAAGAAGAAAGCAATCACAGACTGGTATAAGCCGTCAAGCATATACCACAGGAACTTGTATTGAGACCACTCCTGTCTCAAAATACCAGTTTTGTACAGTTGAGGAACTTGCAAAGAAACATCGGCGGAAACGTCTTGATCGAAAACACCAAGGAAAATGACTGGTAGTGATGTGAATGCCAAATTATAGAACATTATAAGGGTGTATTCGTACAAGTAAGAGCCATCAAAGTTATTGAAGATACCATACCAAAATAAAGTCAAGGTGAAATTGACATTCTTGTAGAAGAAAACGGGAATAACCTCAGCTAATCTCTTGTAATCCCATCTACCATGAACCAAGATTAATCTTGCCAAGAATCTAAACTGCCCAATAGCATAATCAGACGACATGGCAGCTTGCCTACCTTCTTCACCCACTATGCCAATACCGACATTGGCTGTTTGAATCATGGCAACATCGTTGGCACCATCACCGATAGACAGAGTCATGACTTCGAGCGAATCTTTAACTAGTTTGACAACAGCAGCCTTCTGAGCAGGTGAAACTCTGCAGCATAAAACAGACCTGCACTGCTTACATAGAAGTAAGAATTTTCTTTTCAGGTCGTCATCGTGTAAAATGGTTGCTAGGGAAGCGCCATCAATGATAACAGCATATTTAGAATCTGGAATGGAATGATCTGCTTTGGCATGTTTCAGTTCCTCAAGAGAACCTATCAAGTTGAAAGTAGTCAAATATTCAGATAGCTTAGACTCTAGATCAGACTCATGTTCCGCTTTCTCTTCCTCCTTCTCTTCCCTTTCGTCTTCATCTTCCTTCTCCACTTCTGAACGTAACACTAACAGTGACATATCATTAGCCAACAAGTTACATGAGAACCCAATATTGATGGCAGTTTCAATCTTGTCACCGGTCAAAACCCATAGTTTTAAACCAGCTTTACCTAATTTTTCAATTGTCTCCGGAACACCAACTTGCAAGCGATCTTCAATAGCAGTACCACCATACAATATTAGGTCTTGTTCGATCAAGTTGGATGCTTCTTCAATTTTAGCTTCTCTGTCTTCTAACGAAGAGGCAGCAGCACCATATTTCTGAGCCCAGTCATCGTATTCCTTTTGTGTAACAGTACGAGCAGCGATACAAAGAGTTCTCAGACCTTCGGTAGCATATTCTTCCAAATGTTTGGCAGTTTGATTCAAAAACGATTTATCATTTCTAGTTGGATCTAGTCTAGCGAAGATGACAGTATCAGCACCCTTCGAGATAAGTTTGATTTCGTTATCAATCTTGACTATAACACTCATTCTCTTTCTAGTGGAGTTGAAAGCCAAGATGTTTAAGACTTCAAATTCTTTCTTCTCACCATGGATCAAGACCACACCACCATTTCTAGTTCTCCTTAAGAATGTGAAACCGACATCACTAGCAGCAGCCACTAAGGCAGCTTCATCTGGAGACTCGGCATTGAAATCTAATTTCCCTTCTCTTTCCTTGGATTCTTCGGTCAAAACAGTATGACATAAAGCTAGGGATAGCATGAAGTTATAATTCATGGTTGCTTGATCAGTATTGCCTTTCAAGTCCCTGACATATTCACTCGATATGAAAGTCAATCTCTCAGGGTCAAACTGCAGGTTTTCTGGAAATGACTTCAGTTCGTCGATCATATCTTGTTTATCCCTTAAAATAATTTCTTCCGAGCGTTTCAGATCAGCTTCTACATCAATTCCATTTCTCTTATCCATTCCCGCTTGGGCTTCAGTGAAGGCAAGACCATAAGATTTACCACCAATTGTGGCCTTTTTAAATTCCATAACGTTCTGAGTCAATGTACCAGTCTTATCACTAAAGATATATTCAATTTGGCCTAAATCGTCAGAAATATTCCAAGATTTTGGGGTACATGGATAATCCAACGCTTCATAATACATCTCAACATCACAGTAAATAAAAAGGGCTTGTAAGGACTTGATTATTTCAACGGTAATGTACAATGAAATTGGAACCAAAGCTTGGTAGATGATCATGGACACAAAGAAGCTGATGACACCATTGATAGCAGGCGTTGAACCATATGGCTTATATTCGAAGAATTTGAAAGAAGTTCCTTTTTTACTGTAGAAAACACCATTCAATACAGCAGAAACAAAACATAGAATGAACAAGAACAAGAAGTTGATGATAACAGACAAGTTTAGCTCTTTAGAAATTCTCGATTTCTTCGATGGAGTATTACCGGTATTCAACATGATTTTACTTTCATGACCGGTGAAGAGTACCATACACAATGCCCATTTAGTGTTTCTGATTGTAGAGCCTCTCAAGATCAAGTTTTCAATATTCAATGGTTCAATATCTTCTGAATCAGAGTCTTCGCTGTCAGTCCTGTTCTCACCGAACATCACTGACCCCTTGTAATTGTAAATGTTAGGACTTGGGGCTTCCGATTGTACTTTGAATCTCAAATTTAAAAAATCTCTGGAACGCCTAATATCATGGGTTAAGTTCAAACCTTTTCTTGATTTCAAGCTCGTTTCACCATCCAAGTTCTTGGTTTCAACAAAGACCCTGTTGTCAGCATCTGAACTAGACAGAATGATCACGTCAGCAGGTGCTTCCTCATTGTTGTGCAGACGAATGATATCGCCGACCTTAACATCTTTCCAAGCTGATTTGGTGAACTTGGTAGGCTTTGGTGCACGATTAGTGGCGTTAGTAGCACCTGTTTGAACTCTTTGCATGATGTCACTTGGAACATCATTCCCAAAAAGTTCACCACTCATTCTTAAATCACTTCTAATAGAATCTAGAGACTGTCTAGGAGCATTATCAAGGCCTTGTAAAACTTTTCCTTTCTTACCAAATAGACCAGCAAAAAATCTAACCATTTTGACAAATAAAGTAGAGTTGAAGTTGTCAAGTTTTGATTTTATTGAGATGTTTGTCTCGTCCACATTATGATTCTCGATACCTTTTAGAACCGAAACAGGGTTGTTGTTCAACTCCAGATCACTGATAGTTCTTCTGGAATCCTCAAATGCATCCTTGATGGCTGTGATACAGACAATGACAACCAATGGAACAGCTGCCAAACCTGGGTTTTGGACCCCAAAGATCTGGAATGCTCCCAGTATGATTACGAGTAAGAAATAAATGTTGGCCACGTTCTGAAACTGAAAGAACAGATTCTTAGGAATGAAGGAAAATGGGGTATACTTTGTTGTTCTGATTTCATTCTTGTCAAAGTCTTGAGTAGGCCTATTAGTCTTTGGGTCAATCAAGTCATGCGGTAGCTCCTGATTGAAGTAAACCGTTCTAGGTACCAGTTTTCTTGGTTTATGGAAGAAATTGTCCAACTTCTCATCCAACGACATGGTTGTTGTGCTATCCAAGTTACCAGTGAATGTCAGCAAATACTCGCAGTCGAAAGTTTTATGAAGTCTTTCTGGAGACCTTGAGTATGGTGGCTGATGATGATAAAGATGGTCTGTAGCGATTTGATTCGCAAAAGACGGGCAGTTGTTGTCTGTTTAGCGGATGAACAACTCTGAATTTTGGTGTAAACAAAAGATATTGCCGCAGTTGCAGTTTGGATATATCTGAAATTTCTTTTTCAAGACTTATGCTGTCCCGGTGAATTTTTCTTATTACCGAGAACCATCGTGAAAGGCCGGCTCTACGAATTGTATTACCGTGTTTAGCACATCAGAAGAGTAATCTGTTGATTATTTGCTTATTCCTGTGGCAATCTCCTCTATTATTTGCTCCACTTTGGGAAGAACGTCGAAGGCAATATTGTTAATTTCTGTTTCAGTGAACCTGCTCAGCACATAGTTGGCTACTTCAGAAGGGTCTCTGGTAACAGGTCTCGAGATACCAATTCCCAGTCTGAAGAAATCGAGATTATGCTTGTTCCATTTGGCTATGCTCTTCAGACCATTATGGCCTCTGGGGCTCACTTCATTCCCACCAAATCTCAATTGGTAACTCCCATTCTTTTTCGAAAGCTCATCGTGAAGAACCAAGTAAACCATGTTGTATTGACCTTGTAACTGTTTCGCAAAAAACGACCATGACTTCACTATTGGCTCACCTGAGATGTTCATATAGCACCCACTCTTGACGTGTATCACGTTTGGAAAAGCTTCAGACCTAGCTACCAGGAGATCGCCAATTGAATTGTGTTTTTGGTAGGTTTCATGTCTCAATAAGTTGTTCACCCAATGGCCAACGTTGTGTCTGGTATCGGTGTACTGAGGCTCCGGGTTCCCAATTGAAGAGACTATTAGGAAATTCGGTCTGGTGCTCTTTGATGCTTTTAATGCAGCATTGAAAAGTATCTTAGTTGCCACCACCATTTGCACTATTTCTCACACAAATCTGTCCTGTACTACGGTATTTTTCTTGATGTATTTTTCTGGAATTTTTATGATCCTCTTATATGCTAACTTTTTTGTGTCCGTCAAGCTACATTAAAGTGACTAACAACAAATGATTACTTCTAACTAGTGGTATTGTTTTGAGATCATTCTCGTTGATAACCTGTTTCAATTCTAAATTCCTCTGCGTTTTCCTCTGGTCTTCTGGCACAACGAACTTGTAAAATTCAGCTAGTTCTTTCGGGAATATCAATTCTTTGTTAATGCATCTAGCTGATCCGGGTTCTTCATCAATATAATTCTATTCTTTAACCTCATGATTACCACTCAACTGTTTTAAGGTTTGATCAATTAATTTTGCAGAGTTCGATAGCTCAGTTCTCTTGTACTTCAAGAAGTCCTCCTTTTGTTGAATCCAGTTCTCTTGTGAGCCTAGCCTCTTTGAAACCTTCTCACTATCCATAATATAAACTGCCTCCTGCCAAATTAGAAAATCCTAATAATTATATACGTTAGTCCTAAAAACAGGAATGAATAAGTCATGGTACATGCAAACTTTGTTGAATTCATCAAACTCTTTAGTAATTTGTTCCATGTTCAAGGAGTATTCGTTGAATATCTTCTCAGATATTTCAATGAGAGCCTTCCAATCTAAGCTGTCATCATTTCGATACAACTGAGCTCCTTTTGGGTTCCAATCTTTGACTGGAACGCTATTAGATAGTTCTTTCATAATTGAGATTAATTCTTCAGATCTGTTCAACAAAGTTTCCTCAAATTTGCTCTTAAGAGACTCATGAACTTGCTCTATACCAGGGGTCTTATTCTCCTTTGCACTTCTGGTGGCAATTGGGCTAGTAACAGGACTGTTTGTTAAAACAGGACCTTGTTCTTAAATGGCATTGGTATCAGCACTGACTGCGGTGAGAATGCTATGATTCTGGTCGGCAGAATAAGTTGGATCTTGGTTTGAATCTTTATTTTCCATCGTTGATTGAGTCATCCTGATTGTGAGTAGAAGCTCTTCGTCAAAAGAAGGAGGAACAAAGGAAACAAACATTAGCCGCCATAATAAAATGCCTTGATGTGTCAAAGGTGAGTGCCCATACCGTATATAGTGGTAGGCCCACATTAAGGAAACGGAAAACATAGAAACTAAACTACAACAAATTTGTGAAACGAAAAGCTTCCCAAGAAGGCAACTGGATTAGTATCAATCAGACCCCAACATATGTCTCACAATACAAAGCTCGAAAGGCTAGATGCTAAGCTGATAAGGCATAACCCACCAAAGAGATTTAAATTTTCAGATCTTGAAACAACAATCCACATAAAGTCAAATACACCGTACATATCAGCTATCAAGAGGGTCTCGAAACTTCTGAAAAATCTACCTCAGAAGCAGCCTAAAGCTAAATATGTCACAATTTTAGGAATGGGTGCTGCTATAGAGAGGACAATCTCCGTTGGGCTGCATTTCCAAGAGGAAGAATCTGCAAAGATCGATTTGTTGACGAAATCAGTTGAGGTTCTTGATGAGTTTGATGACGGAGATGAAGATAATGAGACCATTTACAGAAGAAGAAAAGTCACAGCTGTAGAAATACACATATATAAGACTACAGATCTTTTATGATCATATCAATGCATTCATTCATTTTCTTGTTCAAGTCTTTCTGTACATTTTTGAACAAAGTAGTTCAGTTGTTCGATTTCGTTCTTAATTTTCTTCTGGTTCAAGTCCTTAAAAAGCTCCAATGCAAAATTTGACCCTTCCAGACACTTTGAGTAATTTCTTTTATAGTATAATCTTTCCAATTTGTGCTCCAGTCTAGCTCTGTCAGATTTTATGTTTGGATCAGTCTTTGAGAGATCAATCTCTTCTAACCAGTTTTCAGTGTTTATAACAGGTCCTACTTCATCAAAATGCTTTTTCTGCATTAGGTAGGCCTCTTCTGTCTGGCCTTTACGGACTTTGGGCTTTCCTGAACCTTTCTTTACTATTACTTGCGCATCGTTCTGTTGTGTTTTATTTTGCCCTTGTAATGACAAACCAGAAAGTTCATCCGTAACTTCACTTTGTATCGTCTCTGACATGCTTGATATTTAATTTCTGTATTTCAACTACCCTATTGAACTCTTCAAAGGTCTCTTTTCAAGGCGCAAACGTCTAGTTAAGCTCATCGGTAGTGTTTGTTCCAAGAGAAAAAAAAATAACCAGAATCGTTTCGGGCACTATACGTATAACCTAATACTGCTACATTATAAGTGAAGAAAAGGGCGACTACTTACATGTTCTTCTGTTTCCTGTGAGGATAATGTAACAAGAGGATAAACCATTACACAGTACACTTATAGCTTGTTCTCACTTTTCCATGGGAAGTCAATGCTAAACCCTGGCTCAAAATAGCACTCTTGGCAATTCTCATCGTCTACTTCGTTTTCAAAAATCATCACCCCAAAATCAAGCTTGTCGACTAGTGAAACCATTGGTGCATGCCACGTTCCTAATATAAGTTAGTATCAACTAATTTAGATTGAAACATCATACTAACCTGCATTGTAAGTCACCCCTTGGTTACCTTTACAAATGAATGCTTCGACAGTATCTGGATCAACTAATGAGTCGCCTAAAGATGAGTCAGTATCCAGTTTTAATTGCTTCTTCGCTTCTGACATACCTTTATTCGACTGAGCACAGATGACAATATATGCAGATTTCACAGACTTATCCAGACCTATTGGTAGAAAAGTTTGCGTGCTGAATGGATGTCTTTCTAATACCTTGGATAGGTATACCGTACTCTCGCCGGATTGACTGAACAAGTGATATGGGGGTGAGCAGCGAAATAAATTCCAGTTTGGAGTAGGTATACTATTAGATGGTGCATTTTGAAACCCATTCGAGATCTTTGATACTTTTCTAATCTTCACAGCGGTACCGTAATTAGCATTTGATGACTTGTTACCAACTTGATCATCTGGAGAGATTACTGTCCCAAACTTAGCAAACGACTCCGGGGTCAATGGCACAGCCTTGATGGAAGTTTTACTTTCCACATTGTATGTCTTAAGAACCATCTTGTCCTTTGTATCCAAGGTCGATATTTGACACCTTGTGAACCTGAAATATCAAGTTTTTGGACAATTTCCAACATTTTGTATGGACATCTCCGTTAGTGATAAGAACTGTAAACTTTAATAACCCAGGCGGTTTACATTTTTGTTCGCGAATTATTGTTCAAGAGCCTTTATGAAGCAAGCAAGAGTGAAGATTTCAACTGGAAAGGGGAGGCAATGTCCATTCAAACCACGTAAGAACCATGAGCTGGTACCAAAAGAAAGTCGCATTAGCCCCAAAATCAAGAGGTGTCTACCTTGTTACGGAAGAAATTCTACGTGCTCTTCCAGAGATTAAAGATTACAAGATTGGTACATTGAACCTATTCCTTCAACATACATCAGCAGCTCTATCCCTGAACGAAAATTGGGACTCTGATGTCAGATCCGATATGAACAATGTCTTGAATAAACTAGTTCCGGATGATCCTAATGCCACCTTATATGCCCATAGCTCTGCTGGGGAGGGTCCCGATGATCTGGCTGGACACATCAAATCAACTCGTAAGTATAAACTTCAAACTGGTTGTACAAAAGTGTCTCTCAAGGATAATTACTAACATCCATCATCATAGTTGTTGGTGCCTCGTTAACTATCCCAATCAGCAATGGTCAGTTATTAACTGGTACTTGGCAAGGTATCTATCTTTTAGAATTCCGTGATTACAGACATCAAAGAAACCTAATTGCTACAATCAATGGTCAAAAATGAATTGATATGCACCTTAAATTGATTGCCTCCGTAATTATAATATGATAATAATATGAAGTTTTTCCAGATTGACTTTATTTGTGATGATACTCAGTATGAAAGTGAAAAATGCTCCCTCTTAAATCTCGAAACCGGTAAGTTCAGCTTCTTCAGCAGCTTCGAAAAATGAAGTGAACGATACAATAGTACCATGAATCAATAAACCACCTAGCAAATTGAGAATCAATGCAGTGGATTTAATTAGATGTGAATGATATAAAACAAGTGAGAGGGCTATTGTCAGTTAGTAATATGGTCTTACTACATGAATATGATTCAAGTACATACCAACACCAGAAACTGCTAGGAATGCAGATAAGAACTTTCCAAAATCAACAATGTTCCTATTAAAAAGAAAATTGTTAGTAATTAAGATCAGTAGCTAGCAGAAACTTTGACAGAAACTTTGAGACATACGATGAAGATTCGCTCATAAAATCGTCACTTGACCACTGGTTACATATAATAATAGGGAGGTGAGCGACAGAAAAGAATAGAGCTATTCCTGAGTTAGTAAGTGTTTTATTATAACGAAGGTATAAAAGTCATTCAGTACGTACCTGATACTAATGGAGTCCAGTTATTATAGAGAGCCCCCGCCAAAATGACTGAAAGAAACCCTAGAGCTAACACGATCGAAAGGGCGATGATTCTTGTTAAAGGCCTGGACAGTATGGATGACATGAGTAAACTTTATCTACCGTATTTCTCTGACTATAATTGGGTCAAAAAGGGCAAAGAATAATCCCCGTTTTGCCTTGATCGCAGCTCCAGTGCATTAAATTTCCCTACCAGCCAAAAAAATCAGAAATCGCGAACTGATCTGGTGAATTTCTGAAAATTCAAAGCTTTAAGTGGCAACAAGAAAACAATCAAGTTGGTCTAAACAAAGAAGGAATTGTTTAAAATCCCGCTGTTTTAGAGGATGGTATGTTTCCTGCAAGAGACCTGAAGGTCCTATCTTACACTTTCCTTGTCGAGCTTGTTACTAACAGCTCAATTGTCCAGTTCAGAAACAATTATGATGGTGACACCGTCACTTACTCTCCAACTGGTAGAATCTTCCAAGTAGAATATGCATTAGAAGCCATCAAACAAGGTAGTGCAGTTGTGGGACTTGCCACTAAAGAATTTGTCGTGCTAGTTGCTTTAAAAGTATGTGATATGCTTACGAAAGCAGTATTAGAATGTTTGTTACTAACGGAATCGACATAGAGAAATGCTGAAGAACTCGGTTCATACCAAAAGAAACTGATTAAAGTTGATCAGCATATGGGTATTGCCCTTGCAGGTTTAGCCCCGGATGCCAGAGTCCTATCGAACTTTTTACGTGAACAAGCCTTAAATCAAAGAATGGTCTTTAACAGAGCACTATCAGTTGAGAAAGCTTCAAATCTGTTAGCTGACAAAGCCCAAAGGAATACACAGTCATATGGTGGTAGACCATACGGTGTTGGTCTTCTTGTTGCTGGTTATGATGAAACTGGTGCCCACTTATTTGAATTTCAACCTTCGGGGACTGTTCTAGAATATGTCGGTGCCGCTATTGGTGCTCGTTCCCAAGCTGGTAGAACTTATCTAGAAAGAACATTCAAAGAATATGAAAATGCCACTAAAGAAGACCTAATCGTCCATGGCCTGAATGCCTTAAGAGACACTTTAGCTCAAGACAAAGAATTGAATAATAAGAATACCTCCATTGCCGTTGTTGGTAAAGATACAGAGTTCACAATTTTCGATGATGATGCCGTACAACCATGGCTGGACCGCCTTGACTCTGTCTCAAATACTAGAAGTAATCGTGGTGATGGCAATGATGAGGGTCAGAATGATGACGATGATAATGATAACAAAGATGGTGCAGAGGCTGATACAAAGACTGAGGAGGTTGAAGAAGAAGATAAAATGGAGACTGACTGATCAAAGTCCGAAGTTTGTAAATTAGAATAAATGGAACCAGATTAAAGACTGAACATCTGAGTCGGCGATTGAAATTGCCTCTTGTAGAATAAGAGTCATCCAATGGTTTGAGGTCCATGAGTCGCTAAAATTCATTAGACCTTCGATTAATTTGCTCATATTATTTGAAAGCTAGATCTCATCTTGAGGTCTTTACTTGAATTCATGCAAATAAGTGTGAAAAAATGACGTCTTGGTATTAAACAAGAGCAGTATGGTTCACTTGAATAAGATAAATTTCAGATTCTAGAATCATCTTCAGACTATTAAGCCCAGACTTTTCAACACTCGCTCAGATGTACGTTGTAGCTGTTTCATGAGTCTTGTGGTATGTTACCCAAGCGCCTTGCCCTATTTATCCCAAAAATAAGAGAGATCGTATCTACCATGATTTACCTGCATGCGTTACAAGCAATCCGCAGGCAGATCAGAAAAAAAAAGGGTCCATATTATATGAGATTGGGGTGTTGTGGCCGAGTAGTACAAAACCTATCAATCTTGAAGGTTTGTTGTAGGATTGGAAGTTTCAATGTTAGCACAAAACGACTCCAATATATAACGTACGTGATACTAGTTTTCCTAGGGAGAAAACTATTATAAGAAACCAGAAAACCTCTTCGACCATAACCTCTGGAAATGAAACAATCGAAGCATTGGAGAACTGCATTTCTCTTTGCATTAACATTTAAAATTTTACGATTACTTCCATGATCAGAATCTTGATATTTCCATGAACAGTAAAATTTGCTCGCTCGAGAGTAGTTATTTTGTTCAATGATTGTTCAACGTCCAAAAGTACAGTTATCGCTTCAGACATAGCTCCTTAAACCAAAAGAAGTCAATCCTTTATAAAAAGGACGTCCTAATCTAGTGATGTTATGATACCGGCAAAGTTGGGGTTATCTTGATTCTTAATGGACTTTCTTTATGCACTTTAGACGTTCATCGAAAGGAAAAGCTACAGCTTTATCGCTAGTAAAATTATTTATCATGCAACAAAAGAAACTTTATAACTTAAAGTAGTAAGTAAGGGGACATCCGCATCAGATGGTAATTTTGTACCGCTTCAATCTGGACAGCCGGTGATTGAACTTGGAAGGATATATAAATAGAGCGTTTCATGCACCGTTCAATTTATGCTCGTCACTAGAATTCCACAACAAATTAGAACTTAAATGTCTTCCTTATATTACAACAAAGACGGTGCGCAATACAACATAGAGGATGCCTTCAATGTTGTCTCCAGAATGGATATGGGTGGCTCGTCCTCATCTTCAGGAAAGCCCACTTGTAAGATTTCCGTGAGTAAGGCTCCGATTACTGAGCGCTAACTTTTTCACTAACTCACTTAACAGATGCTATGGAACTGGTACACCATCGATTCATGTTTTATTTCAAGATCATGGCATGTTAATACTAAGGGGCAATTTGCTGGTTCCTGTTTAGGTTGTTTCTTCTTGGTTATGTCGGCGCAGTGGCTACATAGAGTCGCTCGTGAATACGATGCTGCAATTGCAAGAAGAAAATACTTACAACTGACTAAAGAAGCCAACTCTGAAAGCCAGTCACTTGAGAAAGGAGACTACTCCACTAACTCAGAGTCTGAGAATCATGATAACAAGCTTGCATTGAAATACCTCTCAGATAACAATGCTTCCTCTAATTTCTTACAACCTATCCTATACACATTGGGTCACAGCTGGATCTTAAACTTCCAAAAGGGTACTAGATTCGGGGCTGCATATCCTAACTTGGCTGAACATTTCATCAGAGCTTTGATCTTCACTATCCAATGGGGTCAATCGTACATCATCATGTTGTTATTTATGTACTACAATGGGTACATCATCATTTCTTGTATCCTTGGTGCCCTGTTTGGTAGGTTGATGTTCAACTATGAACCAATAACATGTGTGACAAGGTCAGAAAGTGAGCAAAATGACAAGAAATGTTGTTTATAAATTCGAGTCTGATCATATGAGATCCTTCAATTGTTAACCCCGTCATCTACGTTACGAATCATTAATTCGATAATCACCTTCCTCGTATGATATTTTGCATGCTTATAAATGTTTACTACTTATACTTCGTATTAATTCCCAGCCACCCCTCAGCTTCTCTCTCGAACATATGATTGCGTGTATGCTTGATACTCCAAGGGTTCCATTCTGCCAAATATTGCGTGCCAACCTAAATTTTCTGCCGCGATCGCGATCCAAAGTTTTCCCGAGTAACTATGGTTACTAACTCATTTAGTAACCACAACAACAGAGTGCTTTTTGTTTTTACATCGAAATAAACAATTGGATTTCCAAAACAACAAAATTCCAAACAACGAAGGAAACCACAAAAACCACAAATCCAAATTTTCACTTGCTAGACCACAATTTTGGAACTTTCCAGATTACTCCACAGATCTAATCCCTACTTCTTTTCGCTCGCTTTTTCCAGGTCGTCCTTTCGCACGAGATTTTTACACCGTTACTTTTGTTGTTATTCTCCAATTCCTTCCATTACATTATTGATTGTACTGTCTACTTAACAAACATTATACTCTACCCTTTCTATCAAGTTGCTAATTACGTCTTATATTACATTCTTGACTTTCACTTTTCTGGTATATGTCATATACCTCTTTCTCAAGTTACCTTCATAGCTTTCCCCTAAACATCTGTTCACCTCTTGTCCTAAGATCAGAGATTCAACTTTCAGCCCTAATCACTTACATTACAACATACTTATAGTCATAAAATTTTATTCGAATTTTCACTGCTGCTACATCATACCTACGAGAAAATTATGGATCAGAATATCTATCGTTCAAGAAACGCAACAGACGAGAACAGTGATGTTTTAAAACGCAAAGCACCAAGAACTACTGCCACAAACCAAACTAATGTTTCAATTACTGCTCCGAAAAGAGCTGCCCTTGGTAATGTTTCGACGAATGTTAACAGAACCAGACTAGGTTTACAAATACCAGCTCAGAGGGTTCAGGTGTATTCTCAATCAGTTAATGATGAAAATGAAGCCCCTCTATCACACAAACAAAACCATCCCCAACAACAAATACCACAGACAGCTGAAAGAAGGCCACTAGGCGAGATAAGTTCTGGCTTGAGAGAATACCAGCATAAAGGAGCTGAAGGGGAAAACGATGATATAACTTCTCATATAGAACAGGAAAAAAGTCATGGAGATATAATTGATGATGAACGTTATGATGATATTCCTCAAGGTCTGATGCCAAAGTTAACAACTGATATCCAACAGGAATTATTTCACGTTTTCAAAAGATTCTACTCAGAGAGGCTTGATGACGAAGACGAAGACTCATATGATGTTTCCATGGTTGCTGAGTACTCTCCTGAAATCTTCAACTACATTCACAGCTTAGAGGTCAAGTATAGACCAAATCCACGTTATATGGAGTTTCAAACAGAACTAAAATGGAATATGAGAAGTATATTGATCGATTGGTTAGTTCAAGTTCATTCGAGATTTAACCTATTACCAGAAACATTATTCTTGACTGTGAACTACATTGACCGTTTCCTAAGTAAAAGAAGGGTATCTTTAAGCAGATTTCAATTAGTTGGTGCTGTTGCTTTATTCATCGCTGCTAAATATGAAGAAATCAATTGTCCTAGTGTCCAAGAGATTGCATATATGGTTGATCATGCTTACACCGTCGAAGACATTTTGAAAGCTGAGAGGTTCATGATTGATGTTTTGGAATTTGAGATGGGCTGGCCTGGTCCTATGTCGTTCTTGCGCCGAACCAGTAAAGCAGACGAATATGATTTCGAAACTAGAACCCTGGCCAAGTATTTCTTAGAAATTACCGTTATGGATTATAGATTTGTCGCTTCTCCACCAAGTTGGTTAGCTGCCGGTGCTCATTATCTGAGTCGTCTACTGCTAAGCAAAGGTAACTGGACAGAAGCTCATGTATATTACTCTGGATATACTGCCGAGCAGTTAAAGCCTTTAGCACATACTCTTTTGGAGGCGTGTCGAGACCCTGAAGAGCATCACAAATCAATTTATGAAAAATATCAAGAGCGTCGATTTCGCCGTTCCTCACTGTTTGTTCAGGAGTGGTTTAAGCTTGCTGGTGAAGATTAAGCTTGCACCTGATAGCAGTTTTTGAACACCGCTGATGAGGATGTTTTACAATCCTCATTTTTTTCCTACTATTATTCTTCATTCTATATATGTCTTATACTACTGCTATCGTTCTTTCGGTATTCTTCCCGGACTTTTCAGCCCGCCATTTGGATATTTTTGCATTCACAGTCACGTTATTCACAATCAATCAACTCTAGGACAGGAACCAGGGTTGGCTCTTGAAACTATGGTTGATCCAGACAAACAACAAAGAACATTATTGTATATTAACTAATACTTTTGAGATTCGTACATGTAGCATGAAGTTTCTTTCAAGAGTAAAATGTTCCGATATTGTAACTTGGTTGTGTCAAAAGCCCTTACTATTTATGGCAAATACCCCGCGAACACGTTTGATGGTAGAGAAAATTTTAGGGGTTTCTGGAAATTTCTACTTTCTTTGTTCCATATTGACTGAGAGCAAAAGAATCCATCGTCAATTGACCCATAAATATGTCATTCCGCCTAACCAACCGTGCCTTAGCTAACACTTTGAAAGCTGTTTCAAGAAACGCTGTTCGTCAGTCAATTTCAAGAGCTACTTCAGTTAGATCAGTTTCTGCCACTTTAAGCTCATCACGCTTATTCTCAACCGCTCCTATCATCAGAAACCAGGCAACTGAACAAGTCTCAGAAGCTTTGAAAAATGAATTAGAGCACGAAAATGAAAACCCAGAAGGTTTTCCAAAAGAGTTAGAATCATTTTTGAAAACCTCAGGTTTTGAAATTGTTGATTCAAAGGGTTTGGCTTTAGCTAAAATCATCAAGAAATCTGACAATGAAGTTGTTCACGTCTTCTTCGATGTGAACCAAGTTGTCAATATTCGTCCAGCTGAAACTGAAGACTTAGAAGAAGAATCAGAGGCCTACGATGAAGCTTACGAAAACTCATACATCAATCTGAACGTTATTGTTGAAAAAAAATCAGACAACTCAGCTGTTGCCTTTGATGTTTTGGTTGGTCCAGAAGACGGAGCTACTTACATTGAAAATGTCACTTCATATGCCTCTTCTGCTGATGCTTTAACTGAATCTGCTGAAGCTGACCAGAAACGAGAAATTGCTTACAATGGCCCATCATTCACCAACTTAGATGAAGCTCTGCAAATCAGTCTAGAAGGTTACCTGTCTTCAAGAGGCGTCAATGAAGAACTATACCAATTTGTTTTGAACTATGGTATTTATAAGGAAAACCAAGAATACTTGGCCTGGTTAGAGAAATTAAACAAGTTTTTCAAATAAGCTGGTTAGTTTGTTAAAATGTAAATAATGATGATAGTTAGATATGTGATTGGTGTGCTCTTTAGCCACTAAACCCCTTTGGTGTGTGAGTTCTTGCGTTTTTTGCTTCTTTTTTTGATTTTGATACTCCAAATTTGGTTTATGATAGATCTCATTTGTGAGGAGAATGTCTAATAAATGGACCAATTGAGTAATAACGACTTAAACCAAGTTTGTAAATAAATGTTATATAGATAGTGAAAGTAGTAGATCTCCTCGTAGTAAGACAATTCTCATTGAAATGTGGAAGCTAAACGCTTGAAATGCCAAATATCGTCTTTATTGTTCTGCCATTTAAACGTGCATAAATTTGACACAAAATTCCGTTAGAACATATCACAGCCCCTGATTTATCAATTTTGAACATTCAATGAGTCATCATTGATTAATCCCAGGCTAATCTATATTATTGGATCCACCTACTACCCTGTGATAGACTTTTATGTTTCTTCAGGCACCCATGTTCTTTACGCTATCTAAATTCGTAATCTGTGACTGTCTCCTTGCTCGCGATTCGCGAATGATTCTGAAAATTATGGAAGCCCTAATCCAAACTTTTTCAAACTATTTAGGGCTACTCCAATTCCGCGAATTCGATGATTTTTCAACATACTGAAAAAAAAAATGGCCAAATCGAAGGTATGCTGAGGAAACCTTTAAATTTGTAACAACAACTTCAAGGAAATGTCTGACGCTATTGTTTCATACGCTGCTTTAATCTTATCAGACGCTGGTGTTGAAATCACCGCTGAAAACCTATTAACTTTAACCAAAGCTGCTGGTGCCAAAGTTGACCAAGTATGTCCAAGTTGAAATTTTTCACAAGAACCGACAATGAACAAATGGACGTTTGCATCAAATGTCGCTGAACATTCTTACCCATATGTTCATTTCATTCACTGTGAATTGTGTTATCTTATTAATCATTTACTAACTAAATCCTTATAGGTCTGGGCTGATGTTTTCGCTACTGCTTTAGAAGGTAAAGACTTGAAAGAAATCCTAGCTGGTTTCACCACTGTTGGTGCTGCTGCTCCAGCTGGTGCTGCTGCTCCATCTGCTGCCGCCGGTGAAGCTGCTGCTGAAGAACAAGTTGAGGAAGAAAAAGAAGAATCAGATGACGATATGGGTTTTGGTCTATTCGATTAGAGAAATTATCAAATATAATTAATTTAATGAAAACAAAGAGAGTTATAAACTACAGATTGTAGCTTCTTGAGGACCGTGTTTAACTGCCAAAGTGGATTAAAACAATATAAGGATACACAGGTAGACAGATAGTTCCAAAAAAGAACATCTTAAAATTAAAACATTAAATCACAAAACCCATAATAACACAAAATGAATTATTAAAACCAGTTAAACCAAAAAGAAGACAAGAAAAGAGGCGAATCTCATTAAATTAAAAGGGTCATTACTATATTCCGATCTCACATCTTTCAGTTTATTTCTTCTTTTCAGCTTCAGCTTCAGCCAATTCTTTAGCTCTCTTTTCTCTAATACCTCTATATTTCTTGTCTGATCTGGCCAATCTTAGCGTTCTGAAAGATGTTTGTTCTGGGACTTCGACAGCTCTTGGTTCTGATTCAGCAGCTGGCTGAGAAATTGGGAATGAAGCTGCGGTTGATAAGACTTGTTCAGCTTCTGGAGCTTTACCCTTTCTTGGGAAAACGATTAATTTAGATTGGTATTCCTTTAATCTTTGAACGTTCAGTTCAAAGGTTTCATTAGATCTATTTTGACGACGGTGATCGACCGCAATACCAATAGTTCTGGCGTAAGCAGCAGTTAAACCAGCACCTTTGATTTCTCTCAAGGTGAAACCTCTACCAGCTCTAACTTTTCTGTTGTATTTGATAGTTGGGGCCCTGACGACTGGTCTTAGAGCATCTAATGGTCTTGGAGCAATTTTGGCAGCTTTAGAAACTCTGGCAGATCTTCTTGAAGCTTTCTTTCCGGCTTGGTCAAAGTGAACTTTCACTCTTTCTTGCCAGTGCTTTCTGAAGTGGTTTTTCAATAGTGGTAAGTTCTTTGAGATAGCTGGGTTGTCGTTAGTATGATTGCCTTCGTATTCTCCAAATCAGTCATCCATGCATACCCATTGTATATTTATTTGATGCACTAAAGCAAAAAGTTCTTGAGTCCTTCACATCATCTTCTTATTTTTTTTCACTCTTTGAGTTTTCCCAAGATCTTCGATTTTTGTTTGAAAAAAAAAATCGTTGACTAAGAGATTATGTAATAATGCAGAATTATGAACTGTAAAAACCGTTATCAAACTGTAAATGTTAATATGTGATCGGAAAAATTGATTAATTAGTCGAATACGTTTTGTTTAGAACTGTGAACATTCATGAAGAAAGACTCCAAAGTTGGACAAGAACTGGAACGTGCTAATACTGTCACAATTTTAACGCAGAATATACCGCCTTCAACTGTAAATAGTAGCAGGAATAGCTCTCATTTTATCATTTGTGGCTCCTGATAAATAAACTAGAGAAGCCATTGTCCTGAGTCACACATCCACAACGTTCATCATATTTTCATTCCTCAAACAATAATACACTTATTATAACATTTAAGGAACTTTCCTAAATGAGCCCAAAAAAGTCATCGAGCTCTGAAAGGAGCGTTCTTTTAGACCAAGACAATGAACATTATACATCGATTGATACCATGAGCCGCCCCAAGAAATACAATTTAAAAGCAATTTTACCCGCTATTTGGCTAGGTTCATTTTTATCAGCTATGGATGGTACAATTGTTGCTAATATTATGAGTGGTATTGCGGCAGAGTTTGATCAAGAGGAACTGAAATCATGGATCGCTACTTCATATCTACTTACTAATACTGCATTTCAACCGTTGTATGGGAAAGTATCTGATATAATAGGAAGAAAATATGCCTTGATGATTGCACAATTCTTTTTTGGTCTAGGATGCTTCCTATCTATTTTCTCTAGAAATATTCAACAGTTTGCGCTTGCCAGAGCCATATCAGGGATCGGTGGTGGCGGTATTGCCGCTATGTCAAGTATCATAGCCAGTGATATTGTCAGTTTGGAAGACCGTGGCTTGTTTCAGGGTTATTCAAACGTAAATTATGCTGCTGGTCAAATGATTGGTGCCCCACTCGGTGGGTATGCCTTAGCGACCATAGGCTGGAGATGGACCTTTGGTTTACAAGCGCCTGCTGTCCTCATCTGTTCTGTGTTGGCGTACAGAAATATTAACATTCCACCCGTCAAACCATTTAGCAGACAATCATTGACTCGCATTGACTTTGGTGGTTCGTTTACTTTAGTTTCTGTCATTGCAACTACATTATTGATACTTTCAGCTGATCTGAATAAGAGAATCCTTTTAATCATCTTAGTCATATCATTCTCTGCTTTCCTATATATTGAGAAATATATTGCTAAGGAACAAATCATTCCAGCTGATCTATTCAAAGGTGTTCTTGGTGTTTGTGCTATTTTATCACTACTGACGAGTTTCATGTTATACTGCATGTTGTTCAGCATTCCAGTTTACTTACAAATCCTTCAAAATCTGGATGCAAGAGAATCAGGCAAGTATCTAATTCCTAACGTGCTCTTTGTTTCAGTAGGGTCCTTGAGTGCAGGCTGGTTACTAAGAAAGTTTAGTAATGATATCAAGAAGACATCCATGTGGATCACATTTTTAAGCGTCTCATTTTTACTCTTGGCTGACACTACAATTTGGCTAGTTATTGAATTCGCAAAGCCATATGACGGTGGTATTCAATGGAGATTTATCCTAATTGTTGCCTTAGGAATTATAGGTTTCTCATATGGCCATGTTCTTGTATCAGTGTTGGTAACTACAATTGCAATAGTAGGTAAGGAAGGGCAAGCTACTGCTACAGGTGTGAATTATTTATTCAGGTCCATCGGACAAGTTAATGGTGTGGGACTTTCCCTATCGCTATATGAGAACACTTTGAGAAAAAGACTGTCTGCTTTGTTAAAAAGTGTCCCACATGGCAAAGAGATTCTGAAGAGATTGCTCAATAATGCTAGCTATATCAAGAATGGTGATCTAATATCTGACGGTTTGAGGGTAGAAATATTGAACGAATATCAACATTCAATGTCAGTTGCATACATACCATCAATTGGTCTTGGTGCAGTTGCAGCGATCATAACGTTGGCTTTAATTTATAGAAGAAGTTTTTGAATGAGATATGGCAGCTTAGAAATTCAATGCTTAATATATGAGTCAGAGAGAGTTTACGTTGCTGGCACATCAAATAATTGAACACTGAACACTTTGATAGTTTCTAGAAATTTGTACTCACTGTAGCAGGGAGGCCTGGAGCTTTACGGAATCTTAAGCCTATGGAAATGCAATGGTAGAACACACAAGCCCTATTATTCTTGTGGAACCTTCGACCGGGTCAAATTGTGGTTGAAAGGAATATAATTATGCACTGTGCAGGCTAGGCTTATAGCTAGACGAGATATAGAAATAGCAGTGGATCCCGGTGGTGTTCGGATTTTAAACTAAGTATTTTCGCGGAGAAAAGAGGCCTCCCAGACTTTTTAAGCTTTGATTCCTGGAGTGAAGGAGTTCTTGATCCCGGTGATGCAGGTGACGGAGATGAAGTCTGATGCGGAGGGTTCGCTGAATATGGTTCTATTCATGTATTCATGTGATACAATTGAGTGTATATAATATTTCACCTATGGTGAGGACATAGTTCTGTACCTGATTAGACACTCAGTATTCAAAACCATCTGATGGGCCACACTCCAGCGCAAACAATTTACACACGTCTGCTGATTACTTCACAGGATCGCGAATAGTTGGAACACGAAGATCAGCAACTATAACAACGAGAAGCTCTTCCGACATTGGTCTTCCGGCAATCCTTCAGGGTCAATTGACTGTCACAAAGAACCTCTTTGTAATGGAAACAATCCCTGCACTGTTTTAATGTCTTTTCATTCCAAAAAGCTCTCTCTTGATACCTGTTTTTCTACGCTGAAACCCTTTCTCTCACCACTTTCGCACGCTCTTTTTCGTCATCAGTTGGTTGGCCATCACCTGCGTCAACTCGACAAAACAAAAGGTCACCGGGTTCCAGAAAAATTTATATAAATTGAAAGGCAACCCACCAGTGAAAAAAAACTGTGTTCTTTCTCAATTCTTTAAGTTTTTATACTTACAACCCAACAAACGAATAACAATGGCCATTCAAAAAGTCTTCTCAAGATACGTCTACGATTCCCGTGGTAACCCAACTGTCGAAGTTGAAATCACCACCGAAAAAGGTTTATTCAGATCAATTGTCCCATCTGGTGCCTCTACTGGTATCCACGAAGCTTTAGAATTGAGAGATGGTGATAAATCAAAATGGTTAGGTAAAGGTGTCTTAAAAGCCGTTGCCAATGTTAACGATGTTATTGCTCCAGCTTTAATCAAGGCCAACTTAGATGTCAAACAACAAGCTAAAGTTGATGAATTCTTGTTATCATTAGATGGTACTGCCAACAAATCAAAGTTGGGTGCTAACGCCATCTTAGGTGTTTCTTTAGCTGTTGCCAAAGCCGCTGCCGCTGAAAAGAACGTCCCATTATACCAACATTTGGCTGACTTATCTGGTACTTCAAAACCATTTGTTTTACCAGTTCCTTTCCAAAATGTCTTGAACGGTGGTTCCCACGCTGGTGGTGCTTTAGCCTTCCAAGAATTCATGATTGTTCCATCCGGTGCTCCAACTTTTGCTGAAGCCTTGAGAATTGGTTCAGAAGTTTACCACACTTTAAAATCATTAACCAAGAAGAGATACGGTCAATCTGCTGGTAACGTTGGTGATGAAGGTGGTGTTGCTCCAGATATTTCAACCCCAAGAGAAGCTTTAGATTTGATTGTTGATTCTATCAAAGCTGCTGGTTATGAAGGTCAAGTCTCCATCGCTTTAGATGTTGCCTCATCTGAATTCTACAAAGATGGTAAATACGATTTGGATTTCAAAAACCCAGACTCTGATAAATCAAAATGGTTATCTGGTAAAGAATTAGCTGCCTTATACTTAGAATTGATCAAAGAATACCCAATTGTTTCAATCGAAGATCCATTCGCTGAAGATGACTGGGATGCTTGGTCACACTTCCTCCGCAACCTTGACATCCAAATCGTTGCTGATGATTTAACTGTTACCAACCCAGAAAGAATTGCTACCGCCATTGAAAAGAAAGCTGCTAACGCTTTATTATTAAAGGTCAACCAAATTGGTACTTTAACCGAGTCAATCAAGGCTGCTCAAGACTCTTATGCTGCAAACTGGGGTGTCATGGTCTCCCATAGATCTGGTGAAACCGAAGACACTTTCATTGCTGATTTATCAGTCGGTTTAAGATCTGGTCAAATCAAGACTGGTGCTCCAGCTAGATCTGAAAGATTGGCTAAATTGAACCAAATTTTAAGAATTGAACAAGAATTAGGTGACAAGGCCATCTACGCTGGTGCTCACTTTAGAAAGTCTGCTGCCATCTGAATGTGACAATGAGTTTATAATTAATTGAGTTTACGGTATAAGGATATTGATGTCGTAGTTTCTTAAACGTTTGAAATGGAAGTTCTGGAAACCTTGGGTGTTTATAATTGTCCTGTGAATCGACTACAAGGAAAACGATTCCTAACATTTCATGAGTCATAAATTTTTAGTTCAATGACCTAATGGCAAGCCAAAGTCTCACTGAATTCAGTTCCAAATACATAATTGCCAATCCCAGCACCAACGGCAATAGCTAACATTATCCAGCCGTTGTAGGTCATGAAAATCAACATAAGCAAATACGAATACCCAACCAACACGCCATAAAAGACGGCTTTCTGTAACCTAGATATAGTTTCTGATGAAGATTTTGTTAGTGGTTCTCCATTATCTTCAAGTCTGACTGATTGAACTATTTTATAGTTAGAACCAGTAATGTCTCGTGAAAGGGAGGTAATACATACTCTTAGCATCCAATCTCTTTGATCGTGCCCTTAGAAACTCATAAAAGGCTGCTAGACCAACAATGAGAAATAATGAGAATAGAAAAGAGGAGAATGATTTAATATGCCACCACTCAAAGATGACACATGTGTTTTTCCAATCCCAAGTGAAGATCATCTTGTTGTTCCATTAGTTATTTGACTCTCTTTAAAACTTTAAAAAATACTCACATTCATGCTGCACATATCCATATCTGGCATGTCGTGGCCTGGCATACTATGATCCGTTTTTGAGTGGTCCATATTTATAATTCGTTTGATGGTGTCCTTGTGTAGGGAGGATTATAAGTTGTACAAGCTGGCTATTTTTCATCAAATTTTGTAGGATCTAAAAATATGAAGGGTCGCAAATAACCGATAAGGAGTTAGTCCATATAATATTTGCTCAACTTTTTTCAACGGCATGCATTCGCAATTGGGTATCAAACGATACTTGATTGGTCTCAAAACGCATTAATAAAAGTATTCTCTGTCGGTGAAAAGTGTCTCAAATTGTTAATTTTCCGTTTTGATCTGGTGGGTTTTGTTAATGTACCTCCGAAGGGCACATTTTTGACGATGTAATACATTTATTGTACACTATGAGCATAACGAAATTCAAGTCTTCTGATTATAATAGAGATTTTTAATGATATAATCTAATGCATGCGAGAATCTCCTCAAAATCCCAGTTATACTATCAACTTATTAGCCCAACACCCTTAATACAGCTCCGTTACAATTTTCAAAGGGAGGCAAAATAACGTTGGTAAATATTCTCCGCGGTACTTTTGGTCTCTATAATTGCAGTCTTGACAGAGTGTGATTTTCGTTGAAAATACTTCATAGTTAAAAATTAAATAGTGTGATGAATATTTAACATAAAATTAAAATTAATATTAATGATCAATCATACTATAAGTTACAAATGATCCAATTCGAGAACTTGATGGTTTTTCCAACGTTGATCCAATCTTTGTTTGTGATTGAATGAGAACGATCTGATCTAAGATGACTGGACCTCTTTATAGTTTGCTTATCGGAATTTTTGCCTTATTCAGGAATTTATCAGGAGTGGTGCATGGATGTTTAAAGATTAAGACCTCGAAGGACGAAGTTCGGGATTGATCTAGATTGGAGGTAAACTAATACCCACAGAGATATCTCTTTTGATTTCACAACTAACATCGTTGAAATGCACATCAATCCTTATTATGGTACTGAATCCCTCAGCTGATACAGATGCCATACAGTGGGATCTACGACTTTTCCAGCATTGATTCAGACAGGTTATATTGCAACACAATATCGTGGGTGAATTCTTGTGCTGGAATAGTACATTACTACATTAGACCTTCAATGGGGAAGTCTGAAACCATGAGGCAGCAGAGCAGAATCTATAGTTCAATTCCGAAACAATGTGGCTCATAGAAGGGCTTCGGGGGGTGGCAGCTCTTTATCATCGCTCCAGGACTTATTTCGAGGTTCAAGGTATTCAGAGGTCTAAAGTATCAAATCTATCATCCAATGGCCGATGTTATACGTGGAGCTTCTCAGTTAAAGAAGGCTCTTTTACGACATTACCGTGATTTTTTCCCCGCGAGAATCGCTTTTCTTTGCACACCTCATGAGTGAACTTTTGAGATCATGTGCAAGGACCGCATGAGATGTTAGTTCCTTTGACCCCCTTTATCTGCTACACCAATCGAGATCTCTTGCATGAAAGAATCTCATGCAATCAATCTAGATATTTTATTAGAATGCATTAGATCTTACCAAGTTCGACTAAAAATGGAATTTAATGAATCGTCTGTATTCTGAATAGAAGCAAATTCCCGCATATAATTCTCCAATAAAGCCCCAAATTGTGCATGATTCATTTCAGTGGTTTCATCTCATACAGCGAAATCCCCATTGATGCCTCTTTTGGGAAGGAGCTCTATACGGGCTTCAATTCTTTGATGCATATTCATTATTACCCTTTTTGGGTCTCAATGGGGATTTATACTACAGACTTGAAAATTTGACCTTATTGATTGAAACAAATTGAGCTAGTGATGTTTCATATGTTGATTGCCTCAAGAAGCCATTATAGATATATAAAGACCTTCAAATGCTCTCTAAGTTGACATTTTCATTCAAGTTCTTTATCGGACCAACAACTCCTTAGCCAACTATTATCTAATTCATTCGAAACAATGCAATTCTCAAAACCTTTCGTTTTAGCCTTCCTATTAGCCTTATCCAACAAGGTCTCTGCTCAAGAATCAACTGAAGATGTTGAAGGTACTTCTCAAGGTGTCGAATTCCCATTCTCAGAGGATGCTATCATTGAAGCCGTTAAATTGGGTGACGATGTCGCTCCAATCGTTTTAGCTGATGCCGTTTACTTCGTCAACACCACCATCATCGATGCTGAATTTGCTGACCACTCTCAAGCTTTACAGAAAAGAGAAGCTGAAGCATGGAAATGGCACTACTATTTACAAGGTCAACCATGGAAAAAGAGATCTGCTGAAGCCGATGCTGACGCTGATGCTTGGAAATGGCACGACTACTTACAAGGTCAACCATGGAAGAGACAAGAACGTTCATTAAACAAAAGATCTGCCGAAGCTGATGCTGAAGCTGATGCTGAAGCATGGCAATGGCACTACTATTTGCAAGGTCAACCATGGAAAAAGAGATCTGCTGAAGCTGATGCCGATGCTGATGCTTGGAAATGGCATTATTACTTACAAGGTCAACCATGGAAGAGATCTAACTAGATCGACCTAGCCACTCGCTGACCTTGTGCACTAAAGCTGTGGGCTTTAGCTTTCCTTATTCCATTTCTTTTTACGGTTATTCTTCCAATGGCGGTTTAGATTACGCTATTATTAAAATTTTTTGAATATTATATCTCTTTAAGACACATTTGTAGCAATTGTGTAGTCTAATGTAATACGGTGCGGTAACCGTGTTATCTTAGTGCGAGTAATTAAGGTCTATGATCGATCCAAATAGGTACGAAGTGATAGCTTAATAAACGTTGTCTTATAAGTATGTATTGAAGAGGATCTAAGTTCAGGGAACAGCCTCTTAATATAGCCCTAGAAGGTGGCTGGATTATCTAGATGAGCCAGCTAAGAATGGGGTCTTTAGAATAGTATGCACTAAATAGGAAAAGGTTAGTAGCCCTAGTGTGCCATACTATTACATCTAATATTTTGTTTATCTTTCCTTATGACTTTGACACATAACTGGTCTCTCCAAACATCGATCGAAGTCTATCTCGAGAATATTCGCTACTTATCGCTATAGATTGCACAATAAAACAAAAGATAAAAAAAAAGTGGTACCAATCGTTGTCTACCAAATCCTGCCATAACCACCACCGCACTGGACCCTTTTCATTCTAAAAGGATTATTCCAACTCTGAGTTTATCACTTTCGCCAGAATTGCTATGCACCACACAAAACGTTTTTTGTGAAGCCTTTGAGTTGGACATGTGAAAAATTGGAAATTACCTTTCTTCATCTCTCTAACCAATTAATCATTGAAGATTCATAGTTGATTTTTGTAAAATGGTATGCACATGCAATCATAGAGTTGAAAATTCTCATATAGAGGAAGAAATTGACCCAAACGACGTCCTTATCACAAGCAAAGATCCAAATCATCCAGCTAATTTGATCTGTGAACTGTGTAAATTATTCTATGACAATGGTTGGGTCACTGGAACAGGTGGTGGTATTAGTATCAGAGAAAATGATAACATCTTTATTGCTCCATCTGGTGTCCAAAAGGAAAGAATGGAACCAACTAATATGTTTGTCATGAACCTAAAGAGTAACCAATATCTAAGAAAACCAAAGGTTTACAAACCATCAGCATGCACGCCATTGTTCCTTTCTGCTTACACAATGAGAGATGCAGGTGCTTGTATTCATACGCATTCTCAAAATGCTGTTATGGTTTCATTGTTATACTCCAAAGAGTTCAAGATCGCTAACGTGGAACAAATCAAAGCTCTACCTAAAGTCACGGAGCCAGGATACCTAGGGTTCTTTGACACATTGGTTATCCCAATTATCGAGAATACAGCACATGAAGAAGACCTGACGGATACTTTGCAGCAAGCAATCAGAGCGTATCCTAGTGCCACTGCTGTTATCGTTAGAAGACATGGGATTTATGTGTGGGGTGAAACTGTGTGGAAGGCTAAAGTTTATAACGAAGCCATCGATTACTTATTGGAATTAGCTGTTAAGATGAAACAATTTGGTATCCCTCCATATATTGAGGTGGGTGAAGAAAAGAAATATGTTGATGAGAAAATTTACGACTGAAGTAATATCAAGTCATAGTTTATTTCTAATTAGACAACAGTCTGTAGTAAACGCTGTTTGCTATTAGGCAACACTTTAGAAAACGGACACAGAGACAGTAACAGCAGCAACAACCTACCGTGTTTCATTACCTGATTGATTTCTTAGTCTTCATTAATGGATCACCACGCACTTTGGTCCAGTCTATACTTTCATCAATCTTCTCATCCACCAACCCAACTGTAGAGACAAGGTCACCTCGTACCACTATGAGACCCAATTCATCTATAATACTATCTTCATCTCTCTGTATCACCCTCTCTTGAGCATCCGTAAGTATAACATTTGTCAGATTGTCGTAACCTTCTAATATTCCAACAAAGTATTTACCGTCTGTCGTAATAATGGCCACTTTTTCTGATGATTTTGTCAGTAAAACTGGTATTTAATATACTGAAAAGAAGAAGACTCACTGTTTAGAAAAGCGCTTAAACTTGACATTTTGCCTATAAATTTTGATACAGGTGATAATGTTAAGTCTAATGAATTGAATTTTTTTGATTTTTAGAAATGAAAATGAAGCAAATACATGAAAACAATGAAAAGAGCCCTTGTGACGAACTAAGAGGGAGTGGCTCTCATAAAAAGTCGGGACCTATAGAATGTCAAGGCTAGGAAGTTCATCACAGTTTACATTCAGCTCTGCTCAAGGAGATGATAGTACAACTTTAAATGGCGAAAATTGCGGCAGTTCTGATCATTTTGATATCCATCCAATGGAATTAGTAGTCCAGTCGGTTGTTGGTGAACCATTGGAGGCCCTATCAAGCCAGTTACAGACACTTCATGAGTCACAAGTGGTTCTTATTGCAAGACTAAAGATCATTGAGGAGAAATTGAAGAAGTTTGAATCTCAACTGATTGTCGATGTTGACATCAAGACTACAGAGGAAAGATTACATACGATAAAGGCGAGATTGACAGAGTCACTGATCACATTGAAGAAGGTAGAAAAAAGAGTCAAAAATAGAGCTACACAAAAAGACTCATGAGTAAGGTTCATTCATGCATCTATGAGACCTTTATGGTGACCAAATGTTCAACAAGTGGAATGGGTAGCCTGATGATTTAAAGTTGAAGATTGATAGCAAAACGCTATAGAATACCACAATCAACACCAATATGAATGAAACAACAAATAGTTGAACTCTTGGGTCAGAGATTGCATTCACTCTGGTAACTAGGCTGACCGCAGCAAAGGCTAATATGGCATAAATGAAAGCCATGATCTGAGTTTCTGCACCCATTTGTGATTGTTGACCTTTGATGAAGTACTGAATCGCACCATCTGGGCCACCCCTAACATAGGGAACGTCTCTAATGGTGTTGTACATATAACCTGATACAAAGAACAGAATGGAGAAAACTGCAACACCACCCCACAAAGGTCTACTCCCTAAGATAGCTAATGCAGAGGATTTGTTCTTTCTAACAGCAAAAAAGACTAGGATAGTCACGATTGCCGTAGTGATTATTGTACCATAGTTGACTGGCTCAAGGATAACCAATTGAATACCTGCTTTATTAGCCAAGAGTTCAGCCACGTATGGAGCGAAATCAGATGGATTTTGCGGGACGCTCAAAGTTTCATAACCTGCATTGAATGGATGAGCACCATTAGATGGCGAATACAGATATAGTCGTGGAACGTTGTTTAATTGGAAAGCTTGAAAAATCTCCTTGTGACCATCAGCAAAGTCCGCTCTGGCAAAGTACAAACCATCACCTTCTGGGTGCACTTGGTTCCATGAATCGGCTAGTTTGTTGAATTCAGGTTGAATACTTTGACAGACGGCACATCCTATTTGGGCATTTGTGGCAGTTAGAAGTAATAAGATGTATGAATCACTAGGACCAGAAAGAATTTGCTGAAAGTTTGTCTTTGTTAGTTTGATGACATTGGATGATGATTTCTCTTTATATGTCAACAATTCTGATGAGTTGAGTGCATGAACAGCAGACACAAGTAGAATGAGCAGGTAGTTTACACCGAATCTCATTGTCGGAGGCCTGATTGAGTAATATAAGGACAAGAATGATGAGAATTTCTAGTGCTTAAACGTGTTTAATCGATGCCGTTGCCAAACATTCAAAGCTGTTGTTACTATACCAGAGGTCGGAACTTCCAAATATACGTTATACTTCCGACCTTGACGCCTATATTTTTCAACGATTTCAGCCAGGCTGCCCGAATTACGAAATGGTTTGAAATATTGAATAACAAAACAAAGCCAATATTGAACTCCAGACGCTCGTATCTTAAAGAGTTCCAATCAAAATGCCTAGTAAGTGATAGAGATAATCAAAAAATTCATTAAATTGATTACTAATTACCCCTTAGTCAAATCATTGGAGTATTATATTTTCGAAAGAGGAGTTGCTGGGACTTATCCAATTGAGATATTGAGAAACTCAAGATTGGGTATTGATGTTAACCATTACTTGTCTAGACTTATCAGTTTCAAAAAAGAGTCATTTCTTGAAGCAATTGGTGGATTTCCATATTCATTGAAGGTGTATATCGAGTCGGACTTGAAAATATTTAAAGAGTATAACATCACTCCAATCTTTGTATTCAGCGGTAATGATACTTTGGATCAATACAATTTTAAGACCTCAAAAGATGCCACCCCATTAGAGAATCAAAGAAAGAATGCCTGGTACAAATATGCGCTATTGAACTCCCAACAATCAGCTTCATCTTTCCCATTACCTGCAATTGATAGTTTTAGAGAATACTACACTGCATTCAAACCAGACGCAATTTTCTCGGAATTGATTGATTACTTCACTGAAAAGAACATGGAATTCATCAGAGCCCCATATGTTTCATGGGTTCAACTATCCTATTTATATGAGACTGACTTTATCGATGCCATCTATGGTCCAACTGAAACTTTACTTTTGCCTAATGTTGACAAATTCATTCTAGGTATGGAATTCCAAATTCAAGAATTCCGTTACATTGATAGATTAAAAGTCTTGAAGGAATTTGGAATTAGTCAACAGCAATTGCTAGACATTGCAGTTTCCGTTGGATGTGATCTGCAGCCTACAACATTACCATTATACCAGAATTATCCACCTGCTGCGGTGTTTGACATTGGTTTAGAAATCATTAATAATGGTGGTAACTTGTATGGCGCCGTCTTAGCTTTGAACAATGAAGATGTTACCACGAAGTTTCAAAGAGGTATACTGGCACTTCAATATATGCCTGTTTTGAAATCTAATGGTCGTGTTGAACTTCACAACTTTGATGAAGCCAATGCTACCCAAGAGACGCATCCACCAACCGATCTGCATGATATAATAGGTCAGAGATTACCTCATGAGTACTACTTTTATGAATCAATTGGGTTGATTCAACCAAAGATCTTGGAATCAATCGTGTACGGTACTTATATTGAAAAACAACCTTTGGATGGCGGTCAAACCAATCAATACATAAATCTGGTCAAAGCTACGGTAAATGCTTTCAAGAACAAGGAATTAAACCTTTTGACGCAAAATATGGCTAGATATTATCAAGTTAAAAAGATTTTCTTCGTGAAATATTTTGAGTCGAACAGGGTTGAATTGGAAAACAGGGTCACACCACCAATTTACAATAAGATCAACAGCATAATCGTTAGATCAACGATACAAGATTTCACATTAGACACCCTTTTGAATTCCTTACAAGACAAGGAGGAATTCTTCGGTGAGCCTACACGTAAATCAAGCAATGAAGAGGACAAACTGCAAACAAATTATGAAGCTATTTCCACTACTGTATTAAGATCCTTGCATCTGTTAGACCTATTCCAAATCAAGGGCCGTGAACTTGTTCCAAATAAGTGGACTAAGGCTTTGTTTTCGTTGAAGGATCTAGATAATTTATTCCAAGAAGAATATCTATCTTTGTTGATTTTCTTCAAGTTGAATGCTTTTGAATTACAAGAAGATTTGTCGATCAGCAACCTACCTGGTTCTTCCAAGACCGTAGACAAGGAGAACAGGGAAGTTGTCAACCTTATTGCAAGACTTGGAATCTTCATCAGAACTGAGCAGAAGAATCAAAGTTATTCTGGCCCAGTTTCCAGAAGTTTATTAAATTTCAGATCTTCATTAGATCTAATTAGAACAAATACCAGAGAACTAATAGAGTCAACCTTATTAAACTCATTATCAAACAATGAGATTTCCAAGATAAATAAATCCCGCCAGGAATGGAGATCATTGGTCTCTCAAATTCCTTACAAATTAACCACACCAAGCACGGTCTTAGGTATTGTTTATCAAACCTTCCTTGATCAGTATTACTCAGGTATTGAGCTAGCACAAAGCAAGAGGAGTTCATTGGATTATTTCAAAAGTCCAGGTAACTCATTGAGTAATTTACCGAAGGATTTTAACAATGGTTTAAAGTTTGTCACTGAAGCTTTCAAACTAGCCAAACTGTTACGTGAAGATCAGTTGATCTCTGAGACCACCTATCAAACATTTGTCAAGGCTGATAAGTTAGCCTCTGAAGCCTTGAAACTATGATGAGATGAGGTGACGAATACAAAGTTCATGATGTAATTTGAGAATCATACCGTCATAGATAAGTTTGAAATTGCATGAATGCATTGTTCTATATTCAATTGATGTAGCACATTTGTTTGTTATCTTTCGGAGTGATCAGTAGATCCAGATCATCATGGACATCATGTATTTATTGTCTGACAGTTTGACCCATCTTCCTTTTATTACAATATATACGAATCGCCATTTTGAGAACTTAAAAAAGTGCCTATAGTCTGTTCGATTTCACCATGGTTACTTCTCGACCAAAAGAATCTTAAGATGACCTTAACCGTTGAAAGCCGAATTAGAAACAGAATTAATCAAGCTAGCAACAACGTTACTGCATTAGAAAGTCAATTTAGATGAATTATATGTAATTTGTAAAGCTGGCGGGTGATACCTAACGAAAAGTTAAGTTAGTACGTGTAAAGATCTTTCTGTGCTAAAACCACCATTCTAAGCCTAATTGAAAAAGCCCCTTGCTTAAATCTAGGTTGTTGCACATCAACGGACAAGAGCCGATTTTTTTTTCACCTCGTATTTTGTTAGACCTCATAGAGTTGTCAAACTAATGTAAAATTTGGTCCTTTTATTGCTTCTTCAGGAAATTGTTATCATTAATTTACCATCATTAGGAAGATCAACAATTGCAGTTTTGATTCCTTATACCATTCTGTGCTTCCAGTTCCCTTGCGCTTTTGAGGTTCCCAGTTGCAGCCTCTTGCTGCAACTCCAAGTTCCAAAACGCATAATTTTTCTTTCTTGGGAGCGTATATGTCTGATCGATGGCATCTCGATGACCAGCGAATGAGCTCTGACAGAGACGGTGGAAACCTGAAAAACATACACAGGGAAACCACCGACATTGAAAATTCACAAGAAGAGGAGCAGCACCTCCCGTCTACTATTCCCGGAGCTTACTGACCTCTAAGAACTATGATATTTTAGCATATTTGACCTTCAGCGATCAAAATGTGTGAATCTGATTGCCGCCTTTCTTTGCGCCAGCTTCCAAATCAGGAAACGAAATTTAATCCCGATTCGGAAGAAAAATGATACGCATGCATGTAAATTGTTCACTTTAGGAGAGTTCTTGTGATCTGCGTTTCTGTTGGAAAAATTGATGAACAACGCACAAGATTTAGCTTCTAAAAATGCTTCAACTGGTCCCAACTTTTGAACCTCCTTAAGAATGGTTATGTAAAATCCCCTTTGATTAACCTTGACCAAGGTGCCCACCATTCTCATTTGCTCTCCCTCAGAAATCAAAATCGTTGTACCTGTTTGCGAAAAGCATCGTGGCCTATCCTGCCTCCAATTCTCAGCTTTTGAGGTCCCTCGTGTTAAATATTACATCAACTGATTTAGGTTAAAACTCAAAAGAATGGTTGCTAAAAAGACAATTGTCATCGTTGGTGCTGGTATCTTTGGTATCTCTGCTGCCAATAGATTTGCTAAATACCGTAATTATGACGTCAAACTGATCACATTATCCAAATATACTGCGTTCAACCCTGGTACTGTTCGTGTTGCTGCCACTAATAAAACCAAGAACGTTACGATTCCTTTATCACAGGTTGTTGACCGAAGAATTGAGATACTATACGATGAAGTGATTGATTTCAATGAATCATCCGTCATTTTGAAAGACAATGGATTCTTGCAATATGACTGTTTAATCGTCGCAACTGGTGCCAAATGGACTTCACCATTTGGTTCGACTAATCAATACGGTGACAACTATGAAGAGTACTTTGAAGAACAAAGCGAATTAATTAAAAGCGCTAAGAATATTGTGCTTATTGGTGGTGGGTTTAACAACGTTGAATTAGCAGGTGAATTACTCTATTATTACAAAGAGGAAATCACAAAGGGCCTGAAAACCATCACAATCATTCAATCTGCTGATAAATTGCTACCTGAATTGCCAGAGCAATTTTCCGATAAGATCAGGAATAAAGTCACTAAATATTTTATCGAAAGAACCCCAGTCAATATCTTGCTGAATACAAGGGCTACATATCACTCTGATCGAGTTGTCCTAGATACTGGTGAAGAACTTGAAGCGGATGTTGTCTTCACTTCAATTGGTGTCGTTCCATCAGTCCCAAAGAATACGATCCCTGATTTAAGTAACAGATTCGGTTTCATTAAAGTCGATGAAACTTTTAAAATCCAAGCATTGCCAAAGGCATTTGCAATCGGTGATGTAACAGATTTTCAGTATAAAGGTCTTTTCAACCAAGCGAAATGGTTGAATACTTTAGAACATAACGTCAAATGTGTCATTGAAGGTAGCAAGAATTTCAAGAGAACAAGTAAAGAATTAAAACCACAAATAGCCATCGTCAGTATTGGTCCTAATTGGGGCGTTGGAGAGGTCCCATTTTTAGGTCTTAAAATCAGCGTCCCTGTATGGTTAGTCGTTGCCGCTAAATCTAAATCATTGTACAGTTACTTGATTAATTACTTCTATAAAAAATGATAAAACTGATTATTTGTATTAAGGTACAAGGCTCAGCTGGAAAGAAAGCCCTGGGATGGTAAGTGTAGACTATATGGCATCCACTTCGATTTTTGTTTATCCAGCGCTGCTGCTGAAAAGACACTGGTTTTTTTCCCCTTTTGTCCCTTCTCCATTTTTATTGACAATTTTCTTCATACATACGTCTTCTCAACCAGTTGATAACATTCTTATTTGCATGTGCCCTTTTCCTTAATTTGCTGTTCTTTTAATGCATTTTCTTAATCCTCCGAACTGAACGGTTCTATAAAGTTTAAAATTGTGTAGTGACCAACATGGGTATATAAGCAAAGTCCGCGGCTTCTATTTTACTTATAGATACCAAACACCTTCATGAGTTCAGATTGACTCAAGCTGTTTAAAGCAGCTTTTGAAGAACTATTATTATCGGTGATAGTTTTAGCTAGTTGTTTCTTCATCTCTTGTAATTCCAAAATACGAAGCTCAACAGTACCTTTAACCGCAAAGACATAGACATCAACTTCAGTTGTCTGACCAATTCTGTGAACTCTATCAATAGCTTGTTCTTGAATTTGTGGATTCCACCATGGATCAAAAATCACAACTTGTGAGGCAACTGTCAAGTTTAGGCCAACAGCACCGGACATTAAAGAACATAATAACACTGTGGTATCCTTATCATTTCGAAGTTTCTGTAAGGCGGCATCTTTCTGTTTCATATTCATCTGACCATCATACATCACAAAATTGATACCATAATCCTTTAAAACAGGACCCAAGAGTAATAATACCTGTCTGAATTGAGAGAAAACAATAGTCTTTCTTGTTGGATCTTTTTTCAATATTTCGATCAGTTTCAAAACTTTAGTGCTTTCTGTCTTTCTGTTCTTCTCAATCTTCTCCGTACAGTGCGTGCACATTTTTACGTCAGGCTTGACCTTTTCAACAAGACAAATCTCACACTTAATATCATTCACAGTTAAAGAACTCATAAAAGAAGTCAATCCATCCAATTCCTGGTCAATATCGGCTTTTTTGGAAGGTGACATAGTTGTGATGGGGCTAACTGATTCTTTAAGTGCTTCAATGTCTTCTGGTTCAGAATCGGCGAGCAACTTCCAATGACAACAAATTTGTCTTAATCTCAATAAGCAGACCAAAGCGTACATATATGTGTCCCTTTTATCACTTTTCGACTTTTCCTTATTTTTTGGTGCTGAAACAAACTTTTGAAACGAATCAACGTCTGTCCTTGATACAGTGATCTTTTTGGTTTGCTTCTTTTCCCTTTGCTCATCAACACTCAATCTCTTCTTCAGACTGGAAACAAAATTAGAGCTCATGTCATCATAAAATTGTTGCTCCATCTCACTGAAAATGACTTCAGTATTGTGAATTCTCTTCTCTGGTAGGTTGAAATTTGTGGATTTTAAAATAGCCTTGGTACGTCTTAGCATAATAACATCTAATTCTTTTTTCAACAAAGAAAATGCCCCAACTGTATTCCCTTGTTTCAATAATCCTGAAATTTTAGATTTCCAGGTTCCAACATCAGACAAATCGGAGATTCTGAGGAATTGGAATAATGACTGTAATTCATCAATAGAGTTTTGAATAGGTGTACCGGTCAGACACCATCTTCTCAAACTTTCTAAACTGTAAACGGCAATTGCAGTTTTTGATTTAGCATTTCTAATGACATGTGCCTCATCAAGGACAATTCTATGCCAGTAACCTTGATATAGCGGGGATGTCTTTATGTTGGAGCCAAATTCCGATCTAACAGTGTCATATGAGGAAACCACAACATCCAGGTGTTGAAGCTCTTTGTATGATGATGCCCTATCTGGACCATGGTATAAAGCGGTGCTTAGATGTGGAGCGAATTTTTTGATTTCTTGAATCCATTGTGAGGCCAAACTCACTGGGCAAATAACAAGTGTAGCACGAAATTTCCTTAATGGGACGGTACCGTTGACAGTAGCGGCATCCTTAACATCATTGTAATGCTTTAAATCCTCGTCATCTTTCACTCCATTTTTAACTATTAATGCAATAGTTTGAATAGTCTTACCGAGACCCATATCATCACATAGTAGCCCACCTTTTTTCAAAACATGCTTCTTCTCTCTGCTTCTTAGGAATTTCAGACCATGGACTTGATGGTCCAATAAGTTAACGGATAACCCTTTGACTTTTCTATCTTTCTCATCGATTTTTTCAATTTCTAGTTTTTCAAGTTCTTTTTTATCATCTTCAGCGCCCAATGACTCAATCAGCTTGTCTGCCAATTTTTGTTCTTCATTATATTTTGAAGGACTATCAAGGAAGTCAGCACCGGCTCTTTCAACCTTTGAGTTGTTCAAGCTTGAGTACGGATCTTTGAAAGGAGAATCCCGAATAGCAAATTCACCAAAGCCTGTGCTGGAAGAAACAAATTGAATGTTTTCTCTGTGGTCTAGTTTGTCATTCTGTGCCATTGGATTTTCGATTGGTTTACCAATAGCTAACGGTCTCTTCTCAGACCACCTTTTATCATCGACGGGTAATGGGGAATCACGAAAGAATGCATTCTTGTCAGTCAAGATGGTTTTAGAAGAAAAGCTTAACTGGCTTTTATTTGACGGTGGTTTTCTCTGAGATAATGAGTTGAACTTTTTAGTGAGGAAGATACTGGACGATTTTTTAGAGGCATTTTGTTTGTTTGACTCCAGATCAGGTTTATCTAGAGTCAGTTTTAGCTGGCCCAACTGTTTCTCAAGCTGCTCTGCCATATTGTCCAGTTCCTTTGGGATCAACAGTGTTTTTAGTAGATTGGATGAAAGTTGGAAGTAAACTTTTTTCAGAAAAGTAAACAAACCGCGTTTCAGTAGTGATCCCATACATCAAAGGAGGACAGATTTCCCTGTCTTCGCTATAAAGAACTTATAAACAGCTCATAATGATGGAAAGACTCATCTTTATGACTTACTGACTTGTTATACGCTCTCGGAAGCATTTTTAGGTGAATAAATACCATCTCAGGGTTACGCTGAGATCATAATTAAAGAGAGAAGGAGAAACCGAGGCTGTGTCTAGAATAGTAGACTGTATAGGCTCAGGACACTCAAAACATTTACTCTCTCGAAATTGAGATCAAGTACACCGATAAGTTAACGAATGCTCGAATGCTCACAGTAACGGCAACTTTTTAATTACATCAATCCAAGCCACCAATTATCGGTTAAATGGCTTTATCAACCGATTTACTGTACTATCAAAAAAACCTAACGGAAAATTAACCCTTTGTTTGAAAAATATCAAATATAATAAGGGAAATAAGTGAAAACTTACTGAAAGCTCCAGATTAAAAAGGCGCAGAGACATCTAAAACTGCACCAGACTACAAGAACTCTGCTGGGAAAGCCGCACTAACTATCCACATTCACTGTATACAATAACAAAATACCTGTTTTCAACCTTCTCATACGTTCATTTGAGATCAATATACTCATCAAAGACGACACCAAAACAAGAAAACTACGCTCAGCTGGATCCACATTGCCCACCTATCGATGTCAGACCAACTCCCACAGCGCAAGAGAGCTAGAGGTTATTCTTTGAGAACACAGCTGTTTTTTAAAAATAACGAGCAGAAACAGTTTACACCGGATCTAGAATCAGGGCTCTCTGTGCCCACAGATGAGGACCATATTGTTCCACCAATTGAGCAAGAGCCCATAGAGCTGTCCACAATAGGCACACAAGTTGCTCAAGCAACAATCCCAAGCGCTTCATTTTCGTCGTCTGACAGCTTCGAACAAGAAAGAATAAGGCAAGGTCCAAAAGTTAAAGCTTATGCCGGTGAGAGAGGGAAAATACTGAAAGGATTGGCCGACCTTAAATCGCTTGTATTGAATGTCCGCCCTTACAGAAAGTCCAAGGACGGTAGAAAGATCCCAATTAGTGTTCAAGACGATCATAATAATGAGTTTGAACAAATTACCCATGAAGATAGAAAATTGTTGATAGATGAGAGGTATCACAAACCTTACCTGGATAATACAATTTCGTCAGCAAGATACTCAATATACTCATTCATACCGAAGCAGCTTTACTTCCAATTCTCAAAAGTTGCAAATGTCTACTTTATGACTGTTTCCATCCTACAGATGGTTCCATCTTGGTCTACAACAGGTACATATAGTACAATTATTCCATTGTTAATTTTCATTTCAATTTCCATACTGAGAGAAGGTTATGATGATTGGAAAAGGCATCTACAAGATAAGAGGGAAAACAACAAATTTTCAAAAGTTATCAAACTAAAGGATGATGGTTCTGAGGAGCCTGTGCTGTATCCCATCTCAAGAGCTACATCTTCCTCACAATTGAACCCAGACCAATATGCTAATGATAATAATGATAATGATTTGATGAATAATGATGATGAGGATAATTCCAATACTGAGGCGAACTCATTCAGAAATGAAAACACTTTGAAGAGAAATGGATTGAAGATTGCAAAGGTAAAATGGAAAGATATTAAGGTTGGCGATATTATCAAACTTGAACAGGACGATGCCGTCCCAGCTGATATCATTCTATTAACCTCAGATGGCCAGAATGAGAATGAGGTACTAATTGAAACCATGGACTTAGATGGTGAGACCAACTTAAAGTCAAGAGTGCCTCATAACAAGGTGAGTAGTCATGTCAACACTGCTAGAGGATTGAGAAGTTTCAGTGGATCAGTGATCATTGAAGATCCAAACCCAGATTTGTACAATTTTGAAGGTAATGTCAAGATTGGGGATGAGATTTTCCCTCTTGGTCCTGAAAATGTCATCTATAGGGGCTCCATAATTAGAAACACACAAAATTTAATTGGTTTAGTGATCTTCACCGGTGAAGAATCCAAGATTAGAATGAATGCAATCAAAAATCCAAGAACTAAGGCTCCAAAATTGCAAAAGGCCATCAATTTGATTGTTTGTTTCATGGTTTTCATTGTGCTATGCTTGGCTATGTTTTCATTCATGGCCCAAAGGATCTTGATGAAAAGATATTGGGATCGTGCGTGGTATCTCTATAATCAAGAGGCTGGTGTTGCACCAACTATATTATCATTTATTATTATGTACAACACGCTAATTCCGTTGTCATTATATGTTACCACAGAACTTATCAAAGTTGTTCAAAGCTTGTTTTTACACTGGGATATTGATATGTACCACCAACCTTCAAACACACCTTGTGAGTCCAGAACGGCTACTATTCTAGAAGAGCTGGGTCAAGTTAGCTATATTTTCAGTGACAAAACTGGTACTTTGACTGACAATTTGATGATCTTTAGAAAGTTTTCGGTTGGTGGTTCTGCTTGGTCTCATGAGCTCGACGATTCCTCCGAGTCAACAACTTCTTCGGAAGAATTACACAAGCATTTCACAGACTCAGGATCTATGGCAACTCCAAGAGGCTCAATTGACGTAAGAGGTGGCACTGCACGTTACACTGGTAGATCCAGTTTAGCTTCTGCAGTGGCATCAAGTCTACGGAATCCAGTTAACAATCCGTCACCATTTGGTCATTCTGGAGGACAGCTTGAGGTCAAGACAACTGTTGAACTATTGAAGCATATCCAAGAACATCCAAACTCTGTCTTTTCCAAAAAGGCAAAATTTTTCATCCTTTCATTGTCATTATGTCATACCTGTTTGCCAAAGAGTGCCTCTGAAGAACTCGACGACATCGAATACCAATCATCATCCCCAGATGAGCTAGCTTTAGTCATCGCTGCGAGAGATATGGGTTATGTTGTCTTTGGTAAAAACCAAAAAGATTTGACCATCAGGACTTATCCTAATGGTTTAGACAACGATCCTATCGATGAAAAGTATGAACTTTTGAACGTGGTTGAGTTCACTTCTGCCAGAAAAAGAATGTCAGTTATTGTTAGATTCCCAGATGGTAGGATCTGTATGATCTGTAAAGGTGCTGATAATATCATTTTGGAGAAACTAAAGAACCATTCCCTAGTCAACAGAAAAAAGGATGAATTACAAAAGAAATCAAGTGTCAGAAAAGCTAGTGAAGCTCAAGTGGTATTACAGCAGCGTAAATCAATGGATATGAGACCCAAGAAGAGCTTTCAGCTTCCTAGACCTTCACTAGGTGCAACTTCATTCCAGTCAGGTATTAATACTATTGATGATATTATTCCAATGGCTCACCGTGATAGTCAGGAGATTGATGAAATCTATCTGGAATCAAGAAAGTCACTAGGCCTGCAACAAAAGCAGAAGTATAATATAAGAAGCACTGAGGATTACATAGCTAATGATAAATTGATTTTGAATGAAGAGTTTGTTTTGGAGAAGACCTTGGACCACATCGAAGAGTTCTCAACTGAAGGTCTAAGAACTTTGTTGTATTCCTATAAGTGGTTAAAGCAGGAAGATTATGACCAGTGGTCTAAGGAATTTGCCGAAGCTAAGACATCACTAGTGGACAGAGCTCAGAATATTGAGAAAGTTGGTGGGCTACTAGAGAACAACTTTGAACTCTTAGGAGCCACCGCCATCGAAGACAAGCTCCAGGATGGTGTTTCAGAGACTATTGAGAATTTAAGAAGAGCTGGCATAAAGCTTTGGATGTTGACCGGGGATAAGAGAGAAACTGCTATCAACATTGGTTATTCCTGTAAATTGATTAAGGATTACTCTACTTTAGTTATTTTAGATTCTCACGATGAAGATGTGATATCCAAGATGGCGGCTGCTGAGTTAGAAATTGGTAAAGGTACTGTTGCTCATTGTGTTGTTGTTATTGATGGTGCTACATTGAGTGATTTCGAAACAGATACATCTGTTTTATCCATGTTCATTTCCTTATGTACCAAAACAGATTCTGTTATTTGTTGCAGAGCTAGTCCTTCTCAAAAAGCTATGATGGTGACTAGTATTAGAAGATTGAAGAAAAATGAAGTGACCTTGGCCGTTGGTGATGGTGCCAACGATATTGCTATGATCCAATCCGCTGACATCGGTATCGGTATAACGGGTAAAGAGGGTTTACAAGCTGCTAGAGCGTCTGACTATTCTGTTGCCCAATTCAGATACTTACAAAAACTATTGCTAGTCCATGGAAGATACAATTATGTTAGAACATCCAGGTTTGTTTTATCAACTTTTTACAAGGAGCTGATGTTTTACTTGTCACAAGCTATTTTCCAAAGAAATACAATGTTTACTGGTACTTCATTTTATGAACCTTGGTCATTGTCAATGTTTAACACTTTATTCACCTCTTTACCTGTGCTATGTATTGGAATGTTTGAGAAAGATTTGAAACCTGCCACTTTATTAGCTGTTCCAGAATTATACGCAAAGGGCAGATTGTCTCAAGCTTTCAACCTGAGTATATTCATTGGTTGGATGCTTATGGCTACGACTACATCACTACTGATCTGCTTCTCAAGTTGGTACATATGGGGCTTCAGTTCTTCGCTTGACAATTCTTTGTACCCAATGGGGGTCCTAACGTACACCGCTATTGTTTTCACCATTAACATCAAGATCAGCTTTTTAGAGCAACACGATAGAACTTATCTGAACTTTGTCGCTTTGTTAGTGTCCTGCCTCGGCTGGCTGTTATGGTGTTGTCTACTTCCTGGTCTTTATAAGGAGACCACTTCCAAAATATATGATGTTTATAAAGGTATTTACTGGAAATTCGGCAAAGATATTACATGGTGGGCTTCTTTATTGATCATTGTCGCCATGCCTTTACTGTATGATTATATTGTTCAGATGGCTAGGTTATGGATCTTCCCAAACGATGTTGATGAACTTCAAGTTGTTGAGAAGAACACAGAAGCTAGAAGAAAGATTGAACTGGCCGCTTTTGATCAGATGCAACAAGGATGGCAATGGGATAAGGATGAGACGATGATCAAGAGATACATTAAGAGAAAGAGACAAGGTACTGTCACGTTAGATACCGAATTACCACCGGGTGCTCCAACAATCGTTCAGAAAAACACAGCTATTGGTACTATTCACCGTGACGATGAATATGAGACCGAAGTGCTTCCAAGTGGTAAGTTGATCAAGAGAAAAATTAATGATGATTCTCTGTCAAAGAAAGTGAAGTTGTTAAGATTTGGTCGTGATAAATCCAAGAGACCTAGTGATGATTCTCATATAGAGCAAGATATTGATGCTATTATTGCAGAAAGAATGAAGGATCTGGAATGAGCAAGATCTTTTTATTGAATGAGGACCTCTCAGAAACGTTTTAGTGCACGTTTATTTATGATATGAGCTGTAATTAGAGCTAGTAGTGCTCTCTGTGTAGTAGTATTGTGAGACCTCACTGATTACGTAATTGGAAGGGCTAAAAAAAAATGTCACAAAAAGTTGATGAGCGAAAACGGGAAAAAAGAAAAGGAAAGGAAAGAAAAAAAAAACCAAAAATCAAAGCTGATGGGCTTTGAAAAGTCTGTTAGACAGTTAAATCAACGACCAATTTTTTGTTAATTTCCACAGAAGAATACCATATAGAGTTTCTACCATCCAACAAATCACTGTATTAAAAAAACGGCTCTGGTAATTCAGATTCCCTAATTAATCCTTTTTAGACCCTTACTATTTCCACGTTTTTTTAGGGTTTTTTGAAAGCACCCGCTATCATAAACATTCAAGTCTTGTCTTCTCTTCAATTTGTTCTCATAGCTTTGCCCGTATCATCAGTCAGGAAGTATATTATCGTTTGGATAAAACATTCTCAGCAATGGATAAAGAGTTTCAACATAGCGACTTTTTCCAGGATCCAAATAACCTGCTCTATAACCAACCTGAGTTTGAAGATAACTTTCTGATAGATGTGAAACAAGAGGTCAATCACTTCAATGTCGATCATTTACAGCACAATGACAATAATGATAATAATGAACCTTTTGAGCATGATTACAACAGCCAACAATTAGCACATCAACCTTCTGCATCTTCCACATCTCCTCAAGAAGGATCACATAAAAGAACTAGGGCTTCTGGTGAAGTGCTGGCATTATTAATAAGTGAATTCAATAAGAATCAGAATCCAAATGCTCAATCAAGAAAGAAGATTAGTGATCAAACAGGTATGCCTGAAAGAAGTGTTCGTATTTGGTTTCAAAATCGACGTGCTAAATCAAGAAAACTTGAAAAGGCTCAAGCAAATGAAAAAGAAGACCCATTTACGTCCAACTCTACGGAATTCGCACCTTCTAGATATGACTCCATGCCATTAAACATTAACAACAATTACTATTTCATTGATGCAAAGAGTTTGACGGTAGGTAGTTGGAAGAGATTAAAAAGTGGTAACCTGTCGAGTGATAACATATTCAGCGTTAGAAATCTATCAAACTTATCTCCATTCTCCATCAATGATATTATGGACAATTCAACAGATTTGATGATTGTAATATCCAAAAAGAACTTTGAAATCAATTATTTCTTTAGTGCAATCACAGAAAACTCCAAGATCCTTTTCAGAATATTCTTCCCCATTTCATCAGTTGGGAACTGTTCATTGAGTATCTCCAATGAAGATGAAGACAGAGATCAGACATGTGAATTGAAATTGTTCTTGAATAAGCCGCCAAAATTTGCAGTGTCATTTGCCAACTTAATTTCCCAGAACAGTAACCAGTGGTCCATTTGTGATGATTTCAGTGAAGGACATCAAGTTAATGATGCATTTACTGGTGGTTCTGGAATCCCACATGTTTTAAGTGGTCTAGAGCAATCATTGAAATTTATGAATTCTTTCATTCTGGATTATAACAGCTCTAATGTCCAGCCACATGAATTCTCGTTACCGCAAAGATTCTCCTCTAGATCCCCAACGTTCTTTCAAGAACAAAATGACGATCTGAGCAAGCATAGCATCAACAGCATCAGTAATCCAAACCCAATACAACAATTACAGTTTCAGCATCCTCAAGTTGTCAGTACTTCGTCACCACCACCACCATCAGCACAAACACATCCTAATAATGATCAAATACCTAACAGTGCAGAAGACCTGTCATTCTCTCAAAATCGACTATTACAACAGTTTGTGAAGGATGAATTCATAAATGGAACGGATTCAGGAAATGATTCATTCGAAACATTCTTGCAACAACAAACTCGTATAAGTACGAACAGTGACATCATTTTGAATATTGATGATAATAGTAATGATTTCTTGAAAGAAGAGGAACAATGAACTCTCTAGTCTCCCATTCTTCCCATGAGTATACACCTCAGTTTTAAAACTGTCCAATTAATGATATTCAGTTCTTGTAGAAACATTCTACATTTGAATCCAAAATAATAGCCTATTCAAGTATATTTTTAACCTATAAAAAAAAACAAAATGATTACCGTACAAAGTACCCTTATTATCCTTAACCTAGTTTAATGATGATCATTATGATCATTATTTCCCTCTTCATCACCATTATCATTCACTTCTTCGGCTTCGGCCTCTTCATGATCGGCAGGAGCCTCATTATCAGCAGTAAATTGATTTAGTTGTGTATTTCTTCTCAACTCTTCTTCTGCGTCTCTTGCATCAACATCATCGTCATATGTTGGCGGTTCAGGTGGTAGAGTATTCAGTGTGATCTCATCGTTCATCAGACTGGAGGATGAGGTATTAGGTGATGATTGATACCCAGCGGAATCAAAAAAATCCGGTGGATCGATTATATCTTCGTCATCCTCATTTGAGCTCTCCAGTAATAGATCATTACTTGAATAATTATAGTCTGGTAATGGAGGTCTAGTACCCTCTTTGACAGCATACCCCCACTTTTTAATATTAGCTTCGATGAACACATAACCATATTGGCCCAAGTTGACATGGACAGTGCATGGATTATTAGCACCAATCGTTGGGAAAATATTTGTCATTCTCATACCTTTTATATGACCACCCACGGACTTTTCACTCAACTTCTTACCATTTCTAGTGAAAAAAATTGTACCACTTCTCACCCTATACCCAACACCAACAACATCACTTTTCTCCAGTTTTGGAAATACTGAGCTTTCAGCATCGGTTAGCTTAAAAGAATTATTGACTCTTCTTGAACCGTTGGAGTCATATGAAACTGAGTATAGATGTCTACCTGGGAGTCTAAAATATGGATATGGCTTTGTTGCTAAGCCGATGGAAATGATAGTGTCTTCTGGAGATTCAATACTGAAAAGTTTTGCCTCAAAATAGTATACATCATTGATTTTTGGGATGGGTAAATTAGATTGCAGGGAACATTGATAGTCAAACTGGATAAAATTGATCTCTGTCTTGTCGTTAATGTACAATGCATCGCTTGGTAAATTAGAATCAGGAATGAAATCCCAAGCTTCTATACCTTTTTCCTGTATTATCAAATGGTTTGATAAGGAAATTTCGTCATTGATAGGTGGATTTGCCTTTATATATTCCTGACCAGCCCGGTATAGGTTTTGTTCATTTGGCGAAAGTTCCATTAATCTTTCTTCAATTTCAAATTCATCATCAATGGAGCCAGGAATGTTATTATCTAAACGAACACTGTTATTATGGTTTATTACAGCCCTAACGATTAGGAAAGTAACCACACCTACTACCCCTAACAGGAAAACCCCGACAGTAATACCCATCACAATAAAGAACGTCAATAAGTCTGGAGTCTCATCTTCTATTGGCCTCTGAGAAGCTGATCTCAAGTCACTAATAGGGAGGGCAGCCGTGAGATCCAGGGCGAGGGCAAGTAGTAACATTATCTCTTGATGGATTCCGTTCCTATCGAAATACGTGATTCTGGGGAAGAAGTGCTCCTTCTTGCGTAAGACTGATTCTTTGGAGGTGGCTGGTTCTTTTGGGGATGATTTATTGCACAAAGCAGTGGAATGAACGTTTTGAACAGACAAAAAAAGCCACTTAAATGGGAGGCTAACAAGGATTCTATGCGCTTGTAACACTGGTGACCGATCTCCTTCATGGAAGAGACACTATTATTTTCAATTTTCAAGCCAAAAAACACAATGTGGTGTTTGGATGTTTCTTTTGGCGGTTATCAAGAGAAGAACAAAGAAACGGAATTTGAGTCAGGTACAAAACCAGAGAATTCACACAAAGAACTCTGATAGTTTCAATTGTGGGTGAGGAAGCGACTTGAATTGGTTGCTGAGAAGTTGCTGGTAGTGTGAATCAAGAATTTGACCAAATTTAAGCAGTTTGTATCCATTGAGAGGCGAACTATTAGACAATACTAATCAAGTTGCCACATAATAAAAGAAATATGTCTTTGAACTTTAGTGGACAGTTCAAGAAGAGGACAGTGAATTTGGGTGGTGGCTCCAAGGGAAACAGAGCCAGCTTGCTCACACAAACACATAAAGAAAGGGAGAAAAGAGAACAGGAGAGGCTTAAAGAGAAGAAGGTGCTTCTTATTCAGAGACGTATCACAAGATACCTGGATTTGTTCAGGTTCAAGTATACGCAGAGCCAAAATTGGAATACAATAGTACAATTACGAGAATTCAGAGATGCAAATGAAGTTGTTTTTTTATTCTCATCCTTCTACTCGTTTATATTTAATCAAAACCAGTCAAAGATCGATCAGATACAAATTATATTATCAATCTTGACAGGACACAATCTTGAAGAAATCAGACCTATCAACTTTTTAAGGCTCTACAAGTGTGCTGCAGAATCGTTGATACATTTGAACATGAACATCGAAGCCAATTTACCTGTTATTCCATACTTACTAGAATTACTAATGTTAGTGCATTCCCATATCCAATACACTCAAGTCGATGTCATACCCACGTTATCCGATATCTTCGAACTTACCCTTTCTTTCCAATATAACACGAAAGAGATATTACAGGTTATCAACATGTATTCTCACTTCGAGGTCATCAATTACATAAAATTTCTTGCGAAGCCAGTCATAGCTTCATTACCAGCCTTTCAAATTAGTTTTGCATCTTTGGCAAAAGATCCCAAACCATTTGATACCTCATCACTAACCACCGAGGAGAAATTACAGCTTTTATCAAATGTAATTGAAAAGTCAGGTCCATTTACTGAAGATTTCCTAACCTCAGTTGCTTTCATTGCTTCATCGATCCAGGAATCACTTGTCACTAAATCCGAAAAATCATTTAATGAGGATAACGACAGCTCAGATGGAAATTATCATAATCACCCACAAAAAGTGATCTCAGAGAAACTAAACGACTCTATTAAGGTTCTTTATACACGAGAATTCATCGCCAGTGCCTCGAAGACCATCAAGAATTCTCACATATCTGCTCTACTATATGGCTCATTGATTAATTTAAAGCCTTCATTGAAATCAAGTTTCATGATATACTCCATTCCTAACACATTTGGCCCACTATTGGAGTCTGTATTGAACAACTATTACTTTAAGCTGATCCTAAGCACAGATGAGGATAGATTCTTCAGCATTCCTGCTTCCCTTTTGGAAGATGTCTTCAGTAAGGGCACTCAGTTTTTGTACTACGATCTTTTGATTTTCCTAGAGCTTTACCAATATAGGTTGATCACCTCAAATGATACAGAGTTGTTTACCAATTATGGATTAGATGAAGTGAAGTTTGTGAAGATAGCAATCTTCTTGAAGAAACTGGTGTTTAATTTGATCTGGAATCATTTTAGAATCATTGGAGTTGCAGAAAGACCTAAAATTGAACAGTTGAAGGATATAGCAATCAAATTACTATCTCAAGTATATTTAAAGGACACAAGATTGGGGATTTTTGCCAAATCGAAAAATTCATGGTTGTTAAATCAGCAAAGACTTGATCTGGCAAACTTTACTAATTTCTTGGTAAAGTATGAAGAAAAGAAGAATGATGATTCCTATGCCTCTGATGATGAAGAGGCTATAATTAGTTCACAGAATCATGAGACCCAAGCCAAGCTGGAAATATTCAAGAAGGCGCCATTTTTCTTTTCTTTTGAGAAAAGAGTTGAGATTTTTCAGACTCTGGTTCGTGCTGATAGAGAGAGACTGGGATTGAGTCTACAGGCTCGCTCCATGTTTTTCAGTCCATTTGTTGAAAATAGACAGTCAGCCATTATTAGACGAGAGCATCTTCTAGAGGACGCTTACACTAGCTTCAATAAATTAGGAGAAACATTTAAAAGTAAGCTTGCTATCATTTTTGTGAATGAACATGGGAGAGAGAGTGGTATTGATGGTGGTGGTATAACAAAGGAATTCTTGACCAGTGTTGTGCATGAGGGGTTTGGTGATTTATTTGTGGAAAACTCGTATAACGAATTGTATCCAAATCCTGAAATTGGATTAAAGTATCAATACAGAGTGGACACGGAAGCACAGTTGGAGAAATTGAACTACATCAAATTTCTGGGAAAGATAATTGGTAAATGTTTGTACGAGAGGGTATTGGTAGATATTTCATTTGCAAGATTCTTCTTGACCAAATTTAACTCTGGCTATAAAAATTCCTTTGATGATTTGAAAAGTCTGGATTTCGATTTGTACATGAGTTTGATCAAGGTTTTAACTATGTCTGAAACGGAGTTGGAATCATTAGGTCTGACATTCAGTGTTGATGAGAGACTGGACAAGAAGAACATCACTGTTGATTTGATACAGGATGGAAGCATTACGCCTGTCAATACATCCAACAGATTAAAATTTATTCATGAGCTCTCAAACTACAAAATGAATAAGATGATTAACCTGCAGTGCAATTATTTCTTGAGTGGACTTTATGAAATTGTGTCAAGAGAATGGCTATCTATGTTTAATCCACATGAATTACATTTATTGATTTCTGGTGATACTCGTGTTGACATCCAGGATCTAAAAAAACACACTGTCTATGCTAACTATGATCCAGAATCAACATATGTTAGGGATTTCTGGGAGGTTGTTGAAGAATTTAACAACAAGGAGAAGTCACAGTTGATCAAATTTGTCACATCCGTTCCACGAGCCCCATTATTAGGATTTAAAGCTTTGTCACCAAACTTTGCTGTTAGAAATGATGGATGGGGTGATACTGGAAGATTGCCAACATCCTCAACTTGTGTGAATTTGTTGAATTTGCCCCAATATTCTGACAAAGAGACCTTGAAGAAAAAATTATTGTACGCCATTAATGCTGAAGCAAGATTTGATTTACAATGAGATTATGACTATGAGATAGATTACTGACGATTGATACATATACAGAATAATGATTCAAAATGCTTCGTAGTTTCAGTTTATTGAATGGAATTAATAAATAATTTCATGTAATTCAAAGCCCCATTTCATTCAAAATATCTCTGGTAATTGGTTTCTTCTCTATAACCTTAGATGATTTGGCTGATTTCTGAGCCTGCAATTTTTTGTTTGGTGTTTCTTTTGGCTTTGGGGACTCAATGTTGTAGAATGTATCGGCAGCTGGCGGAAGATCATAAAGCCATCCCCTTGAAGCCAAAATATTCATGAAGGCATCCATGGTACTCAAATTTTGTAATGTCTTTTTGGAACCAATGATAATTAACTTGGATCGAGCTCTGGTGATGGCAACGTTCAATCTTCTCCACTCCTTAATCAAGCTACCTGCGTCATTGTTGTCGTTGGCTTTTACAAGTGAAATGATGACAACATCTTTGTCACGACCTTGGAATTGATCAGCAGTCAACATTTCAACCTCCTTTCTCTCACTGAAGATTTTATAGAAGAGTCTCAGTTGACCACGGTACAATGACATCACACCAATACTCTTCTGTGAAACCCCACATAACAACATAGCTTCGACAACTTGACGAACTAACTCAGCCTCCTTAACGTTTTCAACGTTTTCTCTCACGCTATTTTCATTACATCCACCGACTAGATCATGATTCAAGAACAAAACCTTCTTGTTTTCGTTTAACACATTTTCTAACCATGAGTTCTGAGAATTCAGGTTTTGAGAATGTGTATATGACAATTTTTCAATGTCTGGTATCTTTAAGGACTGATTTGAAACAGCCTCTGAACCACATTTCAAACGACCTTCATAAATGATAGTGTTAGACAACAACATGATCTCACTGCACATTCTGTATTGATGGGTTAGATGAACAACAGCTTCAGGCGAAGTTTCAGTCAACATCTTGAACAAGCTCTTGGATAATCCTTTAGCATCTGGGTTCTGTACTAATGGCGGTAACTGGAAATGATCACCAACTAAGATAAATTTGTCACAAAGTGATAGCGGTCCAATACAAACAGGCATCGAAACCTGTGATGACTCATCAACAATGCAATAGTCAAACGTTCTCTTGTTGAAGACCCAATCATTGATACCCAAACAGGTAGTGGCAACCACTGGAGGATCAAGAAATCTTTCTCTCAAATCCTGAGAGGTCTTAATATCGTCTTTCAGCGGGGCATACCGGAGAATTTCAGGATGGATTCTCGAGCTGCTACCTAATCTGAGAATACCAATGTCATCATTTGTGAGCTTTAACAGGATATTATCAACAGCTGAATGTGTGTATGAGGTCAATAGTACCGTTTTACCGCTCGCAACGATAAATCTAATCAATTGAGCAATCACCGTAGTCTTCCCCGTACCAGGCATACCCAACAACAAAGCATAGTCATTGGCTGACAACACCTTATCAAAGGCATGAATCTGGTCAACGTTGAATGTGTGATTCTGATCAAGCTTGTATGGGATTGGTAATTCTTGAAACGTAGGTTTTCTACCGTCAACGATAAGCTCTCGGCGAACAGAATCACCACCTTCTAGGAACAAGTTCATCAAGTTTGACCTGGCTGTCTTCATGCCGTGAAACATATCATCTTTGTCGATTCTGTAGGTGATGGAACTGTTGGTCTTCTGAGTCGGATCTAAAGGCTTTAAAACACTTTGATAGGTTTGGTTGCCCTGACTACTGAAACCGTCACGTCTCAAATTATTGTTTTTCAACCTTCTATCAGTCGAAATAGTAATGAAATCAGGTCGAACACTTAGGACCCAACCAGAACAAAGTGCATAATGGCCAGATTCATCACTAACCAAAATTCTATCATGCTTGGCAAGTTGTGAAGAGTTCAGTGGTGATAAATCAGCCTGATTTCTTTCAAAAGTGTAGACAAATCTGGAGCCCGCGCTGTCATCGTCTTTCTCAGTCTTAATAACCAATCGACTGAGACATTTCCCAGTAGTCTTCTCACGAGTAACACTGTCAATTAGGAATAAATCTCTTTTCAATAAGGTTATGGTACCCTCTTCTTTGGTAATAAGCTCATCCCAGTAGTTGAAAAACTTTTTATATTTTGGATCGTCTAAATGACCAGTAATTTGATCAAATTTCCCTTCAACCAAACCACTTGTCTCGGCCTTCCCATCTTCCATTAGCTTGCTATATGTCATACATTCATTGATAACGAAGCAATTATCACATACGGAACTCTGCATTAACTTAGGTAAGTTTCTAGCACCTTCTTTCAAATAGTTGGAAAGACTGTTCCTTGCACAGATCAAATCCTTTAATTGTCTTCTGTCTATTTCATTTTTGGTGGTTTCCTTCAGTCTGGTGTAAACAAGCATGAAGAATTCAACATCTAAATCATATCTGTCCTTCATTAACAAGGTGTATAGGGAAGCTTGTGCTTGATGGGCAATATACATGGACTTACCAGATTTCAATTCCAATGGAGCAATGAACTTGCTAACAACACCAGATTCATCCGTTAATGCAGCTTCAATAGTGACATCAATAAGACCTCTAAGACCATAAATAGGAGACCAGATGTTTTCCTCAATATCCAAGACATTACTGGCGGCAAATTTGGTCTGCTTTCCTTTAGTTGGAATCCTCACCGAAGATTTGTGAAGGGGGCTCTGTCTCACATACAGCTCATACCATGTTTTGATGTAAGGCAGATGAGTTAGCACCTCATCTCTGACCGAATCTTTCGTTTCATCAATGGATAAAATAGCGACAAGGAAATCATCTAGTTCATAGTCAAGACATTCTTGCATATGTTCCAAGGAAGGATCACCATTCCTGAGAACCGATTGGAAAATAGAATGAACTATCTCACCAACAATAATGGCAACACTGGTTTCACCTTTGAAGTCAAGTCTTGTTTTCAAGACGGACCGTCTTTGGCAATTCACAGTATCACCAATCAAAGTGGCAGATAGCAAAATGTCAGGGTTCCAAATCAATAATGCGTCTGTTTCACCATCTAGCTTTTTGTAATCTTCCCCAATGACATGAATGATATCTCCATCTTCAACCTGTAGACGTGCCCAGAGGTCTCTTAGCACAATTTTTTCCTGTTTGTGATCCCCATCAATAACAACCAGGATAATTTGTTCTTTCTTCAGGCGGCCCTGAGGGTACATGCTTTTGATAGACTTCAGAACTTGAAAACGATGAACACCATTTCTTTTAACAGCCGCTTTTGCAGCATTAATCTCATTCTTCCTGAATGCCATAGATTTTTTTGTCTCAGTTTCTTCAATGTCCTTTTTAAATATCATTTGGCCAGCCTGGTCAGCTCTCTGAACGTTTCTTTCTTGAGTAGTTAATGAAGGCTCCGATTTTGGCATGATAGCTGCTGGCTTATCAATAGGCTGACTATCTTTCATTGATTGTGTGGGGTTCTTCAGCAGAATGTCATTTATCATTTCATCATCAAAGTCACTAGTATTATCCATATCTTCATCAGTCTCATTCTGGACAGACTTGTTCTGATTCTCATGACCCAAAAGATTTTGGCTTAACTTGTGAGTTAACCCATCTAAACTATCAGAGCTTTCGTTGCTAACACTCTTTAGTGGCTCCAGTTGCAGGGACGGTTGAGACTTCTTCTCTAGCACCCTCTGAAGATCATCCAAAAAATCTTCACTATCATCGAATATATCACTTGAGATATCGGCGTCTGGGTGAAAAAGTGGCTGAAGCGTTTCTTGATTGTCATTATCGACAGGTTTACACTTGGATGGTGTTTCCTTTATCAGTTCAGATTCGTCACACGTGTTTTTCTTCAATATGCTATTTGCGGAACCAAACTGCGTTTCTAATGTATCTATTAAACTAGATAAATCTTTCTTGTTTAGCGTTGAAGGTTCTGGTGTACTGAATTGACTATATTTAAAATAGTTCTTGCTTTTGAATATATGATCTCTTTTCTTGGAGGTCGACTGTGGGAAACTATCACTCTTAATAGGAAGCTGAATGGTTCGAGGCACCTCTGGTGACTGCTGAGTAGAGAAGGCTATGGTAGAGTACTTTTCGGGTAGGTTCTGAATGGGATTGATTGTTATACTCAAGGGTTCAGTCAATGGAGAAGAAGGTACTCTTGATTTACCGTTTTCCTTTGAAAGATCGAAATCAAGTTTGGTCTTTGGAGTCGGAGCCCAGAAGACATGGTCATCTGAGCTTAGTGTGTCTGATCTGGCGACTGTGGATATTGCTGGTTTCAACGGGGTCGAAGACCCCTTTTCTTTGTTCGACGTGGGAATGTTGCTGTCTAGCTTGATAGACTTTAGCGGAGTTGATGATGCAATATTATTAGATGGGGCAAATGAATATTTTATTCTACCTTGTGGTCTGTTATTGATGGTGTCAATGTTTTCTTTCTGATTAAGACTCTTCCTCTTCTTCTCCTTTTTGTTTTTCTGAGGAGAAACAGCAGTTTTTGCGTCTCTTTTCCTATCGGTCATTGAATTCAGCAGCACATGAACTCCGCTTTAACGGGAGATGTCGAGAGTTGGTCTATGTGTTTGCCTTTGTTTATTAAGATGCACGAACAAAATTTAAGAAAAATAGACGAAACTTACCCAATGCGGAAATTGACTTGAAAGGCGATCTGAATTGTCAAAGCAATAAATATGAACTCAAGGTCTCATAATCAATTCTGATTGATCCACAAGCCACAATATATACTACTGACTCAATAACAAGGCGAATTCTATAATGAAATGACTTTAACTCTCAGAATCTAAGGTAATCCCAGCTTGAATCAAGAGTCGCGTTTTTACGCGTAAACGCGACAGTCACGTGACAGAAAGAGATGCCGAAGATTCAGACTCATTTATGTGCAATTAGCCACAACTGTATAGCCTTTATCATGCTCTCAGTGAATTATGGTTGAATGGCGAGCAAACTAGATGTAATGGTTTTGAGACTCTGATAGTCTTTACAGCATTTTTGACGTTTTTGTGTTGAAATTTGAAGCGACCAAAAAAAGAGAAATTAGCGGAACCTGTGTGGAAAGGTCCTTATTGTTTCCCGAGACACACTAATTCACACAGTTTGAACTGATAAGCATAAAAATTTGAAACTGTTTACCTGAATAACCTTTTCACGAGTTTTCAGTTTCTAGCTTCAATTCGCTATCAAAATGCCAGAAAAAGTAACCTGGGAACAAGTTGGTGCTGCTGGTAACAATTTATTATCTCCAGCTTACAAGAGCAACGGTCATGTCTTCACTTCTGGATCAGTTGGTACTGACCCAATTACTGGTGAAGTCCCAGAAGATGTTGTGCAACAAGCCCACAATGCTATTCAGAACTTGAAAAAGGTTTTAGAAACATCCGGTTCATCATTAGATAAGGTTTTAAAAGTTTTATTGTTCATCAGACATGCGGAAGATGCTCCAGCAATCAACAAAGTCTACGCTCAATACTTCACCTCTCAACCTGCTCGTTCAGCTATCTTGGTTGCCTTCCCGAACCCGGCTTTCAAAGTCGAACTAGAGGCTGTTGCAGAATACGCTGTCATTAAGTCATCCTTATGACTAGGACTCAAATAATTTCTCGAATGCAATAAAGCCTATGGATCTCACGACTGAATGTAGAATGGTCTCGAACTACAAATACATGGCAAATTAGAATCAAAGAAACAGAAATCAAGTTAGCATAGAAAGAAAGCTAAGCCAATCAGTCTCGCCCGTTGATTCTGTAGTTATTCTATCGTAAGTCGTGTAATAGGGAATGATAGGCAAATTAATGCTGCACCAGGAATATAGAAGTAGTATCATTAAGGAGGGTCATAAAGCTCATTTCAAAAGGTTTCATCACATAATTTAGCTTTCCTATCGTTGAAAGATTGGAAGTGGAGAAGTACTTCATCAAGAAAGTCTGTCAACTCTGTGAAAATAGATATTATCTCATCTTCCAATGCGTCAACATCTCTTAGCAGGTCAAAAATGGAAGGAATCAGAGGTTTTGTTTTAAGAATCATCAAAAGTAGTTCCTTCTCATTCGTCTTGATTTGGGTGTCCAACCTCTCTGCAAACTTTGAGCTAACATCCTTAAATCCATCAATACTTTTAAGAAACCCATCATAACGATTTTGATAGACCATTTCAATTCCTGAGGTCAATCTGCTTCCACGATATGCCTGAGAAGCAGTTTCATCAGATAGGTTCAGCTTCACTAGATTCCATTTCAACAGAAATGCATCACTTGCATCAGCTAAAACACGCAGTAACTTGGGAGCAACAGATTTGAATAGGGAAACCAATCTATGCACATCTATGAGTTCTTCTTTCTCAAGAATTTCACCATATTTTACGTGGTAGTCAGAGAGACTCATCTTCTCCTACCTCTTTAGAAAGTAATAATAAGGAGTACGTTGTGTGTATGGTATCTATGGAATGCGCGCTATAGTACTCGAAGGAAATGTATCTAAGATCATATACTATGATCGCTCTAGGTTTTAGGTATGTTAGTAGCCGTTATTATTAATTGTGTACAGTACTAGTACAGCTGTAATAGTTATAATCCAGTGCCGGCTAATGGTTCCCGCTTCACTGTAAAAATTCGCGGGCGAATCCCGGAACTCTGGCCGGAATTCCGATTTTTGTATAGCTACGTCTTGATTTATAACACCATATTGTCTATATTGATGATGATCAATCACATAATTCGCTGCTTTAGATATCTCAGAGAAGGCTTAGCACTATGATACATTCAGTACTTATATGTGAGTACACTTGTCGACTTAAATATATGACTAAAATGCTAACAATCAAAGTCAATAATGACTCTTTACCGCGTTTGATGAAATTCTACACACCAGTGGTACGTGCTTTACAAATTTTTCGCTTTGTAACGTTAATACTGACTGAATTCTAGGATGTCGAAACACAAAATGAGCTTCTGCGTCAAGTGTACCAGCTGGTAAACCAAAGGCAGCCATATCAATCCTCGTTTCTAACGCCACCTCCACTACTTGAAGGTATTGAAGATATTAAGGTCATATACAGACACTATGCCACATTGTATTTCGTGTTTATAGTAGATGATCAAGAGTCAGAGCTGGGTATACTGGATTTGATACAGGTATTTGTGCAGAGCTTGGACAAATGTTTTGAGAATGTTCGTGAAATAGATCTAGTGTTTGGTTGGCAAGTACTTCAGACAGTTCTTGAAGAGATTGTTCAAGGCGGTATGGTCATAGAGACGAATATAGCAAACATCGTTGCAGTAAGTGAATTTGATTCAATCTTCAAAACATCTCGGCTACTAACATTGGAACAGGCAGTTGATGCTGCCAACAGAGAAAAAAGCAGTTTATCATCATCCTATGCACTAGCGAATGCAACTAGTGCCTTATCAGCCTTGACCAAAGATGGTAGATTTGCTTGGCCAGGTCGTTGAATGCTTTCTACAAATCGTTAAGTGAATAAGCATAACTGTTCACTTTATACATAACTTACAGTAGATTTCGATAACAAATAACACTCAAATCTCTAAAATTCATAACATCATCTCCAAGAAAACCATGATTTTTGTTTTAGTTTATCGTCCGTTTCCTTTCTAGTCTTAGCTTGAGCCTCTTCTAATTCCAATTGAACCTTTTGTAGTTCGTCAAGTTGGTTTTGTTCGGCAAGTTCCCTTTCGTACTTCTCCTTCAAGTTGATTGGTTGATTACCTTTTTCCCAAGGTGATTTAATTGAACCTGTCATCCAAATCGGGTCATTAGAGGCAGAGGTCTGTTTCACAATCTTGATTAGTTCTTCTTGTTCTCTTCTTCTTAAACCCTTTTCTCTTTCGTACTGGGCCCTTAGTTCTGGCGATAGCCTAGAAATTAATTCTTCCTCGGTAGGGGTAGTATATTTGTACAGCAAAAAACCGGTGGCAACAATAGAGAACCCAGTGGCATAGACACGAGCCCAACGATACCAAAGAGGCTTTTCCATTGTATTTCAAGAGTCTTAAAAATGGCTCTAATCTCAAAGTGTCTACTTGGCTGTCGTAGCAATATATTTTTCAACAGTAACTGATACAAACTATGTTAGGGGACACAGTTTACTAGATGGTTGACGTAGAAGGTAGACGGTAGAAGGTACACAGTTATAAGAACTATTACCTTGATTAGTTACAAAACTTTCAAGACGGCAATTCTACAGTTGCAAGCTGTTTTCTCTTTTCGTCTATAATCATTATTTCATAACTAGGATCTAGTATAAGCGGTTAGTAGGCCTGATAATCCATAGTATCAGGAAAAGTATTCCGCCCACAAGTATGGAGTGAAGACGTAGACAGCAGTGGCCAAAATAGTAAAGATTTGAATGATGGATAAAGGTAATAATAACAGACCATTATCTTTGAAGTTAATCCACACAGAGTAAGCAGCAACTTTAAAGAAGACCCAAGTTAGTAGGAAAGGTCTTGGAATCAAACCGGATAAGAAACCAACAGGGATTGATAAACATTCACCTCCACGTTGGAAGTATCTGAAACAACCCCTTTGTAAAATACGCAAGTTTGAGTTATTAGCTGCAAACAATGAAAATAAGGCAATTGATAAAATATTGACAACCGAGCTTAGACTTTTTCTTTCATAGTGGAATTCTAGTAGGGTCTCGTTCACAGTTTCACGATTTGCTAGGGAAGGAATATTTTCAAACAGTTTAACAATTAAAGCAGCATCGTTTAGACCCACGGTCATACCACCACCTGTCAGTGGGTGTCTCATGTTCAAGGCATCACCAATAACCAGTAAACCTGGAATATCATTCTGTTTAGCTGTCAAGTATTGGTTTGGATGAGTTTTTATTGGTTCATCCAAAGCTTTTTCAAATGATGGTATCAACTCTTCAGGTAGGTTTGGCAATACAGAGTTTCTTAGGTAAAATTTTGGATCCTTTGGTAATTTGGCACCATTATAAGCACATAACACCCTTGTCTCAGTAGGTGTTATTTGATAGACTAATATTGGTGAAAAGTTGGAGCCTACTATAACATGACCCGTGTTTTTCACTGGCAATTTAGCGTTAATCAACTTTAAAGCTATGAAGTGTGAATTGGTTGTTGAGACGTTCTTTTGAGCAAGAATTTTTCTGAATCTGGAGAAGATACCATCACACACGACTGTTAAATCAGCGTAATAGTTTTTCACTGTACCATCATCTAACTTTACAACAACACCATGAACACCAGTGTTGTCTTTCAAAATGCCAGTCACATTTCCCTGCAAAGTAGTAATGTTCTTTTCAGATTTGGCAATGTTCCTTAAATTTGTGATAAATTTCCCATGTTCAAAGGAAACACCACGTTCAAATTCATCGTCTTCGAAATCTTTGATCTTAATATACTGATCATCCAGGACTTTATCATTACCACCAAACACACATGACTTGATTGGCTCATATGGCTTCACAGATGACTTGCTTGGGTAGTTAATTGAGACTTTCTCCCCTTCATAGAAGACCGTATAACCTGTTTCTGGGACGGCATCAATGTTGTTAATAGATTGGATCATACCCAAGGATCTCAAAGCTCTTAAACCAGCTGGTTGCATTAATTCACCGACAATTCTATCAGGTTGTCTCCAGTCCCTCTCTATTAGAAGTACCTTTCGGCCTTGTCTGGCCAGACCTGTAGCAATAGCAGGACCTATGACTCCAGCACCAACAACTATGACTTCATAATCGACAGGCGGCATTTTTGTTAATTCGATATAATGTGGAAGAGGTATTGAACTTTCGATGCAAGGTGAGTAGAATGTTATGATGCGCTGGTTAACAAAGTAGTCTATTGAGTAAGAAATCAAGGACTGGCTGGAGCTTTTTATAAGTTTCTGTGAGACCTCATGGTGTTTGCAAATGGTTCGATTGATAGCCTTTTTTTTTACATATGCGCGACCGAAGAGAATGCGCTATACGAGCAGCCATGAACAAGCTTATGGAGTAAAGGGAGTCATGAGACACGGGAAAGGCCATTATTGGTCCAACCGTACGTTCTCAAGAAACGATTGAGAATCATGCAACGTATCTTTGACTATAAAGCTTATTTCAGCTAGTATTATACTGTTAAAGGGTATCACCCTTGCATTATCAAAGTCGGATGTAGAGCTCATCCCGTGACTTCATGGCCCTAATATATATATAGGTTCGCGAATGTTGCGCGGAGCACAAGTTCTTTGTTTACTTTTCAGAGATAAACAACATATATAGGACATATCAGAAAGTTTGGGAGAACAGGTAACCTTATAATGGCTCAAATGGGTGGCAATAAACCTTTTTATGAAGCATCTAATGTCAGAGCAGAATCTTTTGCTTCTCATCATGTTCCAAACTCCGATACAGTATTGTCATGGCCCTACAAGACTCCTTCACCAGAGTTCATGAGTAAACTTGGCTTCTACTTCGACCCAACTGCTAGATATAAAGATAGAGTGAGATGTATAAGCTGTAATAAGCTGACGTCAACTTGGAAGAACTGCAAAGACCCAGTCGCTCATCATTTGAAAAAATCGCCACATTGTTGGCTGAGCAGGATGCATAAACACATCAGAGATAGGGCAGACAAGGCTGGTCATGAATGGAAAGACATCGAAGACTTCAGAGATCCATTGTCTACGGAAGCTGTGGAGATTCGAAGAAATACATTTGGTAATAACTGGCCCTATGACAGAGTAGAGGGCGCCAATCCGACCTCTGATAAGATGATTGATGCTGGGTTCTACTACTACCCTCAAGTAAAAGATGATGATCTGGTAATGTGTATCTACTGTGGTGTCTCTTTAGAAGGTTGGGAATTAGACGATGACCCATTATTCGAGCATAGGAAGAGAAATACCTCTCAAGACTGCTACTTCTTGCATGTAATAGCACAACAGGAAGGAGGCCCATCAGAAGTACCAGTCAAAAGAAGCAACTCTGCTGAGCTAGAGTCTTCAGAAATTAAAAAATCAAAATTATCTCCACAGGTGGGATCTATGAAGAAAGAAGAGACGATTGAAAAGATCAAACCCAGACGTGCTCGTGAAAGGGCTAGGCCCCTAGTTATCGATATGTCAGATTCCGATGAAGAAGAAAACGACAGCTTTGGCATAACTTCTAACGAAGATGAGCTACTATCAGATGAAGAATACACCGAATCATCCGTGAAGCGGGACAGTAAATCAGCGAAATCCACAATATCCAGGAAATCAACATCTACCATCAAGAATAATTCCAGAGTCTTGACGTCACCAAAGAAATCCAAAATTTTAGATAGTTCTTCTGAAGAAAACGGTCTGTTCTCTAATAAGAATTTGAAAGATGCCATTATTGAGCAACTGCCTCAGACAAAAACTGACAACCCAAAGCCGAGATCGAAGAAGATCAAAACCAAGAAATTACTTGACATCACCAATATTTCCACCTCTTACGTCTCTGATAGTAAATCTCAGATAAATTTGAGTGCTGGTCAATACAGAGATGAAAACGGAATTGATAGATCCCAAATTACTGCAGCAACTCCGAAAGGCGAAAAGAGCCAGCTAGCTGAAGGTCTTGAAATCCTTCCCAAGGACCGAAGCTTCCATACAAAGAGAAGAGCAGAGAGCAGTGTTTCTGCTGACATGAAAGAACCTGAAGAAAAATCAGACGATTTTGATGACAATGAAGAAGATGAAAATGATTCCATAATTCTTGTTAGCAACAGCAAAGACAGTATCATTGCAAATGAGGATGCTGGACAAGAATCGGCGAGTTCATCGCCAGTAATGAAAAAGTCAAAAAGAAAGGGAAAGGGGAGTCAGTCAAAACAGCGCCAGAGCTCGGGGACTATCACTCTGAATACAGCATCCAACAATGCAACCCAAACTATCGATTCCAGAAACAACAGGGTTACTGGTGAGCATTCCCCTTCTAACGATAAGAATCGACCCCTGAACAAGAGCATCTTGTCACAATCAAGATTCTTGCAGAGCCCGACGGTCACAAGAAGTAAGAGCCCATTTCTAGATGATCAGTACAAAGGTTCGAATGACATTAGTGTACATTCACTTCTGAAGAATGCAGAACCATTAACTGATGTGAACGATATTCCTATTGAAGAGTCCACTGACCACAATATCCAAACACATTTCAGACCTATCCAGTATAGCCCGATGAGAACACAAGAACCGAAGAATCAAGGTGATCTTGATCTTGATCTTGATCTGGAACACCTCAAGCTAAGGAATAGCGGTTCAACTTCACAAATTTCTTTGAATGATAAATTTGCTGAAGTAAAGGCTAATAACACTTCGTCAGAGGACTTGTTTCATAGTGTTGATCATGAGCCCGTTGTACACCAAGAAATCTTTGGCAAAGGATGGATACCGACAAATACCAATAACCTATTTGAACCTTTGGAAGATTTGGAAACAGCTAAGAACTACATTGCGGAGATTAAAGACATACCATATGAGTTGCATAATGATATTGATGGAAGGGTTTCATACTTTATTAACGAGATTCCAGATGAGGAGTTAGAAATGACAATTGATGAATGGATTAAGAATAGCGCAAAGCAGGGAAGAAATCATTTCGAACGAATCTGTCAAAAAATGATCGATCAGTTTGATAATGAGTGTGATAGAGCTTTGGAACGTTTAAGATCTTTGTCAGGCTAAAGCACTACGTTTATACAATTATCATAATTAGGTTACATTCATTGACAAATTAGTAGAAAATATAGCGTTGAAAACCAGTAGAGACGAATTGAAGTTCATTAAAAAGGAAAAGCCTGGCCTTCATGTGAAAAGATCATGTGGATCAATCATCTTCCATGATTTCGTCCTCCATAGTTTCGTCTTGACCATTGACGTTTTGAACGCCAAGACCAACAATTTGCTCTTCAATGTCAACTGCACCCCTATCTTGGGTTGCAGCCCCTCCTCGAGGACCTCTTGGTTGAAATTCATCGCCTAATCTAGCAATAGGCTGAAGGTTTCCCCCATTGAAGATTCTTTCTAGAACGAGTTGTTCTGGTAAGTCAGGAGCACCTCTTCTAAACAATTCGTTAATTCTTTCGAAATTTTGTGCTCTATTGAATTGTTGTAGCGTAATTCCATCAGTGTCAGTCCCAAAATTGGCAACATTATCACCTGATGCTAGTGGAGTTTGATTTAGGAACAGCCTAGTGAAGTAATCCCTTAGATGTCTCACACCTTGACCAGAGAAGACACAGAATAATGCCCTCTGATGCTCATTGAAATCTGGTGGAGGTGGTCGACAGTATTTGGTAATATCTGGTCTTAGAAATGATGCAATACCTGTCAAGGATAGGTGCGTTAATTTGGGACATGATTGTAGTAGTTGGTAGATGGGATAGATACCGATTTGAGTACAGTATGACAAGTGTACCCTTTCAAGACTGTCATCGTAACCACGGTGTTGGATTAATGCAAGAATACCAGCATCATTAATATTGGAACACTTCACCAATCCGATTCTCTTCAATCTAGGCAGATGTGCCAACTCAACCAAGGCAATATTAGTTAGCTGAGTGCAGCATGCAAGGTCAATATACTGAAGACGATGACAATTCCTCACTAGTGTGGTGACACCATAATCTGTAATGTTACTGCAATGACCTAGATGAATGTAATGAAGATTTTTACCCAAGTTTGCGAGTGCCTTTAATGACGCGTCAGTGATATTTAGGCATTTTGATAGCACCACATTTCTCAGCTTTGGCGCATTCAAAACAATTCTTTCGATAAATCTGTCCGTAATTCTTGATGAGCCAGCTAAGTCTATAATTCTCATCCGTTCCATAACAATATCTTCCGGAACATTTCTCAAAACAAGATCAGAAAGGTTCGGATTATGTGATATTCTCAACTCTCTCAACTGTTCCAGATCGGAAAATAACTTTTGTAATGAATAGTCTGTTAGATTTGGACAATTATGAACATCGACCTCAATTAATGCTTTACAATTGGATGCAAGTTGAATGAGAGCAAAATCGTTGATATTCTCACAATCAGAAAGCTTGACTCTTTTTAGCAGCGGACACTTATCAACAATCTTGACTAGAACTTCACTTGTGATTTTTGGACAGCCTGGAGCATATAGACCCTGTAATCTTGGACAATTATCAGCCAATGCGTTAAAAATATCATCATTGATGTCTCTGATACCTGTAATATCAATAGACTGGAGCTTCTGGCATCCTTGTAGGATATCAACAACTGGTTGAGAATTCAACCTTGAACAGTTAACCAATGTAAGTCTTTCCAAATTGATACAACCTTGAAATAGCCACAGGAAATCATCATCAACTCGCTCATAAACAAAAGATAAATTCAAACGACGAATATAACGACGATAGTCCCAATGTGTTTGATTTCTGTCAAGTTTCATGACTTCTTGAATACGTTTCATGGCGTTTTCGCCCATCAAGCTGGGTCTAAACCACAACAACTCAACAATCAAATCGCCCCAGCGCTTGCAGACAGTCAGAAGTGGGACAAGATCAGGTTTATGGCTGATATTTGAAAACACCAGAAGTAAAACTTCAGGTGGTATTTTGCTGATGGGACCAACTCCAGCATTAGTTTCAGCGTAGTATGTAGAGTTTCGACCTCTTCGTAATTTGGAGCGGAGTTCATAATCAGAGCTGTCAGATTCAACGTCAATTTCATCAGGGTCATTCGATGACGATATAGGATTATGGTTGACGTTTCTCTCGATTCCTATTACTCTTCTTGATAGTGATGAAACTGACGATGCCAACGAGTTTTCGTTATCACTCTCCATTGTGAATGTGGCGGAATTGCAAATCAGCTGTGTGATGAGAAATAAGTTTTTGGGAAAGAAATATGGATGCAATATTGATCAGGGTATCAAATATGATAAGCAGTTCACTGTGGCCCTCAATTACAACTCAGGGTTAAGACTGGACTGCAAATTGAATGAACCACAAGTATACTTATATTTGGTGAAACGATAACAAAGAAACGTAACACAAATGTAAAAGCGGTGAAAGTGGTTGAAAAGCACAAGCAAATGTAAATCAGAATGCTTCCTTGAAGTCTAAGACTAACTCTGTGCAGTCGGCCGGATTTTCTCTTTATTCAAGTAATAGCGTAATTATACTTTGGGCCAAATCAACTTTCAATCTTTGATTATACAATTACTCTGTAACAGTCTTCTCAACAAACCCGCGATTATTTCCCCCTTCAGCACTGAAAATTTCCTTCGGCTAGTGAAGGCGATTTGAGACGAGCATGACGCTTCCTGCATTGATAACCAAGGAACTCGTTCACGGATACCATCAAGTCACTCAGCTTGAGTATGCAGGGGATGTTTTAATTAGGGGATTAAAACAAACACAATATTATTCTACTTAGGTGCCAGCGAAGAGCCGAGAGCCGCAGATAGATATGGGGAAAACTATTATATTCGACGAGAGAGTTTAACTCCTTTAAAAGCTATGGGTTATGAATTATCATTACAATTATATATTATTAGTTTTGATAGCTTGTAGAAGTGACATATTATTAGGGGAATTCTCTTGTTTCATAAAGACTCCGTCTCCTTTTGTAAAAGCAGATATTATTTGACTATGAACAGAATTGAAAAGCAAAAATAAAACCAATTTAATCATCACAAACTTTATATTGTTGTCAACCATATCAGAATTGAGCACCATATCCAAATTGAGGTTGATGTGAGAAGTTAATTGAACTTCTAACTGGGAGACTATTGTTAAATGGTTGTTGGCTAGGATGATACTGTGGGACATAGTTTAAACGATCATCAAGCAACTTCATATAATTATTATCAAACTCAAGTGGAACTTCGTGGCCGTAGTTCCCACTGTTGTCTTGAAACTGTTGTTGGGGTTCGTGTTGCTGGTAATATTGATGCTGTAGATCATTTTGCGGGTATTCGTTAGGACTATTTTGGATGAATTGTGGTTGCAGAGGAATGTTATGTTGCATTCCTGGCAGTTGTTGCTGTCTGTAGTTGGAACCATTAGGAGTAGAGCGTCTGCTATTTTGATTTGGAGAAGTCTTGCTCTGTCTGCTCTTATTTCTTTGTGAGCCATTTCCACCACCAGAATTTGAATGTGATCTGTTATGACGATTGCCTTCAAGTCTATTACTCAATCCAACTTCATCTAACAATCTCTTATAACCCTGATAAGAGCCAGTATTCCACTGCAACAAGACCTTTCGAACCTGGGAACTAATGTGTTTGCGAACATTACTTTCCAACTGTGGGTTAGACAAGACTTTAAAAACAAATGTAGCACCATGAACGTTATCTTGTAAGATTTGTTCCAAAACTTCTGGCGGATTTATTTCATTCAGTTCGTCATCATTTTCAGGGACTTGGCCAAACAAGGCATTCAAGATCAAATTTTTAGCATCAACCTCATAACGATTGTTCAAGATCTTTAAGACAGTCAAACTAGCCAGTTTGTGGGTACACAATTGTGCCAAATGAGGAATCAATCTTGGGGCTATCAATATGTGTCTGTTTGATAAGGTGCAGGTATCCAAGAACCAAGTGATCAACAGAGCAGCGTTTTGATTGATGGCCAAATGTTCAGCATGTAGTATAATAGCGGCAGAAATGATAGCAGTTTGTTCAACTGAAGCCTCATGACTCTCCAAACATGCCCTAACAGCTCTGGCACCAAATCTGTTTTGAACAATGAGCCAAAACTTGGCAAGAATAACTTCGAAGATAAAATCATTCCATGGAGAACCAAACTTCAAAGAGCACTGAATAACATAGTTACCAAACTGGTCATTAAACAATGGCACACAGTACGGCTTTAAACTTTTAGCAACTATCGCCTTTTGTAATGGGGTATCCGCAACTGAAATCATCTTTTGCGCAGACCAGGTACCATTTTTATGAATACCCATCTGCGCTAGGTAAGGAGCCACTTCTTTCAGCATGATGTACTTAATTGAGGTGGAGGAGTATTGAAATAACTTTTGAACAACAGTGTTCCCTAAATAGTCACTCGATAACTCAGGCAATTCATCCAAAATGGCAATTGATAACTCTTCGATTTCAAATTGCGACATTTGTTCGGTATCAATGGCCTTTCTTGTCTCTCTTAATTTAGGTGCATCAAATTCTCTGATTGGAATTGGATCAGGTAATGGACCAAAGTCATTATCATACCCCTTGTACTTCAGTGCATTAGAAATGATGTTACCAACACTACCAGCTTTGATATCCACGCCCAATTTGGTGATAGCTTCATAAATATCATCGACAATCTCTGGCAATTGAGGAGGGGTATCGCTGATAGTCTTGACCACTTCTGACACCTCAAAACTATTCTGTTCTTCTGACGAATTGATTTGAATTTTTGGAGGAGGCAGATTTAACACTTGTTGATGTTGCGATTCCTGATGATAACTTGCCTGAGACGGTGGCGAATGATCTTGCTGTAATGGTAAAATCTTAGCGAAGGTGACAATACAGGTAAAGCCTGGCATAAGTTCTTGATGATTCAATTGTGCTTTTGCTTGCATTGCTGATTCTAAATTTTCAAATTCAACAAGCGCACTGTCGTTACCAATAAAAATCCTAACAGTCAAAATCTTTCCAAATTTGATCAATAAGTTGGCCAGCGACAATGGAGAAACTGATTGGGCAGGCAGATTGGACAAAAACAGGGTGTTCGTTGGTCCTAATGAGCTATCCTGGAAAGTTGAAGTCCAATTCAGAAGTCTGGAATCAATGTTGTCCAGCAATAATGGATGCTCAGTGGATAGATGAGATTTTGGGGGGTATAAGTTTTGGTGAGTGGTTTCTGGCAATTCGCTAATGGAGCCCTGATTACTGTAACTGAAAGATAACTGAGCTTGGGAGCCATTCTGATAAGTTTGTGCCCTTGGCCTATTTTGCTCTTGGAATTGAGAAAGACCATTTAGGTGGTCATGCTGTTGTGTGATTGGCTGGGTCGAACCAAAGTTGTAAGGAATATTTTCTTCAAGATTGTGTAAATAAAAATTATGATTAGATGTTTCATGAACTAATGCATTATTTGTTGAGTATGCTCTAACTCTACTATTTAGATTTTCTTCAATGGTCTGCGATTGGAGACCAATTTTGGTGGGAGAAATTCGACCTTTAGTGAAATCATTCGTTGGTGCCAAGTTTGAGATTGATGAGGACAATGGCTGTGAAGATAGGATGCTATGCTGATTTGATGAATCACCCCAAATAGAATTACTTTCTGATAATCCCAACAACGAACCTGAACGTAACCTTGTTCTAGGAGCGTTGGCCGGAACTTGTGAGTTAATCGGATCTAATTGGCTTGGTGGAGATGTATTAGATATGGAGAGTGAATCAAAATTTATAGAATTTGGGTCTAGACCTATAGCATTTGAGTTGAATGATGGTGAATATGATTGATTGGTACCTGCCACAGAAGATGGAGTTGAATACAATCTTGAAGGTAAAGTACCTGCCCTAGCTCTTGTTCTGAAGCTTCCCAAATTACTCGTTGTTGAGCTTGACTGTTGATTCTGCTGTTGTATCTGTTCACTCAAAATCGATCTGGGAGAGCCTGACCTTTGTGGCGATAAAGATGGAAAAGGTTGTTCTTGGTGGTCGCCCGGCACCGACAGAAACGAGTTCAGCTCTTGATTATTGAAGTTCATTCAGACGGATTGGTCGTATACTGTCCTTGCCGTATCAACAAGTAGACATACAAATTGTGGAGTAGCTGGTTTTGGGAAACGAATCAATGAACAAGTTTTTTTTTCAATTCAAGTTGAACAGCTCAAGAGCTCTATGGGTTCTAATAATAGGATGAAACAGATGTTGGCCTCAATGAATGAATCTGAGTTCTTTTTTATGGTAGTAAAGGGAGATGAGTATCAGTATCTGATCTTTGAATTGACTAATTGCAGAAGTCCTCTCTATTTTGTTAAATGATATAATGTCAATGAGCCGTTTTTTTGGCTTCTATTAGAAAGCTATGTATGATGTGCTTCCCCTATTTGGCGGTAATTGTAGCGATTTCGGGAAGACGCTACTCTGGTTGTAATAACAATGGCAAGACAAATCAATAGCAGTAATCGTAGTCTAGGATGACGATTTTGTTGGTAATTGATGAGGACAGTGTGAGGGTATAGCTTTTTTTCCGTTATGAGGAAGTGATGACAGTTTTTATAAAACTTGAAGCAACGTCAAAGAAAATAGGAGTTCGCAGTTTTTTTGGCGTTGTTGGGAAATTGCGAAAGGGGCACGAACAGGTTTTTTTGCGCAATGCACCATTCAAGGTAATTTTCGTGGAAACTTTCTGCCAAAACGCGCAGAATTGGCGCAAGTGAGTGCATTTTCACTCACGGTTAGATTCCATGCTGACCGAGCATTCTAATACCAGAGAATAAAAATGGATCGGTTGATGATTAGTCAAGACAATAGGGGCGTGCCCGAAGATGGGTTTCGGCTATTTGGTATGATTTATATGATATTCTCTAGCGAATTAATTGATCCCGACGCCTGGAGTTAATAACTGGTTGTTGATGATTACTTTTATCTATGCAGCTGTACAGCTACTTTGGTTCAATCTTCTTCGAGACAGGCATTTTACCTTCAGTTTGCGGATTTAAATGGAAAATCAATCTAATGTATAACTATATAATTGAAGCTCATTGCTTTCAGTGTGAATATATATACTGGTTGATCCGATAGTTGCGAGTAGATATACAGGAATTGCCTCTAACGCAAATTTCCAAGTGAAGCAATATAATTGACCAAATTTTAACACCGACTCATATTTCTAATTCATCTACCCTTCAAATCCTCGTGCAGTATTAGCCTAAGTTTTTGCTCGCTTCCTCCTACAGTCATTCCCTTCAGCTGGCTATAAATCTTCATCAACATCAACTACGCTAACAGAACCTGGCTAACTTTAGTAATGCCTCCATAAATCACAACCGATTATCACTATGACAACGCGAAACGCGTGAGAAATTTGAAAAGTCTGTAAGTCTGGCCCAAAACAAAAAAATATTACCCGTAAATAACTGGCAGTCCCGTGACCGTTAAGGTATTTCCCTGGCAACGCGCCGAAGTCCACTTTGGGAAACATCTAAACAAATATTTCCAAAACCTCAAAACAAATAAAAAAAAACAACCTTAATGACAGAGTGACAAAGGGCGTCATAGAGGTTAAAATATACCCAAAGACATTCAATAGACGTTAAAAAAGATTGAAAAGACTTCGATTCATTGCTAAACTCATATTACGAAACAGAAATCATCCCCTGTATCGGTTGAAATCAAAGAAACACGGTATCAAATGTCGAGGATTGAACAACCCTCCTGGGCATCGACACCTTTGAAACAGTCTGAATCTTTTGAATTTAAGAACGAAGAGCTTGGACATTCGGTTGATGACCTACTAGAAGCAATTGAAAAGAACATCTCATCAACCTCTGTCAATGCTAGAGACCTACCATCAGAGGATACATCTGTAGAGGCTGACTCCAATGGAACCATTGGTCACGAAACGGACCCTAGCCCAATCAGGCCATTGAACTTAAAGCAACACACACAGCTACAAGAGAGGCTGCTATCTAGTGTCTTCACAATTGACGATCATCATGATTACAGCACGCCTGTGAAAGGTGACGTTATGGAAGATATCCCAAGACTGCCATCTGTCGTGTCATTTGATGAATTAGAATTCAACACTAGGGTTAACCGAACAGCTTCACTATCTAGAATTAGTGGTCCAAGACAAATATCAAATAGTGCCATAGTCAGAACATTCTCTGCTAAGCTTCCGGTATCCGATGGATATAAGTCTTCTTCAAAGACTACGAGAGATAATTCACCATCTAAAAAGTCCGTTTGTTTTGAGGAATCACCGCCAAAGGTTATAAAATATGATCAACTGACTCCAGAGCACTCAGATAACTCTATTGAAAATGAAGATAATTTTCTTGAGGATAGTTTTGAGTCTAATTGGGATGCTAATGTTAAACAAAAACTCCATCCACTTCCACCATTACCCCCAAAACACGTTATAAGAACGCCATCTCCAACCAAAGATACATCACTAGGTTCCAGTGATGATTCTCAAGACTTTAACCTGACAAAGGAAGACCTGAATAGAAGTGCCATGTCATTAGAACAGCGCTTAGATCTGGTGTTGAACAATGGCGAAGTCTCTGAAAGAATCCAAAATGATGAGAGTTTCAGAGGTTCTGGCAGTCCTTTGAAATCAATGACCAAAAAAGAAGAAGAATTGATCTACAGCATAAAGAATAAAGATGAAATCAAAGAGGAAGAAGAGTTGAGAAATGCCGCTCAGCATTTTGAAGACGATCGAAGAAATACTGATAAACACTCACATTTCTTGAGGCTAGATCCACAATTGAGAAGAGCAAACTCCAATAGTTCATTAAAGGAAGAGGAAAGATGTTTGCAGACTAAGGTTGTTGTGAAATCTGAGGAACCAATAATTTCAGAAACTGGTTTGAGAAACGTTAATCTGAGTAATCTTCCTGTCTCCACTGATGACCTTATCAGTGAATCGACAATGGATTCATTCGCATCAGCTACCGAGATTATAGAGGAAAACTCTGAAAAAAAAAAGAGAAACTCTGAGCAGCAACAGACTACTGCTGGGCCATCGCCTTTGGCCTCCGGGGCATCGACGCAATCAATCTCAACTATCAATAACAACAACGACGGTTCCTTAAGTAATACTCCAGAATCTCACAAGAAGCAGTTATCAATCAGTGGCTCAATCACGAGTGGTCTTTCATACATTTCCTCGATCATTCACAGGAGAACAGATTCCGGTAGAGACATCAAAATTGAGATTCCTGATGACGCTGATAATTTTGACGACTTGCCAGCCCCTACTGAAACACCTCTTGCTTTGAAGCCAGATTTTACTGCAAGTCCACTAAATGTACATGATACAATTGATATTGCTGTTGAAGAATCCAAGAGTATTGTTGTTCCTCATTCAGCTCAATCTTCTGCAATTCAGTCTCCATTACAGGGTCATTTTACAACTGAAGAACTGTCATTGATTGAGAATCAAACAGAGCATTCAACACCGGTCTTAAAGAACCAGGATTGTCAAAAGGATTTTGCTCTTGCTGATGATTTCAAGCTGGGACCACCTTTTTCTCTGGAAGCTGAAGAAGATCATGAAGATTCCTTCACTGATGGATTTAAAGGTACCGGTCTATTCAACAGTTCTGACTTCATGGATCAAAGTTACACCAGATCTACCTCATCCAAAGCTGCTATCTTTGACAATATTGAACCTCATAATGAAGTCAGGCTTGAGATAGAAAATGTTGAACCCCTAGATACTATTGCTGATGAGCTCCTTATTGATGAAACTGCATCTCTAAATAGTGAAATTTCTGGAATCAAACATTCATCAATCAAGAAAGAGAATGCTGAGGCTGAACTACCGAATAACGAGGAACTGATCAATGGAGATGTTACAAACTTAGTTGATGAGCCAGCTGATGAATCGGTTATAACATCACCTATCAGTGAGGAACGTTTAGTGAGAACCGTTGAGCAGCCTCAATCATCAGAAACGGAATGTAATGAAGTTGCAGATTCATCAGCCGAGGTGAAGATTGAAGATTGTGAGAGACTGGCCATAGAGGAAGTTAAAGAGTCCGATTTCAAATCGGAAGTTGAACAAACGTCCGAACAACCTGAAGACAGTATTGACATTTCCCCGCTAGATGATGAACTAGACTCCAATATTTTCATTCAAGATGAATATAGATCATTGAAACCACCATTAACTGAGGATCCAAAGGCTAATTTACCTTCCTATAACTCATTACTATTTCATGATAAGGAGCCTGAGCCAGAAAACTTTGAACTTCCACCAACTGACTACATTGCCATCTGGAACAGTCAACCAAAACCATCACGCCTGGAACCAAAATATAGTGTTCGTACTAGAAGATCAGCCCCACCCAAGAAAGTGTTAAAACTGCTCAGCAGAACTTTTGAAGGTGATTCTGAGAGTGAAAATGAAATCGAATCGTCTCCAACTCGTTATGAAATCAAGAGGGAGGGTTCGCTGGGTATATCTTCTAAGTCAAACTCATTCGTTACAAAGTCAGTTTCCCGATCATCATTCATAAACTTTAATATCAGAAGAAGTTCCATCATTGAGAAACTCAAATCTGAGGCTGATGATTCAGACGTTTCTAATGATTCACTACTGCCTGATCTCTCGGACTCTTCAAATTTTGCTAGCGCATTCAAAGAGTGGGATTTGGAACCAACAAAGACTAATGCTGAAGAACTAATTCAGCTGAAGAAACCAGACTCTTTGGATATTGAAAACATCAGATCTATTTGGGGTACAGGCGATGCTGGTCATTTCTCTTCTGCGGATAGTCGTACACCATCGGTTGATGCTGGTAAAATCAATGATATGTTATCGAAAAATGGTGCTGAAACTGAAGATTTGCAACTGAAATCTTCAAATGCTCAATCAAAAGTTGTTGTTGAAAACAGTGAAAACTTAGCTATTCATATTGAATATGACCATCATCCATTACACGATTTCTATCATGAACCATCAGTGGAAAAAATTATGCCTGTTCAGAAGCAACTAAAAGAGTCTTTATCCAAGCAACAACAATTAATCAAACAACACAATTTCAGAGTTGTGAGCTCCTCTCCTACAAAGAGAATCCCTTTACAGGCCGATGAACCAATCATGATGAAAGGATCAAAGGCGAAAGTTGACAGTTCAGAGAAGAGATTGATCTCTGGTAACTCTCTTGCTAGTGGTTTCGACTTAGCTGATGATTTTGATAGGATTGTTCAATTACAAGACCACACATATGCTGTTCGCGAGAGGAAAGAAGTTATCATCGCTGGTAATAATCAAGAGCCTCCAAATGACAAGGAGGAAGAATTCTTCGACGATATTCTGGATCAAAAAGAACTTGCGGTTCCAACTGTTAATGATATTCAGTATAAAAATGCAAGATATCACAAATTTGGTGAGAGAGTCCCAAGTGCTAGACAACCGTTGAGTGACTTGAGTGACAACCAGTTAAATGTCCAGAAAGAGTCTGCTAACTTACATGCTAGATTGGTGAGTGCTGCTAACAGCCAAAGAAAGGTGAGTAGCGCTTCTGTTGTTCACGGTGCAGAAGAGATCAAGATAGATATGAAGAAGCAAAGACAGGAAGCTGATCAGAGATCGGTCAAGAGTCATCAATCATTTGCTCAGTTGCCAACAGATGACAAAGGTCGATTATACGTACATGTGAATTCTCTAACTGAAATCAACCTAGATGAAATTCCAAACCACAAGGCTACTTTCAAGTTGTATTTGGACAATGGTAAACACAGAATTTCAACTCCAAAGATGGCACTAACTGGTACAAATGTTCCACTGGATAAAGAGTTTGAAGTTGCCATTGAAGGGAACATAACTGACTTCCATCTAACTGTTAAAGTGGCTTATAATAGGCCGGAAAATGAGCTAGTTGAAGTTTATGACAAGATTCCAATCAAGACAAACAGGTTCAGTCAGATCTTTGGTCTCAAACAGAAATATAGAATTGAAAAATCATACATCTCAAGAAAGAGAGTCAATGATACTTGGGATCATAGATTTGCTAACGATGGTAGTTTTGCAAAGAATAAGATCACCTTTGAGACCAATGACAATGAATTTACTGGTCAAACTAAAAACTACCTCATTGAATTGTTCAATGAATGGAGTACGCAAGAACAATCTGGTAGAAGCTATAAAGTACCACCTTATTTAGTTGCCAAGCTTGATGTTACAATGCTATATATTCCTCGAACTTCACCACTGGAGACATTACCACCATCCATAAAAGTTGCTAAGAGTGTTGCAGAGCATTTAATTGAACAGGAGAATATCAGATTTGAAGGCTTTTTGTTCCAAGAAGGCGGTGATTGTGATTTATGGAAACGCCGTTTCTTTAAAATTGAAGGCACGAGTCTGATAGCCCATAGTGAGACTTTAAAGAAGCCAAGGGCTAAGATCAATTTATTGAAGGTTATTGATATTGTTCATAATGGGAAGAAGTCAAAGAATAACAGAAATATCACCGAGGAGGTGCTGATGAGTGACACTTTCAAACTTGTATTCAAGAATGGAGAAATTATTTACTTTAATGCTGAAACTACACAAGCTAGAAACCAATGGATCAATATTTTAGAGCGTGTTGTTGAATTGAACAGATTCCATCAGCCATGGGTTAAGCTACTATCGGAAAAGGAATGTAAATAATGCTAGACTAGTTTTTAAGTTTTAATGAGGTGAACTGGTTTTTTAATGGACATTGAACTTACAATAAGAGTAGTTACCAGTATGGTGCCGAACCTCCTAGAACTTCTTGCATGAATTCTCCCACCTTGCTGATTTAAACATATTAAAGTCAGGAGACTTGACTATTCCCGGGACACATTCAACCTCATCTTGCCGATGAGCGATTCTTCTTTTCAATGAGATAACTAAGGATGAAGGGAGGGCATAGCTTATTCCGATGTAACTATTAAGGAGATTGATCAATCTACATCTGCAACCTAGGAACAACACTTTCGATCATAAGCACTTTTGGTTTAACTACAAAAAAGAAGTTGCTCGTGTTGATATCCATTACTGTGGTGAACGCTAAACCTGTTATGAAAACCTCCTCGGTGAGGGAAGACTCGTAACTTTGTGTTCACATATAAATGTTCATCTACGACCGCGATTCCCAAACCTTGGACGACGGTCTCTTTCCCTGAAGTTTTCTCTATTGTAACCATTATTGCCTCTTTCACGATCAAATTCATTTCTGTCTCTTGCATCTCTTTCTCTACCGGCTGGTGCTTTAGGTAGATTCTGTTGGAAACCAGAGCTATCTGAACTAGCTGGAACTGGTACTTGTGGAGGTTGTGGAAGTTGGGAAAGTTGGGCTTGATCTAGGGGTCCCTGAGTTGGTTGAGGAAGTTGAGGAGCTCCGGGTAGTGATATTGGAACACCTGGTAGGCCTGCATTTGGTAAGCCCATCATCATTGGTGGAGGTGGCATACCCATTGACATCATACTCATCCAAATCTTTTGAGGATTAAATTCCGATCTGAGTTTATCCTGTTTGGCACAGTACGCAGTCCATGTAAACTCATCAAAACCATAATTGAAATATTCACTAACATCAGCACCTGGCTGTCTCCAAGGTTTTTCTTTCAGATCTTGTAAATTGATTGAAGTTATTGGCTTACCATCTAGTTCACCAACTTTATTTATGTCTATGTCTGGAATTCTCGTGATTGTTGCTTCAGTTGTTTGTGGTGTAACCTTAGTTTGTTCTAGATCATTAACTTCATCCAATGCTTCAGGAACAGCAGCAGTGGCAGTAGTTGTTTCTATTGTAGAAGCCTCTACTGGTTTCTCCTCTGTTTTCTTTGGTTCTTCGGTTCCTATGATGAATTCAATATCTGAGTCTGAGTCTTCCTCATCACCTTCTTCTTCCTCTTCATCTTCTTCCTCATCATTATCGTTACCCTTTTGCTCATCATTCTCATTGTCTTTCTCTTCAACTCCTGCTTCTGTTGTTGATCTTCCAGATTCATCATTAGGTTCGGTAGAGTCTAGTTTTTGTCTCTTGGTGTTAAGTTCGGTGGCCTCATCATCACCGTATAGAAAGGCGTCATCATCTTCCTCGTGTGACATCACTAATCTGTATAGGAATGGTTAATCTGCTGTTGCAATTCGTTAAACAAACAAGTTGCTTATACACCACTTTAACATGGGCAATTTTTTCCTAGATACTTTCAATGTTTTTGGTAAGGACAACCTTTTTTGGTTATGCATCAAGGTTACCGTCGTGGAGATAAACACCGCGGTAAATGGGATGATAATTGTTATATTTCATCAAGCTTGATCGAGGATATTGTTGATTAATATTACAATATTGTTGATCAATCATTCAAGTGTTAGCCATTTTTAAATATTCAAATTAATATTTTTTGTACGTTGCTAATTACGAGGTTTCTTGGTTTAATACTCAGATATTCATTCATTCCTATACGTCGTAGTATAATTCTCCTATCTTATTTTGATGTTAACGACAGACTATTAAAAGACCACCTTTGATTATAGCAACACATCTTATAATGGAAGAACTGTATTTAACCACCAACAAATATTACCACTTAAAGTATTAGTAAAGGTTGATTCTTTGAATCTTATCTATACAATCCGTTCTAATCCTCATATTAATTTTTCCTGTTCGAAACCAAACCTTTCTATAATAGCGAACATTGATCAATATAATCTTCTATGTATATTCTCTTTCTGAGACTCCGTAACCATTTGTACCGTAACCCAAAGCAAAGCAAACTCTAGCAAACATAAAAGCGCATAAAAGATACGCTTAAGAAATAAAAGAGCTTTTTAACTCAACCATAAATGATAGATCAAATGTTCTCAATAACAATGACCGTACGACTTTTCGTGTAGACGTACTTGAGTTTTCCTTGTCAGAAGCCCATGTCAAAACCTCTCTCAATAAAGATACGAAGCATTGCATAAGAATGTAACTGAACTCTGTGCTCAAGTTCCTTCAACCTCTCTTCAGGATCTTCTTCAATCATGTTGAGTTTTGAAGTGAGATCATTTGCAAAGTTTTCTTCCTTCAATCTTTGTCCATCTCCATAAGTCATCATAGGAGCAACTAGCGAGGGCTTTCTTTCCATCGCTGCATCTTTTTGAGAGTTGTGATTGTTCCATTCACGTAATAAACAGTACCTATTCAATAGTTTCTGACATTCAAAAGATCTTGGAATCGATGAAGGTGTATCTGCGTGTTTTATCTTAGTATCGAATAGATCATCATCAGTGGTAAAGCTACCTTTACTGGAACGATAATGCCTATAGTTACCATTCGATATCTCGTCGGCGGCCTTTCTTCTCAAGATCAATCCGATCTCTTCATCATCTTCTATGTCTAAATGCATAAATTAGTATATGAAACATAGCTAGGTTAGGTCTTGAATCATAGCAAAATCATAGGAGCAAGCAAATTGGTATCAAATGAGGGTAAAAGAAAACAATGGGTATCAGAAATAAGGTATCACAATTAGGGTAGCTAAAAGGATTTGGGTATCATAAGTATAATGAGTATAATGCTAGACAGGCAGATTCCATCCAAGACCTTCCAATCGCAAGTTTAACCTTACCTGATCCTAGTGTATGTTGGAAGCTTGAAGAAGGTGTAAATGAATAGTCATTGTAGTTAGCTGTGCCATAGGTGTAAGTCCCATTATTAGATACCATCTCATGGTAACAAGTGTCACAGTTGAGGGTATAGCAGAGATCATGGGATTGAACAATAGCAGTATATGACTTCATGCTCTCATCAATTTGGATCAACTCCTCACGAATCACTGGATCATCTAAAAGAGCTTCATCATCAATCAAAAAATCATCTTCTTCCTCCTGATCCTCTTCATCGAAGATATCATTATGGGCAGAAAGTTCTTCCCTATCAGCATAGTCATTAACAAATTCAGGGTTTGAATTGATGAAATCAACGTTCAACTCAAAGTTCAAGTAGTCGTTGACATCAAATGGCAATTTTGGTGCTGCTGAGGCCTGTGTTAGTGAGGATAATTGATAGGAGAGAAGTATACTAACATTGTTCAGTCGTCAGTTGCGAAGAGGATTGATCTTCAGAATAATCATACATCGCTAGAGTCATTTTTCAGATGCAGCCCGAGTTGAATTATACTTGATTGCGCCTGCTCACAGTGTTCAGGTCCTTCAATAAATGACGACAAACCAATACTTTGATTTCTTTTGCTGTGGTTTGGAATCCTTCAAAAGAGCTATGGAATCTTTCAGAAAGTATTGGAATTTGGAAGAATCCATTTCATTTATATATGGGTTTCCATGAGGTTCTAAATGGGCTTAAATATGGTTTAAAGTTAATGTTTGATGCGAATTAATTACAGAGAGCTGATGTATATTGAACTTTTCGAGTTCTTATGCCTTATCAAAAAGTTTGCATTTTATGCAAGTAATCAACTAGAACAAAGTTCGACGCAAACCATCTTGTTCTTAGAACAATATGAAAGACTTTAGGAATCTAACACCCGAGACTCGAACCCTTTGAAATTGCTTGCATTCATGCAAGTTTTTCTACTAGATATAGACATGCTGATAAACAATCAGTCTGCAAGTAATTTTCGGGGTAGGGACTAAGATTATTCTTGAATACCCAAGGCAGTTTAGATCACCATATACATTCCCTTTTTTCGACGCCAATCGTTTTTACAACCTTTAGTCTCTGTTTAATCTACGTTTATAGCGACTTTATTTTGGTATACTTAAAAACCACAGCTATTTAGGTATTGCTCAATGTAGATCGCTCATCGGTCCTTTTAATCTCAGATCGAAGATATTTCCTAAATAGTAAGCGTACGTGAGATTTCCCGCTCCCTCTTTGTCTAATAAAGTTTTTTCCTATCCATGACCAGGGCGGCTTAAACTGGGGGGATACAACTCACTCCCGTATTTTAAAGTTTTATAGAACTTTGAAGACCCGCTTAATCTTGGTACACTAAAGAAGAGGGAAGTTTTCTGAATATGAAATAGCACTTATGTTAAGATCTAACCGCCTCTAATAGGGAAATACACTAAGTCAGGCGCCGCGGTCTAGTGTTCATTCACCTTATAATACTCCTGAGATTCAAAACGTTTAGCCTCCCTCGGCCTCGCTTCAGTTTGTTATTAATTGGACCTGTCAAAGGGTATTTTACGTACAGCAGCCTGCAGTGTATCGCGCCATGTTCCTTCCAATTATTAACTTAAAGGGAGAGAGCCAAAAATTTTCATCTTTATTTTACGGTTTCCGTGCTTCAACCAACTTACAAAGCATGCGACTACCTTGATCACATGTCTGAATGAATTGTTTCCTTTGAAAAAGCCTTGATGTTTGAAAAAGAGTATACTCAATGGAGTAATTAGAAACATGACTACCTAGAGAGATGGAAAAACTTTCATTATCTCGAAACCATTGTATTTATTTTCAACAAAACATTGGAATCCATCCATCCTCCGTTAAAACCACTTTACTTTTCCCTGAGATTGCACCTGGTCGCCATGATGCATGTGCCATGTTGTCAAATCGATATAATTTGACTATATCTGCAAGTGATTAACATAAATTGCATCGTGAAGAAATGCGTAAAAGGATGGTTAAGAGTTCAAGCTAACTATGCATAATTCAAACAAAAGTTACAAGTTCTAGAACTTAACTACAAGACCCTGAAGAAGGTAACATTAAAGGCAAGAGTCTCTTGGAATGTATTTGAAGAATGACATAGCTAGTTCTTGGAAGTAAGTTTTGATTTCGAGATAATCATCACCTTCAGGAAAACCTTTGGTCATCTAGAAACAACCTTGTGTAAATATTCTGTTCGTTTATATTTAGTTTCTGACGATACAAAGGACAGGATAATCGGATGAATTTATGCGTTCAGGCCTCTTTTGTTTGCTATTACGACTATAGCCACATTGGTTCTACAATTGAGTGATATCTGCAATTATTGAAAGTTAAGTTCATAGAAATGACAGATGAATCAGTTTACGCTCTTACCATGTTAATCTGAGCCAAAAAAAAAGGTTAAATTCTGTTGTCACAAAGACCGGTTGGCTTTGGAAGGCCTAAGAGACTAGTCTCTCAAGTAATCGTAAACACGTTAGTGCTTAGAACATAGCGAGCTAGTATTGCCAGCAGTTCATGAGCACAAGGTCTCAACACCATGAGAGGGTTCAAATATTCAAATTTCAGATAAAATGGAATAGAAGTGTAGTTTCTTGTCCAACCGTCGAATCATGATATAATTAATTTTTGGATTGTTGTGCAGTGTAATTTATCCTCCCATGCCCTTCTAATTATTTCTTTGTTTCATCAGAAATTTCTCTTGATGATTCTGCAAATTCCCACTTAAAATTGGGAATCAATGAACAGACTCCATAGATCATTACACATAGTGTCAAAGAGCGCCGATCACTTACAAGGGGTGATTTTTACCACTCAATAGTCCAGCCTGGCAAGCGACAGAACCTAAAATGAGTTAATCTTGTTTCAGTTCATTGGATGAATTGATGGCGGCTAACGGTCGGTCACATTGCACGTTAATGTTTATCTTTCCACAAGACTAGTTATAAATTTAACTCTCATGAATAGTATTGAACAAAATTTCGCAGCTATCCCCACTGCAAGCAAACTTGCAGTCCCATATAATAGAAGTAGTCGTTATGTATATACACCGAAGGTCAGTTGGAGATCCACGACACTAATATTTACAGTAGCAATCATAATTGCTGCGGAAATATATATAAGACAGGTTTCCGGTCACGGTGTACTTGATTATAAGCCGTCCTTGGCATTAATTTTTCGTGAATTCTACAAAACCATATTCGGTTGTGATAAATTATTTGCTGATCATATCCTAGGCTGCATTATTTTCTTAAGGCTTCAGCTGCAACCTCGATATTGTTCTGCCCAGGTCGGAAAGTTTTGTATATGGTTGTGCGCGCCACTTCTTTCTTTATAACTACCACTATAGCAAATACAGAAATTTTTTGTAGGTCATATTGATTTTGTGTAAGCTACGGATGTGTCATGTAGCACATATTCGCATAGCTGGATGGTGACTGGATAAGTTAATTTATAATCTAGTATTCTGTCTAAACACCGCTCAAGAATCCCAGACAGACTATCTGTCAATGATTGATCTTAGGGTAAAGAACGAAGTGTATTGTCAAATAATAGAGAGGTTTATTTCTAATTTGAATCAAAGTTAACTTCTGTCAGTGGGTGACAACACCAATTGTATAGGACGTTATATAGAACAAACTGTTAGAGAGAAACTAAAACCCTAGATCTTCTCAAGACTATTAACTACTGTAATGAACTAATAGGGATTTTAACAATCATCTGTAGTGGTAAGTTCAAACTGGATGGTCATTAAGATTTTGAGCCCTACTACATTTAGGATACTTAGTCACGTGAAATCAGATAGGGGTATAAAGTTTCAAAACACCTGAACACCGTATGAATTTCAAGGAGTTTCCCGCGAATTACTCTTCCTCCTTCGCTAAAGTTTGTTGCTCCGTACCAATTCTTCTCTAAAAGAGGTGAGACTTCACATAGAAAAAGGTTCAGAATTTGGTAATTACACTATTAGAAGAATCCAGTTGGACTGCGTGAAAAAAAAAGCCAACCCATCAAAAATAAAACAACTTTTTCACAAGTGAGTTCTTCCTTTTGATACAATTAACAGAATACAGTAAAAATGTATGTGAAGATGAACCTGTAATATTGATGAGAGATGGATCACACTATCAGACTATACCTAAATCAATCATGTTTAAAGATATCCTTTCTTATTACCGTCCATGCAGATTATTTCATATGTGTTCCAAGTCGATGAATTCTGAAGTAAAAGAGATGATGTCCTATCTGTTCTGAGTAATGAAAAAAACAGCAAAGAGAAAGATGAATCATTATAATTATCATGAGACCAATAGTTTACGGCTAGAGAATGCTCTTGCTGCTCCATTGAGCTAAATTATTGATAATGAAATACGATAAAAGGTCCATTTAAATAATAGGAAGATCATTCAAGCAAGAATTAATACTCATCCTAGTCATAATTCGTCTGGTTGCATTCCCTCATCAATGAGAATCAAGTTAATGTTCATGTTACTAACAAACTTTACAGGACTAAAAGAACAAAGAAGGTTGGTATCACTGGTAAATTTGGTGTCCGTTACGGTTCATCATTAAGAAGACAAACCAAGAAATTAGAAATTCAACAACATGCTCGTTACGATTGTTCATTCTGTGGTAAAAAATCAGTTAAAAGAAACGCTACTGGTATCTGGAACTGTCACTCATGTAACAAAACCATTGCTGGTGGTGCTTACACTGTTTCAACTGCCGCTGCTGCCACTGTCAGATCAACTATTCGTCGTTTAAGAGAATTAGCTGAAGCTTAAATTCAATATCATTATAATGTTATACGGGGATTGTGAGGTTTGATGTAATAAATATGCAGTTTTCATGTTTTAGTATCTTTTGGAATGTAGTGTACAGAAGAGAAATGAGTAGTGTGGGGATAAAAGATTTGAATCGAGTCATTGAGTGCGGACAATAAGAGTGAATTGAGATCCTTAAACATCGAATCAATTTAGGCCATTTAGTTCATTGCGGTGTTGACAGTTTGTTCGAGGAGGTGAAGTAGTTCATATATACCTTACTGATGATTTATCATAAAACGATGCATGAGATGTGATAATAGCCCTCTATGAAACCTCCTTCTACTACGTTCTGAAGTTCCAACCGAGTCATAGAAGAGTCAAAGTTAAAACAAATCTCGGATATTGAATAGTGATATCTTGGTATCTAGAATTATTCACAAGTTTGAGGTGGTGCTAACACCTTCTTCTGCTGTTCCTATCTAGTTTCGCGAAAATGTTTTTATAGCACGAAATATTTATCGGTTCCGAAGTCGCGAAAATTTCCGGATGAAGGCCGATTGGGCAATTCCTTTTACCCCAGATTTGAAACTTTAGCACCCCTGGTAAACAACTGCTTTGACGCGCTATAAAAGTTTTGAGTAGCTGTGAGAAAAATCCCCGGGGAACCATAGATCAAAATTCACAAATAGGTACCAATATTAGTAGTGAACGGCCGGGACACATTTTTTGGTGGAGTCCCAGATGTTTACATGCGTGGGACGGTGGGACTCCGTGAGACAACAGTTGTGAGAAACACTGATTATATCATGTTCTCAAATGAAGTCTCAGGGCCTGAATCTCGAATCTTGAACACACGACTAGATTAGCCGTAGGTAGTGTCCGTATATTAGTTACAGTATACAGTAATTGGGAAATTTTGCTTCGATAGGTTTCGGACAGTAGGCTGCTGTGACCAGTGACACTCTCTGCCCGGTTAGCACTAACCGCTACGTCTCCCAATTAACAGCGTTAATTTTTTCGGGGGGCCACAAAGACGGGTTTTGCCCATTGACCCGTTAATTTCCAGGATACACGGGCTGCGAAGAAAGCATGTAGGTGGATAGTACTCTCGAATTATCACTGCATCGGGAATGACCCTCTCTATTCCAACGTATAAAAAGCACTTGTCTCGCTCCTATTTAGATTTTCAATCGTTACTTACAAAATCTTACCCCGTACTTCTTTTCATAACTAATCATGTCATCTCAAAAGAAAAAATCATCCTCTACTGCCATCAACTTGATCAGTGGTGGTACTGCTGGTTTATTTGAAGCATTATGTTGTCACCCTCTAGATACCATTAAAGTTCGCATGCAATTGCACAGAAAATCTGGGGTTGTAAAGAATCCAGGTTTCATAACCACTGGTATCACCATTGCTAAGAAAGAAGGTATCACCGGTCTATATAAAGGTCTTGGTGCCGTTGTTATTGGTATTATTCCAAAAATGGCCATAAGGTTTTCATCATATGAATTCTATAGAGGTTTATTGAAAGATGAGAAAACTGGTCAAATCACTACAGCTAATACTTTCATTGCCGGTGTTGGTGCTGGTATTAATGAAGCTTGTGCTGTTGTTAACCCAATGGAAGTTGTTAAGATTAGATTACAAGCGCAACATCATTCAATGTCTGATCCTTTGAGTTCACCAAAGTATAGAAATGCTGGTCATGCTGTATACGTCATTATTAAAGAAGAAGGTTTTAGTACTCTATACAGAGGTGTTTCATTGACTGCAGCAAGACAAGCTACTAACCAAGGTGCAAACTTTACCGTGTACTCCAAACTGAAAGAATATTTACAAGAATATCACACTAAGAATGGTAACAATGGTGTCATTCCAAGTTGGCAAACTTCCTGTATAGGTTTAATCTCTGGTGCTATTGGTCCATTCTCAAATGCTCCATTAGATACCATCAAGACCAGATTACAAAAAGAGACAAAATCTGGTGATGCTGAAAAAGTTAAACAATCATCATTACAACGAATTGTTAGAATTGGTAGAGAATTGATCAAGGAAGAAGGTTTCGCTGCTCTATACAAAGGTATCACTCCAAGAGTTATGAGAGTGGCCCCTGGTCAAGCTGTGACTTTCACCGTTTATGAATACGTTCGTGGTTCTTTAGAATCATTACCAGTGTTCCAATCTAAGGAAGTTGCCATTTTTGAAGAATGATTGGGCCCCATGTCATTTGTTTTGTTTGACGTTTATTTTTCATGTTTGGCTGTTTATTTGTTCATCCCCAATGCATCGATTGTATCAAGTATTTATAAATAGTGATTCATGATGTGTGCATCATTTTGCATTCTAATTGTGTGTTACTTGTATAATTTATATTCACTACTCCCCGCGCACTATTTATAAAAAGAAAAGTTTCGTTTTATCCTAGGGTTCGTATTGTTTGTAATGGTTTTCACTGCGTATCATCTCTTTGATAGACATCTTCGTTTGTAGTCCTGTTGTAATAAACATTATACAGATCGTGACTTGCAACTCTACGAGATTTCGATACAACATTTCTGATGGATAGATAAACAGTCTATGCAAAGTTGGCAGGCTACCACCATAAAGCAATCCTGGATTTAGATACAAGGAAGAAATTCTACAAATTGAGATTGTACAATTATAAAGGGCCATGATCATGATATTTCTTTAAATTAGCAAAAAAAGAACAATATTTAGCACAGTGAAGGCCATTAAAACGTTGAAGTAGACCCTAGGGTCACCTGAAAAATGTATAGTATAGTACAGCAAAGATATTATAGAACAGGAAAGTAAAATATGGTTGTAAAAAAAAACGAGTCATGGAATATTAGTTAGCAAGATGTATTAATATAGCAGTGAATTAAAGGTCATGATATTGATAACATTGTGGTTTAAGTAGTTGTTATTATTATTAGTAGTTTGGATATTAGCAAATGTATAGTTGAAGCAGAAAAAAGGGTATAAAACGAATGGAATGATCTGTGATATGAAAATCTGAGCAGTGGTGTAGTTAGTTCTTTTCAAGATGAAAAACTTTGATACATTGGTTGAATTCAGTATTGTTCTTTATATTGTCATTGTTGGTGATGGAAACGTTGGAACTGTTGGAAACGTTTGGGTGCTTTTCAACAAGTTTTAACTTCAGCTTTGAAGGTTTGTTGACTTTGCCGAGTCTAAGGTTCTTATTGAAAGATAATGACTTCTTTGGAAAGTCCTTCTTAATAGTGTACAAGTCATTCTCTATTGACTGCCCAATTTCTTCTTTAGGTACGAATGGAGATTTTAAGAAACTACTCAATTGGTCAACTTGCTTCTGGATTAATTCATTCTCAATCTCCGATCTTTTTAGAGTTTCGTTGGAGTTGAATTTAAGAATTTGGTTCTGCAGTTTATAATGACTCATTGTAAGTAGGCATTTCTGTAGAGTTTGCTTCAACTGTTTGTAATCAACCGGTTCATTCTTATCAATTACAATCAGGAGCCTGTTGATTGCCATCTCGATATCATCATCATTAGCAGGACTCGCTGGATCCAAACCAAGATTTTGTGGGCTGATATTTGATGGAGGAGATAATGGGGATTTTAGCTGGCTGTAGATAGATTCTCCAGGCAAATTTCTTGAAGGTCTGTTTGGTTTAGCATTGTTGATTAGAAGATTTAGGTTGTTTAAGCCAGTGATAGAACCATTTGGGTTCCGCACTAAATTAGCAGGAGTGGAAGGACGCCCCAGGTCTTTAGACATTGAAAGGGCCAAATGGGAAAAAGGATAAAGGAGTAGTTCAAGGTAAGTAAGAAATGGGAATGGACTTTGATAGAGCAAAACAGTTTCCAGCAAATTGTGATAGAAAAGAGAGTAATGTAATAGTTTTTGTAAAGATGTAAAAGCGGGAATGAAAAAAATTTCCCTAGTTACCAGCAGTAAATCGCAAAAGCCGAAGCTCCTCAATTTAACGAATTCGGAAATAAACTGTGTGAAAATGGGTTACCCGGATGGCTTTCAATACCTCCCTTCCTCTCGCTTAAATTGATTATTGGAACAAAAATGGCAGAAAAAACGGGTCAATGAATATTTTGGGAAAGTGCTGATTTCATTGGAAAACAACTTTGTTTTGTGCCTAACAACGTGGGCTGTGTTAGTGGTGGGATTATACGAAGGAGGTATAAAGTAAAATATTTGCTTTCATTTCTGTACAATCTTTGATTTTAATGAATTGTGCATGATTTCCAGTATATTCATATTGACTAGATCAAGATAGTATCCTTTTTTGATAGACCAAGGTCGATCATTTCTACAATAATTTGATTACCACTAATTACAACCTGCCTACCACTAGCTCAGTTATTCAACTTACTAAACTTTAAATATATGAAAACACTAGCTCGTCTCAGGTAAATAGTACTACTATAGTGATGAGCAGAACTCATCTCATTATTGTACGGTATCACTATACGTCGAACATCTCTCAGTAGTACATGGACAAGCATTCTTGTCTATAGGGTAAATGCTGCGTATATGAAAAAAGTCACTGATCTGAGACAAAGGTTACAGACATCCATAAATAATCATGAAGCAGGCTTTGATTTCGACACAGGTTTCTATTTATAGAGTTGGGCAGTTTAGTAGAAATTGATCTATGAAGATCGTCAGTTTAAGGAATGAATAGTTTTACTGGCAGATCAACAGAAGTACTATAACACCGAAGAGCGATTAACTCATGATTTAAACAGCCAAGAATAAACCCTGATCCATCATTCGACACTGTATATAACTGCACTGTGTATCGATGCGACATTACCTTATATACTCGCGGTTCTGATATACTCAAGATATATATATTTGACTCGTTGCACATCAGCCTCATGTATGAAGGAACATCAAAAGATCACCAGCCATAAAGATAACGATTATTGCTCTTATAACACGCCAAAAAGGACATTTTTCTTGAGTAAAGTCAAAGAATCAGAGATGAATATATTGAATCCTCTTTTGTAGCAAACCAGGCACATAATCAAACCATTCTCATAAGTAGCTTCTTCCCCTGAAGTCATCGTCAACATTAAAGATTATCGCACTACGTCATTGCATAAACACCAGAAATAAGTGAACAAAAATTTTGTTTTCTTTTTTTTTTCTAACAAAATTGAAAGTAAACAAGACACAGCAAGCACAGCTAACACAGTATAGACGCTCTCAACTTTTGCGAGACTCAATCACAGAGTGTAATCAATTGCTGGGCCTTGGTACATTTCTAAGACTAATATACATCACGGCCACAATGAGTATGGACATAATAGCTTCTCTTGAAAGTCCTCAAGCCTTTCACGACTTTTGCACAGATCAATCCAAAGAGAATATAGAACAGTTCAGATTGGCAATACTCAACTATATACAAAGCCAGAAGAAAGAGGTAGAGAAGGGAAAGGAAGCTAAAAAGGAATATAAAAAGGCCCTCAGAGAAATCAGCGATGTATTGATCGCAGTCGCTGCTGGTGACTTATCCAAGAAGGCGACTATTATAACAGAAATCAACGACGATGAACAGAGCACTGCTGATGAAGACGAAGACATCCTAACAGTGAAGAAGACAATAAACTCAATGGTGGATCAACTAAACAAATTTTCATCAGAAGTTACCAAGATTGCCACAGAAGTTGCCCATGGCGAACTGGGCGGCCAAGTTAAAACAGGTTCATGTGTAACGGGTATTTGGAAGGCATTATCTGATAATTTGAACTTGATGGCCCTAAACCTCACAAACCAAGTTAGAGAAATTGTTGAAGTCGTTAGAGGCGTTGCTGGGGGTGACTTATCAAGAAAGATCAATGTTCATGCCCAAGGTGAGATCTTGGAATTACAAAACATCATCAACACTATGGTTGGCCAATTGAAAACATTTGCCTTTGAAGTTACGAGAGTCTCGAGAGAGACAGGTGTTGAAGGTCGATTAGGTGGCCAGGCAGTTGTGATTGGGGTGGAAGGTATTTGGAAAGAGTTGACTGATAACGTTAATGCCATGGCTACCAATTTGACAAACCAGGTAAGAAATATTGCCAATGTTACAACTGCTGTCGCAAAAGGTGATCTATCAAAGAAAGTCACTGCTGATTGTAAAGGTGAATTACTAGACTTGAAATCAACTATTAACCAGATGGTGGACTCTTTACAAACGTTTGCTCTGGAAGTTACAAGTTTGGCCACTGATGTCGGTATTAAAGGTATTTTGGGTGGTCAAGCTGTTGTAAACGGTGTTGAAGGTGCTTGGAAAGATTTAACCGATAATGTCAATGCTATGGCCACTAACTTAACAAACCAAGTGAGAGCTATTGCCACTGTGACGACTGCGGTTGCATATGGTGATTTGTCACAGAAAATTGATGTCGTTGCTCAAGGTGAGATTCTAGAATTAAAAGATACCATCAATAAAATGGTGGATTCATTACAGGTATTTGCAAGTGAAGTAACAAGAGTAGCTAAGGACGTTGGTATTGATGGTAAACTAGGCGTTCAAGCTCAAGTAAGTGATGTCGATGGGTTATGGAAGGAGATCATCACCAACGTTAATGTAATGGCCGCTAATCTAACATCACAAGTGCGTGCATTTGCTCAGATTACTGCTGCAGCCACTGATGGTGATTTTACCAAATTTATCACAGTTGAAGCTTCTGGTGAAATGGATACCTTAAAGACTAAGATCAACCAGATGGTTTACAACCTGAGAGAATCCATCAAGAGAAACACAGCTGCTAGAGAAGCTGCAGAATTAGCCAACAGAGCTAAATCTGAATTTTTGGGTATCTTCTCACATGAGTTGAGAACTCCGTTTAATGGTATTTTGAATTATACTCAGTTGACATTAGACACTGAATTAACACAATATCAAAGAGAGATGTTATCTACTGTTCATAATCTAGCTAATTCTCTGTTGACTATCATTGATGACATCTTGGATATTTCCAAGATTGAAGCCAATAGAATGACAATTGAACAAGTGGAATTCACCTTAAGAGGTACTCTATTTGATGCTTTGAAGACATTAGCCGTGAAATCCATCGAAAAGCCATTGGATTTGATCTTCCAAGTTGATGCTTCATTTCCTGACTATTTGATTGGTGATTCATTCAGATTAAGACAAGTTATATTAAATTTGGTTGGTAATGCCATCAAATTCACTTCTAAGGGTCATGTTAAGTTAAGTGTCAAAAGAGCAACTCACTCATTAGAACAACAAATCAGGCAAAGTATCAAGGACAGTGATTATGTTACTGGTAATGATTCATCGACTCTAGTCCAATCCTCAGAATTACCAGGTAGTGATACCTTAGTTCTAGAATTCTGTGTCAGTGATACTGGTATTGGTATTAAGAAGGATAAATTAGATTTGATCTTTGAAAACTTTACTCAAGCTGATGGTTCAACAACAAGGAAATTTGGTGGTACTGGATTAGGTTTGTCAATTTCTAAGAGATTGATTCATTTGATGGGTGGTGAAATTTGGGTCACTTCTGCCTATGGGAAAGGTTCCAAGTTCTACTTCACTATATCTGTTAAGCCAATCAAGATCGAAGAGTTTACAAAGAGATCAGAGAATTCATTATTGACTTTCAATTTGCATCAAATTCTATTTATCTCCACTGAACATTCTAAAGAGGAAACTGAAAAAGTTGAAAACCATTTGAAAGAATTGAACTTGAGACCCACTATCATTCATGAAATTGACGAGGAAGTTATTAACGATAACAAGTTTGATGTCATTATAATTGATTCGATTGAAGTTGGTAACAAGTTGAGACTATTACCGGAAATCAAATACATCCCATTCGTCTTATTACACCCACAGATTCCAGACCTCAATATGAGGTCTTGTCTAGATCTAGGTATTCAATCCTATGGTAATACTCCATGTTCCTTGATGGATTTGGCCAACTATTTGAAACCTGCCCTTGAATCTCGGGTTGTTGCAAGTGAAGATGATGCTCCGCAATCTTACAATATCTTATTAGCGGAAGACTCTTTGGTGAATCAAAAACTTGCTGTTAGAATCTTGGAGAAATATGGCCATGAGGTCACAGTTGCTCAAAATGGGTTGGAGGCCTTTGAAGAAGTGAAAAAAAACCATTATGATGTTGTGTTAATGGATGTTCAAATGCCTATAATGGGTGGATTTGAAGCTACCGAAAAGATTAGAAAGTGGGAAAAAGAGATTAATCCAATCGATCCATATTCTGTTAGAGTTCCAATCATTGCATTAACTGCACATGCCATGTTGGGTGATCGTGAAAAATGTATGCAAGCTCAAATGGATGAATACATATCCAAGCCATTGAAGCCCAATCTATTGGTACAAACTATTGCTAAGACTATTCATCATGTGAACAAGTTGAAGGAGATTGCCGCTACGAATCCACACAATAAACATTTGGAGAGTGAAGGTTTATTACATTTCCCAAGCTCACATACTTCGTCATCAAATTCACTGGGTATCAACCAACAAGATTCTAATTCACGTTCAAATAGCCCAGGTGGAGTCAGAACTACTAGAAGATCTGCTTCAAATGATGAGATCAGAAATAAGAAGAGCGTCTCTGACGGCTCTTCTTCACCTGGAAGCTTAGAGAGATCAGGGAGACCGTCATTGAGTGATGGTAGATCTATCACCGAAAGTGCAGTTGGTACCTTGAATGCCTTGAGAAATCCTACTTCGGGGATGAAATGAAGATTAAAGGCAAGAATTTTGTGCTTTGATTACTGTTAGTTTGGCTTTCATTTTTGCATCAGCTTTCGTAATTTATTATGTGAGATTGTTTCTTGTTTACTGTCCTGTCTTGTCCTTTGAGTTTGATTCTTGTCTTATTTATGTTGTGATGCATTCGGTAGGTTTTATTTTATACGTTAATAGAAAGAAAGGGATTTTTTATGATATAATACTTTTATATTCCGCCAGAGTAATTAGCATATTAGATATAGCTAATCAAGATTGTAGGATTTCAAAGAATTAATCAATTCTTTTTTGAAATTTGGCAGCAATTTCTTGATCTCATCATTTTTCAGGGAACTTATCTCCTTTCCGCTCGAATAATCTTGGTCATCTTGATCAGAATCATCATCATCATTTTCATCATCCTCAGCAAATTCTAATAAATCATGTTCATTCAATCCAAAATCATCAGTCTTGAAAAATTCAAGATCCTTATTGATTAAGCTCCAATTATCCTCAATATCTGGGTTAAATTTTTGTGATTTTAAGGCCTCAAGTCTTGCCTCTCTCTTATGAGCTTCTTCACGTTGTAATTTCACCGATTCAATGATTTCATTCAATTCATGAATTAATTCCTCAATGTTGACGCCATTTGAATTTTGTAATATTAAATCGAAATCAATCTTTGGATACTTTGAAGAATCATCCTTCTTGGCCACTCTCAAGAATTTCAATATCTTGTTTATCCAAATAATGAAGTTCTCAAAGATCTTGTCTTTATCATTGACATAGACTTGGTGTAGGAAACTATAAAATTCATCTTCGTATTTATCAATAACTTTCATAATCATGTCAACAATCTTACTAGAATCCATGATATAAATCTCATTTATCAAACTGTCAATCAAAGCGACCAAATCATCCATGAAATGTTGAAAGCTCTTAAAGGCAACGTCAACATGAGAATTTCTGAATAGATTGACTAATGGTTGATAAAACATTGTGAATAGGTCTTTCAAGATATTGATCAAATCAGGTTGTGACCATAATTGTTGTAAAATCTCCTTGTCGTGGATCTTGAGATAAATCTTGTATAATTGTCTAACGTTCGAATAATAGGCAGCCTTTTCTTGATTGATGAAGATAATATCTTCAGGTTTAGCCCTTTTCAATTTTTTGTATTCGTTATAACTTTCCATAATATGGTTTAACAGATCATCATCAATATCTGGTAAATCGAAATTTGCACCTAATTTAGGCGACATTAGCACGGTTAGCACGATATCAAACGTCGTGTCTTTCGATTCTTGTTTTATGGTTTCAACCATATCATAATCTGAACATTCGTTTACAAAGAATTTTAATCTTTCCACAATGGAAGAGCTACCGATTTTTCCTTCCAGTTCAAGAACAATCTTTTCTTGTGATTTGATGTCATCAGACAGGATTCCATAAAATAATGTCTGCAATAAAGATTTCCCACCAAACGGATTGGCCATTAGCAAGTCAAGCATTGACTTCATTATACTCATTGGATTAGTAAATTTTAAGATCTGGATCATTAGGGAGTATGGCATCAATTTATGAAGCTTTCTCACCTGTGAATAGAACTCATATGAAGAATCAGTACCCAAAAACATTTGATAAATAGTGGCAGCAATTTCAATTTTACACCAATCGATGAAGTTTTTCAACATTGGTGATAATTCATAAATATGTTCTTTTTCTTTAAATTCATTGAATACTTTGATTAACCCATCATCAGATTCTAAAAGAACTGATCTTAAAGTGTATGAAGATTTCTTCAGCTCGGTAATCTTTTTATAAGTTTCATTTTGGAATTTCAACTGGTTCAATAATAGTAGTAAATCCAGATTTTCGCGTTGTTTAATATCAGTTTCTTCGGATGGTGCCAATTTGAGTATTCTGTCTTTGAAAAGAAATTCTTTTAATAGATCACTATGACTGATTTCAACGTCTTCTAATAGGCCTCTCAAGTATGCTCTTAATCCAACTCTTGTCTTTTCTCTCGGTAATGCTTTATCATCCAGGGCGACTTTTTTGGATTTGTCGGATTTTTTAAACATCTTTAAAGGCTTCATTGGTGACTTTGTGGATCTTGGTGATGTTGATAGTGTTGGTGAAGTTGGTGGGGTTGTGAATTGGTTGCTTTCTTCTCTTTCAGCCTTGATATCTATCCTTAATTGTTTGAACAGATTGTTCATTTGCTTTCTAATTGACTCTTCTTGTTCTCTATCTTCTTCTTCATAACTCTCGTTGTCTTCATCATCATTCATGCCATCATAATCATCATCGTTATCATTGCCATTAACATTGATTTCTGATTTCACTTTTGTTGGTAAACTAGGCAATTCTTTACCTGGGAACCTTTTCTTTAAATTATGATGTAATTCTCTGAATTCTCTATATCTTCTAGCAACGTATATATACTCACTTTCAGGAAGGTCCATCTTAGTCTTGATGATGAATTCATAGTATCTTTCATTATAGTTCAATTGATTCAACGTTAGACTGTTCCAAAATTTACTCGACGAGGTCTTTTGTTCAATGTACCTGACACCAACAACGTTTAGACTCAAGCTGTTGATGAACTTCCCCTTTGATAAATGTTCTTGTAAGGTGTCTTTAGAGGGAGATAACAAATTCTTTAACCGTTTGCTTTCATGGGTAGATTCCCCCACAGTTTCAAACTTGTCATGTTGGTAATAAGCAACTTCATCCTTGGTACCAATACCCGAGTTATAGGTCATCTTTAACAACTTGAAGATCTTATTTGCCATTTTCTTTCTCTTTGTTAACTCTTCACGGTCAGCACTTTCACTGATACTCATGGACATGAACTTCTCATAAAACACTTGGACTTTTTTGACCCAAAACTCATGGTAATCTTGATGGCTCTGATTAAGAAAGGGAAGTGTTAGCAGGAACTCATTAAAGGCATATTTAGTTAAAGGAAGCTCTTGAGAATCATTTATGGAGTTTTTTTCTGGAATGTTTTGCTTGCTCTCTTTAGAAGTTGGACTAATAGCTGTGAATGGATAACCGAAATCTCGAAGAACCAGAGCCTCATTGAACCGATCAAATTCTGTTTCCAGTTGGAGCTTAAGTAGTTCTCTTTTGAGATAATGCTGCTGTGTGGGAGTCAGCATTTTTGAGGAGATTAGGGCGGTTAAGGCGATTGGTGAAATGTTGCTGTGTGAGTGTTGTTAGTGTTATTCCCGAATTTTATTAGTGGATATTGACGAGAAGAGAGATTATAGAAAGAGTAAGAAATAGTTTTCTAATAATAGTAGACATCCAACCACTACAGAATCGGAAACATCAACATATCATTAGAGTAAACACCAATAGAATGAGAAACTAATCAAGTTGTTCTGGTACTTCCTTAGTCAGCTGTCGTATCTTCTCTTGAGCTCCTAAGAACTCTTCCAGCCCGAATCCTTTCTTCTCCTGTGCGTTTGTGGTTGAATCAGTGATTTCAACAAGAAAATTCAGTCTTTTGTTGTTCTTTGTCTGTTTGGATTTACACTGTTTAAAGAGTCTTGTGAATGGAACACAACGAACTAATCCATTATGAAAGGAACATTCGTATTGTGTTAACGATTTTAGTGGGCACTTACTGAGATCTCTGCCCTCAAGAGACTCTTCCCTGGTGAGAAGCGGAGTTGGTGGTGCCATCAAAAACCTGTAGTGCTGGTTTATTTAGTGGCGATTAGTTGGTCAATTAATTAGTTTAGATGAATTAGTTAGTTAATTAGTTAGTTAGTTAGTTATCCACAATTCATTAGCACTATTGTCCCAGTGCCCCAACCACCCGCGAAATGCGCGAACTTGTTTTATAAACAAATGAGATCTAAAACAAAAACAAAACCAAAACAAACCAATTTCCCTAACAAACAATTGACCCGAAATCATACCAAATCGGCCATTTCCAACCCTCTATCAGGGCCCGTTTCCGATCTTTCACAAGACTTATCGCATTGTAACATGAGTCAGAAGCTTTCAGAGATCCTTACGGTGCCTTCGGAGTTTAATTTCTTTGGTCTTGTTGCGGACTTGGAGCCCTTTGATCCAAAGAACCTCAAAGCCATTATCGATGATCTACTGAATTATTCTAAGAGAGTCGATCAGATATTTGTCTATCTAACACATAGAGAACAGAACGGTACAAGAGCAACCTTGGAATGGCTCTCAGAAGGTCGAACAAAGTTTTATGACATTCACACAAATTTTGACTCAATAGATTCTATAGTGTTACAGGCATTGAATGTTTTGGAAACCAACATAGACATGGCTTCCACTGTCGTTGATAGTGAAACATTTAATAAACTAGATGAATTGAGTAGCTTTAACCTCAGAATAAAGCAATACTTCCTAATACCATACAAGAAGAAAATTGATCTTGCTGTTGAATACAATGAAATCTTTAATACCACAATGAACTCCATCAATCGGGAACTAGAAAACTGTCTGAAGAAATGCTTTAGAATTCATGAGAGAAGGTACAGCTCCCCTGTGCGCCATGCTCCAACCTTCAACTTGGAGATTCTAACAAAAAAATTACTTCAACAAAAATCAAACTTGAGATTACCTTTACTCAATGAGATCGATAATGAATTGTACCAAGGATATCTTGAGCTTAAGATGACTGTTGATCCACTACGAGCAAGCTTAAATTTTATACCTGGAAAACTTGATGACTTCCAAACCAAATATCAAGACTTGTTTGAACTATATGACATTGAGAGATTAACTAGTAAATACAATTCATTGATTACAGAGCTAGATTACCTACAGAAAGAGGTTGATGACTTGAAGTATGAATTAGTTGACTCCAGATGGAATGAAATCTTTAGTTATTTGAACACAGAAATGTCATTTTTAATCACTGGCGTTGAAAAGGAACTCAACAAGATTTCCAAAATTGAGCAGCCTGAAAGTACATTCAAGAGTCAAGTATTCAAAAGATTGAAGTACACCACAGATATTGTTGAAAACACATTCGTACTAATAAACCAAGCTATTGATGAAAAGCTAATAGACCTAAGTGTTGTTGAAAAGAGCAATGAACTGGCTGATAACTGGCTCACTATCAAAGATAAGATCCCTGATGAATATCTAGAGAGAATAGATAATGCACACGATGATCTCGATGAAGACGTGACAAGAAATTTCAAAAAACTATCTCTCGATAGGAAAAATCAGGAGAAACAAGATATTCAAGAGACGACGCCAGAGAAGGAGAAGAGAAGAAGCCGTGCTGGTCAGTACTTAATGGGGAAAATGAATCTATTTCCTGTGATGATTGAAAAAGACCCAACTTCGGTGAGGAAACCGGAGGAGCACAAATCGGTACTGACCGAATCACTCAGACACAATCAACTCCAAGATGGTACGCCGTCTAAAAGTAAAAGAGATTCGATAAGGCTTGATAAAATCCCTCAACTGGTACCTCATCCTAATATCACGCATACATTAAATGGGTCACAAAATAAGATCAGCAGCATTTTTGTTAGCCCAATTAAGGAAGAAGAACCAGCAGGAATAAAGGATTCACATGAAGACACATTGAAGCAATTGTTAGGTGAATCAGTCAAATCTTCATCACTTGATTCTATTGGGGATAATGACAAAATTTCTCAGCATTCAATGGAAAAGAAGAGTATACTTCACAGCTCTGTTGGTAACGTCAAACCAAGCATAACTTCACCTAAGCTACTTGAGAGCTTTAAATCCAGGATTCCGAGACCTGTCTCCAGAATTAGTGTTGGTAGAAGTAATTCAAGAATTGGTGAAAGAATTGATAACTACTCATCAATTGATGGAAGATCAACGTCTAGCCTGGGTTTGAGAAGAGATAGACCTGCTACGTCACTGTCGCTGACGAGGACAACACCAATAAACGGTTCTAAATCACTGCTCGGCCCCCCTGATGTTGCTGTCAAGAGACACTCGATGTTCCCTCATACCCCTATCAAACAGACTCGGTTAATTAGTTCTTCATCAGCTTCAAGAAGATCATTATTACCTCAACCTACTCCAATGAAAGAAATCTTGGAGAAGAGTGCCGAAAGAAGTTCATCAAGATTAAGTAGACGTCGTTCTGGTCTTGGAATCAGGCCTGGTTCCAAAAACAGTCTGAGACCTCCACCACCAAAACCAATCTGGAAATAATTAATCAATAGTACTCTTATAACGACATGCTCTGAAATGAACTTATGATTAGATGACGTATATTGTCTTTGAACATTTTTGAAATGATATAGATAATAAAATAACGAATTGTGGTAATAAATAACATGGAAATAAATATCTAATAAATAGGATCATTCTTTCTTTGCAACTTTCTGATAATCAACTTTATCCTGTCCAAAGAATTTTGTAAAGAAACTATTCTTATCATGATATTCAATTTCCTGTGGGGTGAAATATCTAATTGAACCATCCTCCATAATTTCACCTAATTGAACCTTCTTTTGCTCTCCAAGAAAGACTGATCACATGTTAGAATCATCTTCAATCATCATTTAAAACAAAATACTCACCTCTTTTGTAAAGTATTATACTAGTCAAGAAGACAATAGGCACACTGAAGAAGATCATTCGAACACTTCCTTTCAGTTAGTACTAACCCTTCCATATGACAACATCAAAGAACTCACGCTTTTCCACGTTCAAAAACCTCCTTGGGAACATTGGGATACATCTTCTTAAAGTCACTTTGTTTCATTTTGTCTGAATGATCTCTCTCCTTATTGTTATTCTAATTACTTTCCAGTTAGCTAGTTAAAAGGCACTCGGTTACTTGTCAATATCTAAAACAAGTTCGCGTAATAATTCGCGGAGTAGAGTGCCCCCATCAAATGGAGCTTAAAAAGAAAAAAAATTTGGAGCTCATCGCATAAACCACATACAGTATAAAGGGTATTGGATACGGGTTAATTCGAGGGACACAATGGGTAAAGTGATGGCAAACAAGAAGAAATACTCCACTGGGAGTGACAACCAAGTTTCAGCCGAGAAGCACATGAAATCAGTCTTCAAGTTCAATACAGATTTAGGTCAACATATTTTGAAAAATCCTCTAATTGCACAAGGTATTGTTGATAAAGCTGCTATTAAGCCATCAGATATAGTTCTAGAAGTTGGTCCTGGTACTGGTAACTTGACAGTTCGTATCCTTGAACAAGCAAGAAAAGTCGTTGCTGTGGAAATGGATCCTAGAATGGGTGCTGAATTAACTAAAAGAGTTCATGGCACACCAGTGGAAAAAAAATTAGAAATAATGCTTGGAGATTTCATGAAGACTGAATTACCATATTTTGATATCTGTATCAGTAACACACCATATCAAATATCATCTCCATTAGTGTTCAAACTCATAAATCAACCAAGGCCTCCAAGGGTTTCTATTTTAATGTTTCAGAGAGAATTTGCTTTGAGACTTTTAGCAAGACCTGGTGATTCATTATATTGTAGGTTATCAGCAAATGTTCAAATGTGGGCTAATGTTACACATGTTATGAAAGTTGGTAAGAATAATTTCAGACCACCACCACAGGTTGAATCAAGTGTTGTTAGAATAGAGATTAAAAATCCAAGACCACAAGTTGATTATAATGAATGGGATGGTCTTTTGAGAATAGTATTTGTTAGAAAGAATAGAACCATCTCAGCAGGGTTTAAATCAAGTACAGTTTTAGAAATCTTGGAGAAAAACTATAAAACTTATTTGGCAACCATCGATGGTGACGCTATGGTTGAAGATTCTAATGGGAAGAAAAGTGATACTTTGGATATAGTGAAGGAAAAAATTGAAAAAGTATTAATAGAGACCGCTCTAGCGGATAAAAGAGCAGGTAAATGTGATCAGAATGATTTCTTAAGATTACTATATGCATTCCATCAGGTTGGCATTCATTTTGCATAGATACATACGATTAATTAGATTATGCTAAATATATTAAAGGGGAGTTTGGTCTATCTTCTTTTTGTAGTCTTGGTTGTGTCCTTTTCAATAACATCACCAACACCACCTAATTCTTCTAACTTATCTTCTTCAATGCGGATTTGTTCTCTTCTTTCCCACCATCTATCTTGACACAAGTCAAATGCATGCTTTTTCAAATGTTTCCCACGAGAACCTCTGTTATTGGAGATGGCCCATTCTAAGAACTGAGCACCAGTACGAACATAAAAGGCTCTTAAATTCTCAAACGGCTTTGGGTGCGGTAACCAAGGTCTTGGATCTGGAATTTCCGGTTCATCTTCTTCAATCTCTTCCTCATCCTCCTCCTCTTCAGCCACAAGTGCTCGATCTTCAATCTCCACTTCATCATCATCCTCATTATCATCATCATCATCCTCATCAAATTCATCATCTTCTTCTGCAGTGGCTTTTTCGATTTCGGCCAAGTTTTCCCAGTAAATCTTCATTCCATCTAGCTTAGCCAAATCAATAGAGTACAAACTATCAATGGAATAATCACGCTCACCTAATTCCCAAACACCACCATAGATGAACAGAGTATCATCAACAACAGCGGTGGCAGCGTTGAATCTTGGATGTGGCAGTGTGTTTACAACGGGGTATTCTCTCTTTTTATCAGTATCCTCCTCTTCTTCTGCTTGATCTTGATCTTCATCGTCGTCGAATTTCTTTAATTCATTTTCAATCTCATCATCATCAGCATTATTATCATCATCATCATCATCATCATCATCTTTCAAGTTGGCCTTGGCTAACAAATTGTTCAAGATTTCTTCTAGGTCTTCATCCCTATTTTGTTTCTTTGTAACCTTTTGTTGTTTTTTCTTCTGTGCTCTTAATGATACCGAGTACCATCTATTTCCTTCCACTTGATACGTGTATAGATCATTATAGAATATTGAATCCAAAGTTTCTTCTGTTTCCTCAAAATCATAAACACCCCCAAAAAGAACACCCCTTCCTTTATGATGGACCATTGAACACCCAACTCTTGCAGATGGTTGAAAGCCTTGTTTTTTTCTTCTTTCCCAACGAACACTGCTCAAATCACTCTTCATCTTTAACAACCAACAATCATTCAAGATCTTACCTTTTTGTAAACCTTTTCCAGCTTTCACTTTGCAATAACCGCCCCATAGGACGGCACCTTCAGCGTGTGGGAGTAAAGAATGACCAGATCTTGCATCAGGAATTGGATGGTTTGGTGGGAATTCAAGTTGTCTCCATTTATAATCTGTAATATCAAAACACCAAATATCATTCAAGTATGAAGTTGAAGAGCCTAAATCTCTGAACCCACCATGGAGGATAAAATAATTCTTCCATACCGTTATTCGATGACCGGATCTAGCAGATGGACCATTTTTTGCTTCTATTTTCGTCCATTCTTTTGATTGGGCATCTAACAACCAAGTATCACTATAGTGATAAAATGTATTCTGTTTTGGAGATGAAAATTCACCACCATGAAGTAAGATGATCCCACTTGGATGAGAGGCAATCGCAGCTGACGAACGAGGCATTGGTGAATTCTTCGATGTGATTTTTCTCCAAATATCTGAATCTAAATTGTACGTGTATAAATCACTGTAGAAAGATGAGACACCATCGACTGTATTTTCACCACCAAAGATGAATAGCTCTCTTTTCCCATGTGTAGGATTGGAACACATTGATGGATTGATTCTTCTTGTGATCTTGTTCACATTCTCAACATTGACTGACTGGAATTCTTCCTGCTCTTTTTTGAAATTGGCCAAAATCTCTTCGATGTCAACATCATCATCTTCTTCATCATCACCAAGTTTTTTGGCCTTCTTTTTGTTCTTTGTGTCTGCTTTGGCAGCCGCCTTTTTATTCTTTTCTTCAGCACGTGCCTTTTTGGCTTCTTTGTCCTTTTTAGTCTTCTTTGCCATTGGATCAGGGCCGTGATTAGTCTTTATTGATACAGAGATGAGCGATGAGCTGCTTTTTAAAGATTTTTTTTTCTTCAATAGTAAATCTCCCGGGAAAGGATAAACATTGTCGCAGGTTCGATTCTGCTGCATAAAAAAAGTGTTATTACGCTCTAACCTCTTAATGGACAGACCACTTATTACATTTATAACTGTGCCATTCACCAGTTATTAACAAACTTTGCAAGTCACAGTGACCCTAGAGATTGTTACAGTTAGAATTAAACCAAACCAACACGAAAAAAACAAAGTTACATTACTGAAATTGACGTCATAGTTTAGGCAGTCTCCTTGACTATCTCAGAGACCTTTTGTGCTAGTTCATCAGCCTCAGCTCTAGTTTCAGCTTCAGCATATACCCTAACAGCGTCCTCAGTACCAGAAGCTCTAACAAATGACCTACCATTCTTGTACTGGGCAACAATAGCATCAATCTTCTCCTGCAACCCAGCTGGTGAGACCAATTGTCTCTCAGCATTGGCAGTCTTGAAGACATATCTATCAGGGACAACAACCTTGGCTAATCTATTTGGTAAATCAATGTATGATTCATCCCAGTTGGCTGGGTTCCATTGCTTGATGGCTAAGACAATCAGAACAGTTAATAAATCAGAAATAGCATCACCAACAGTTTGATTGATCAATTGTGCTAATTGGTATAAAGTATCAATGGATCTCTGTTGTTGAGGTGTTGATGGAGAAGCCTTAGATAGAACCTCCAAGAAGTTATCTGAGAACAAAACAGTACCATGACCATTAGCTTCAAAATAGACACCAATGTCAAATTTAGCAGCTTCATGATGTAGATGTTTAACACCAGTTGGAGTGCAAACGACAGGGACTTTCAACACATCGGTCAAGAAGTTGGTTGATGAACCATTGGCATAAGCAGTTTGAACAACACCAACTTCGGCAGTAAGACCGGATCTTAACACTAAATCTTGTAAAAAGTTTGCTAGTAATGTAGAGATCTTGTCACCGTCTAATAAATGAAATTGATTATTTTCATCATTATAATAGAAAACAACTCTATCAGCATCACCATCAAAGGAAGAATATAGATTTAATGGAATTGGGGTTACATTTAATGGTAATTTTTGATTAGTCTTGACGTAATCAGCACCTGAACCCACATTCAAGGCATTAGGATCTTGATAATTATCGTTGACTAGTTCATAATCAATATATTGGGACAAGTAAGTATCGATCAACTGTTTAACTTTAGGAGCACCAATACCGTTGGCAGCATCGATAGTGATCTTAATTTTCTTCTTTGAATCGACAAAGTTCTCATAAATGTGGATAAATGCAGCAGATAACTTCTCATAGTAACCTTCTTCGGCCGGCTTACCATAAGAAGCTGGTGAGTTTTGGGTGTTAATGGCTCTCACTAAATAGTGTAATTGCGGAGTGGTTAGTAAGTGAAAGTTTTTAAAAGCGGTATTGAATACCTTTAGCCCATCAATAGTGGCGTCTGTTAGAGCTGCACCTGATTCTCTTGAATCTCTTGCGATGATGACGTTGGATGAGTTGTCTAAATTGATGTTCAGTTGCTGGCTTAACTTTGTAATTTCAGCAGCGATCTCTTCGGCACTGTGTAAGTTAGCTAGAGTGGTGGCATAAGATTCCCATGATTGTTCTAACATTTCCCCTTGAGGATCACAGAGCTTGATCCCATTATCTTCTGGAGGATTGTGGCTCGCAGTGATCATGATTCCAATGGTCTGCCCATCAAGGTACTTGGATCTCAGGCTGGCCAATAGACCAACTACAAACACAACAGAGTCCAAAGTGTTGGCCTTGGTACGGAAACCGGCTGTTCCATAGGTGAATTTGAGATCCTGTGGTTTCTGATGGGACTTGTAGTACTTGCTGAGCTGTTCTTGAAGGTTGAATGACATTGGTTTGGTGGCAATTGGGCTCTTCTTGTAGTGCTTTGATGGTTTTTGTGTGGGAATTTGGTTTAGATCCACGTTTTTTTTCTCATACAAAACAACTCACTAGGACAAAGTTACAGATGTTTTCAATCCCATTAACTACTAATTTGGAACCCTACTTATTGTTAGAAATATAACGAATATTTATTAAATGTGCAGTGTAATCATTTTGTCAGGACGGTCTCTTTTGCCTGAGGAGCAGGTTCAACTTTCTCAGCTTCTTCTAGCTTCTTATGAACATCAGTCTCTAAATGGTCCAGACCTTTGGCAAGTTCCTTTCTAATAAACTCCTTAGTCTCCTCATCATCTTCAAAATCTTCAACAGGTTTTGAGTCATCTGGCTTTTTATGCTTATGGTCGCCACTCTTCCCCTCGTGCATCAATTTATACAATGCACTATTCTTATTGCTGTATAATTCATGGAACCCACCTTGTTCAGCAACTTTACCATCATAACCAAAGACAATGACGGTATCAGCCTTTTCGATGGTTGATAATCTGTGTGCAATCGAAATTGTAGTGAAGTTACCGCCTCTCATTAGTCTCTGTAATGTCAAGTTAATGGCATATTCACTTTTGGTATCCAGAGCAGATGTAGCTTCATCCAAGATCAAAACTGATGGTTCTTTGATCAGAGCCCTAGCAATTGATATTCTTTGCTTTTGACCACCGGATAACAGGGCACCTCTTGGACCAATGATGGTATCATACCCATCTGGGAACTTAGAAATAAATTCATGACAATTGGCCATTTTGGCAGCTTCAATGATTTTTTCTTCAGGAACATTATAATTTTTCAAACCAAAAGCAATATTATCACGAATAGTACCAGACATTAATATCGGCTCCTGTTGAACAACACCTAAATGTCTTCTAAGACTCTTGACGTTATATTCCGAAATGTCATGTCCGTCTAGTAAGATCTGACCAGATGATGGATCGTAGTATCTCAGTAGTAATGAAGTGATGGTAGATTTACCTCTACCAGAGGGACCAACGATACAAACATTGGAGCCAGCAGGTATATCAAAGTTGAGGTCTTTGAAAATGGTCAATTTTGGTCTAGTAGGATATGAAAATGTCAAGTCTTTGACTTGAATATGGCCCACAGGTTTTTGCAATAATAGTTTACCAGTGGTGCTTTCAATTTTTGGCTTTCTATCAATCAATTCGAATAATCTTGAGGCGGCACCCGTACCTTTCATTAATTCTGAATAAAAGGAGGCAAGACCATACATAGCAGTACCTGAATGGTTAACATAAAGCATAAAGGCAGCTAAGTCACCAATGGACAGAGCGCCATCAGCAACCAAATGAGCGCCATATGTCAAAACAGCCAAGAAAGTAATGTCACTTATGGCATAAATCCCTGAGTAGAAAGTAGCATTCAGTTTAGCCTCTTTGAAACCCAAGGCAAACACATTCCGTATAGCACCATTGTATTTTCTTAACTCTTTCCCCTCAGCAACAAATGATTGGACTGTCTTAATTCCGCTCAATTGTTCCTCACCAACTTTAGTTAAATTACCTGTAGCTTCTTGGATGCCTCTTGAAATTGTTCTAACTCTATTACCAAACAAGATTGTTCCGATCAAAATACCAGGGAGGAATATAAATACAGTTGAGGCCAAATGACTCGAAAGGTAAAACATAGATGCAATACTGATACTACCATTGATGAAATGTTTGGCTCCATCACTGATATTTTGTGTCATGGCTCTAGAAACAACATATGCGTCAGAACCCAATCTTGAGATCAGATCACCGACTTTATGAATATCAAAAAACTCAGCATCCTGGGACATTGTCTTCTTGATAACATTAGATCTTAATCTTGCAACCAACTTTTCACCAAGTATTCTTAATAAGATGATACGACCATAATCAGCAGCGATTCCTAGGAATAGGAACAAACCCATGAATCCAATAAACTCATGAAGTGAAAGTCCAAACGCAACATTTGGTATCTCACCATTGTAAACGTTTTTAGCAGCATCAAGAACCATACCATAAGCTCGAGGCATCAACATATTGATAGAACAAGAAGCCAGTAATAGTAAGATAGCCAATGCCAGCAGTCTTACGTCTCTTCTTGCCAATTGTGCCAATTTTTTCAAATCGCTAAAAACACTTCGTTTAGGCATCGTGTCTGAACTTTTAGCTTGCTCACTGTGAGTAGTTTGATGTGTGTTGTGATGGTGAGTATCTTCTTTTTGCTGCGTAGAATAATTCCTTTTAATCAATGATAGTATTGGTGAATATGATGATGGTTGTTGAGGATGATGTTGTTGTCTTACATGTTGATAGATTGAGCTTCTGAGAAGACCAGGATTCTGTTGGATGTGCCTTATAAGACTTTGGCGTTGATGTATGTTGGATTTTAGTCCAGTGGTATAGTAAAGATGAGCTCCCGTAAGAGCCTTGAAGGGACTCAGAAGAGGTCTCGTATTTAGAAGGGAGCTTCTCAGCTGCATCACAATCATGTGCCTGTGTGCGTCTGTGAGTGCCTGGATATGTCAAGTGAAGTGTTTCAGTGATCAATCAAATCAGTCACTTGTTACTTGTGTGTTAAGATGGAAAATTGAATCATTTCCAAACTTCGGTTTTTACACCGACAACAGACCGAGAGCGAATATTAAGGATATAAGAGTACTAAATTATCAAGAACTTCCTACCAAATATCACAAACTACAACTGTTCAATGTATCTAACATTAGTATGTTCACTGTAACTGAATATTTCATAAGCATGTCTAGTTTCCCTTGTTTTTAGAGATTCAATTCATTATCATTTAGTTTATTTTAATGGCACAGCATCTTGAGGAACACCATTAACGTATTTGATCACTTTTGCTTCGGTAGCACCTCTGGCAGTCAATTTTTGATTTTTCAATTCAGGTTTAACTGAGTTTCTAACTGTGCGAGCAGCAATTTCTAAATATTTGTTGAATCTGTTCAAGGGTGTTTTGTTAGTACATGTGTTCATCATCATTCATCTTCACTGAAACATAATTCCATCAATTGTAGGCCATTTTTAACAGTTGAAGTTTGTAAAATCATATTGAATTCAATAAAATCACTTACGAAATACCAGCTTTTCTCCAAGAAGTAGACATTGTGGGTAATTTGGTTAAATTTCTGTCTTTTTGATCCTAGTACTCCAAGCTTTTTTTTCATTCAATTTTTCCCTTTGAAAAAAAAACTTGAAATTTCGGCAATTTCTTTGGTGGAAAAGGTAGACTTCCAAAAGAGGAAACTAAGTGAGCTGATATCTGATAACAGTAGGGTGACATGCCTGGGGGTTATGTGCCCTGGCTTCTGCTGACGTTCATAAAAAAAAACCTTCAATTGGTGCGATGAGCTTGTGATTGTGTTGGATCTGAAAGCAAATTTTGATAGATTACCGGCTTAAAATGACTGTTTCTAGGGACTATTACTACCAGCTGGCGAGTGATATTGAGAAGGAGAGAATAGAAGCTGCTGTATCACTCATTAATGAGCTTACTGAGGCTAAAGAAGAAGCTGAATGGGAATATGCATTGAATAGACTGATCAAAGGTTTATCTTCATCAAGAGGTTCCTCTAGGTTAGGATTCTCAACTTGTTTGACTGAGATTGTTAGTATAAGAATTGTTGAAGGGAAACTTGATTTTTCCACGCTTGTTAAACTCATCAATGAGAATAACAAAGTTACAAGCTCAATGAATGGTAAAGAAGAGCGCTCTGCTTTATTTGGTAGATTGTTCGGTCTCCAATCGTTATCAAATTTGATTGCAACTGCTGGCAATAAAGGATCAATAATCAGTAATGAAGACTTTAAACTGTTCATTGATAATCTGATTAATCTATCATGTCAAAAATCATGGATTAGAGAACCTTCATTGTTTACCATCTTCAATATCTTGAAGCAAGGAAAGTACGACAATGAGTTGACCCTGTACATCTTCTCCAAGATTGATGAAAACAAGCTTTCGTTAACCACTGAAAGCCTTGCATTATACTTGTTGGTTCCACATTCATTTAAACAATCTCAACTCTCTCAGTATCCCTTCAAGAATAAAACATGGGTTAGTTTAGATCCATTGAACAAATCAAATATCTCCACATTAACCAAAGTGCTAAAGGATATCTCCACTGGTGAAGACGAAGAGAATGGTAAAGAATTGAAAAAGAAAGGTTCATGGTCACCAAGACTTCATTTCGTTTGGGATATTCTTATCAAAAAATTAGTATCAGAAACGGAAGCACCTGAGGACAGTGTTGTTGAAGAAGAAGAACAAGGCTCAAACTCCAAAAAGAGAAAGAAATCATCAGAAAAGAAGTCTAAAAAGCCTAAACACAATAATAAATCGTCTGCTTTGAATTCTGACCGAATCACAATACAGGAGTTCTGGAAAGTTATCATTGATGAAAGCTTCTTCAGTGAGAAAGCATCGCATGAGCGCAAATACTGGGGGTTTGAAATATTCTCATTATTATTTAACGAAGTGAATGCTTTGGACGTCCCTTCTTTATTCACACAAAACTTTCTGAGAACTTTGATCAATCAATCATCTGATAGTAATAGACTATTGAACAAGATTGCAAAGAAAACGCTGAACAGATTGTTGGAAACTACTTCAGCACAGCCATTGAAGGTGGTTCCAACTTTAGAAAATTTACTAACTGGTGAATATGGCTCTTTACAATTTGATAGATTGACCAAGACTAAAACTATTGAGACTCTCATTAATCACATGGGTTCTCCAAACGAAGAAATATCAAGATTCTTCATTGGTGTCCTCGAAAATCCATCCACTGTCAAGAAGGAGTCTGATATTTTGAAAGTTCAGAAATGGGTCATTGATCAATTATTACATTTAGTTCGTGCTAAGAAATCAATTTTGAATAACGCAAATGAATTAGAATGGATTGATAATATTCTAAAAGCATTAGTTAAGGTTGCCTATTTTACCAATGGCACCAAAAATAAAGATGACGAGGAAGAAGATCCAATTGTTCAGGTTGCTCAAGAGAGATTGAACTCTGTTTTATCTGATGTTGTTCTAGTCCCACGTACCGATAACCAAACTTGGCCTTACAAGACTTTGAGTTCTCTAATATCACTCATCGAAAAGGGGAATAAATTGATTTTTGAATTCGATGACGAAATCAATACATCCAAGGACAAGGCATTGAAGACGTTGAAGAAAATCAGATCAAAAAGGGAGAGTTCAAATCACTTGGATAGTTCCAGTTTATTAGTCTTTGAATTATTATTCTCCATGGTTCTTTTGGGACTATTTTCTGGCGATGCTGAATCTGTTAATACATTACAAGAACTACAAGATTATTATCATGAGTTTAAGAAGAATGAATCCTCAGAATCCTCACAAGATTCGATCGTCGGTATCGTGGAGATTCTTTTGAATTTTATGAGTCAAAAGACTTCATTATTAAAGAAATTGAGTCTGATTGTTTGGGAAAATTTTTGCGACAAGGTGAATTTAGAGAGTTTAACTTTATTATTTGATGTCATTACCACAAAGGAGAATAAAGAAGGAGAAAGATTGCTGTTTGAAGGTGAAGGGGAATATGTTGATGAGGATGCAGAGAGCGAGGAGGAACATTCCCATGCTGAAGATGAAGATGAAGATGAGGAAGATGAGAATGAGGAAGGAGATGAAAGCGAAAGTGAAAATGAACTACAAGAAGATGACAACGATGAATTGAACGAAGTGGAGAAGAAAACCAATGTTGCATTAGCGGAAGCATTAAAGATTCCACAACACGATGGCGAAGTGATCTTGTCCTCTGATGATGATTTCTCAGAAGATTCAATGGATGATGAACAGATGATGGAAATTGATGATCAATTATCAAAAATCTTCAAACAACGTCGAGATGCATTAAACAAAGTCCAATCCGGAAACAAGAGAAAACAAGAGGTTGAAGAAGCAAGATCCAATGTCCTTCTTTTCAAGAGTCGCGTTGTTGATTTATTAGAAACATTCGTTAAAAAGAACCAGAATTCTGAATTAATCATTGAATTAATCCTACCATTGCTTAAGGGTATGAAATTAACACTTGATAAATCATTAGGTCAAAAGATTCATAAGTTGTTAAAGAATAGAATCTGCAAAGTTAAAATTACTGAAATTTCATGCTATTCAAAAGATAAATTACTCGATCAACTAAGAAATATTCACGCTGACCTATTGAAGAATAATACTGTTGATTATAATCTTTCTTCTTCACAATGTGCTATCTTCATTTCTAAACTGATTATCCAATTAGATGGAAATTCAGTTGATCAAATTATTGATATCTATTCAGATCTTTTAAAGAATTGGTTCAAGAAGAAAAATGCTAAATTAACAACATCAATATTCTTTGATTTTATTAACTGGTTGAATTCGAAAAGATCACAGTGATCTGTACTCTTAGAATATGTATATTTTAGATAGAGGCTCATAGAAGTTTTTGCATTTAAAACCATAAGAGATCTACATCGTAGCTCTATCTTGGAAAGCTTCATATTGTTTATGAGCAAGTATTGATCTTCCATTAACAATCAAGGGACGTAAGCTACCTATGAACTATAATCATAACACCAACAATTTTCATTCTGTTCACCTATAACATCAAACTGCTGAACTCAGTAAAATTTAACATAACAGATAAACTTCTCTAGTACAGTTTTCATAACACATAACAATGACTGAAAAGGCATATCAGGTTCAATTCTGAACCTCTCTAAATTATTGAGAGCCCTGATCCTGCACAAGTTCTTGTTCTTGTTCTTGTCCCTGGTTTGTCTCTTGCTGTCGTTGTTGTTGTTCATGTTGATGCTCATGTTGATGTTGTTGTTGCTGTTGCTGTTGTTGCTGAAGAGCCTTTGCTTCGTTGTTTTTCTTGTCTACTTCGATCTTGTTGTTTATGAGAAAGATAGCAGTTTGATTCCCACCAGCAGAGCCTTCAATCTTGATCTTTCTTTCTTGAGAATTTGGATCCGGATCAGAAATCAGGATCTTCGATCCAGTGGCTTCTGTCAATTTCTTGATATTCTTACCAGCCTTCCCAATAATATTACCAACATAGTCATTTGGAATGAAAATCTCATTTGTGATTTGTGGACCAGCTAAAGGAAGCCCACCAATGGCTCCTAAAGGTAACGTATTAATGAAAGGATGATGCTGATTATTGGATGACTGAGGGTACCTCTGATTTCTGTTGTTATTTCTGTTATCAAACTGGGGAAATTGACCCTGTGGGGAAATAGAACCAAAGTTCATAATGTTGCCGAATAGTAAAGGATTTGGAGGGAGGCCGTGTTGTGTTGGCGGAGTTATCTGTTTATTCAGATGATTACCTGGTGTGTAGAATATGAAATTGACCTTTGACTGTGGTTTATTTTCTAACAACGTAGTTGCAACATAGTATGTAGCGATATGAATTGCATCAGCTACCCCATTAATGTTCAAGACACGGTCAGTCGAATATGGCATGGGTTGAGGGCTAGCACTCAATTTGGCGGCAGATTTATCTTCAATCTCTCTGAATTTTGTGCCTTGTTTCCCAATAACATAACCTATTAGTTGATGTGGAATTAATAGCTGTAAGTCGAATGTCCTCGAATTTGCATTTGACGGTATACCTTCCTCTTCATCAAGAATTGCTCTTGTAATCAAACCTAAAGCCTTTGCAACATTCTCAGCAGAGCCTCTAACATGAACAACACGATCCTTAATACCTTGGATATTTTCACTAACATTGATCTTGGTTTGTGACACTTCTTTAATATGGTGTATAACTTTCCCACCTTTTCCCACGACCAATGCAGCTTCTTTAACCTGACAGAGCATTCTGAAATGGGTATAAGTCTCATCTTCATCATGATGGAACTTGTGACTTGAGATTCTCTTCAAGTCATTGTCATTTCCAGTCCCATTCCTTGATTGGGTTTTTGTCAAATGACCATCTTCATCCAAGTCCAGGTCCATATCGTCCTTGTCTTCTGAAACTTCCAGAGCCTCAGCATCCAAGGCAACCCTTTTCGTGGTAGCATTCGGCTGCTCCTTCGCGTCGACTTCTTCTTCGTTCTTTCTTTTCAAAATGTTCTCTGAGTTCATTTTCCCGTGTATTTTTGTTTTGCTTCCTCTTCGTGTTGTGCTGTGCTTCTTTTGTTTGTTGTGTTGTTTCTTTTGTTTTCCATTTATCACCAAATGCGCGCGACTTGAAAAATAAACTGAACTTAAACCTGTTTTCACTTTTAAAGCGGGAAGAAAAGTGGCAAAAAAGACACGAGGAAATGAGTGATCCAGTGCAAAATAAAGAGAAAGATTACAACGAAGAAGACTATGTGGAAGAAGATGATGAAGATTTTAACCCGGAAACAGCGAACAATGACGGAGACTTTTCCAGTGAGGAAGACGATGAAGAAGACAAGACCAAACCGAAGGGAAAGAAACACAAGAGAGATTTAGATTATGATGAAGATGCCACCTTAAAGGAAGTCAAGAATGCTAATTACAGTAAGATTGAGAGTGAGGAAGGTGGTCTAATCAAGACAAGGACGCAACGAGCCCTCGAAGAGCAACAGGGAAAGCGATTCACACTGGCTAGTGATTATTCCAGTACAGTAGACATTGATGAAGTATGGAAAGCATTACAAGAAACTGCACAAGAAAGGTTGAAACACAAAACAGGCTCTGCTGCTTTGAATTCTTCAGCCGAGTCCAACCGACAGCAGCTGACATCACATGAGAAGATCAAGATCAAGAGAAAATACGAGTACGCCGGTGAGATAGTCACAGAGGAGAAGTGGGTTCTTCGAGATTCAGCAGAGGCAAAAACCTATATAAGTTCATTGGATAAAGATACAAAAGTGGAATCGAGCGTTGGTAAACCCGAGGTTGACTCGAAAGTTAAGCAGGGAGTCAATGAGAAGGGTGAAAAACTAAGAATCATCAGGAAAAGGCAACCTCTATTAGAAGGTATAATTAATGGATCCATCAAACCTAGATTTAATACACTGGAAAAGTCAAGATTGGATTTCGCTGAGTTTGCTGATAAGGAAGGTATCAACGATGAATTACAGCAACATAATAAGAATGGTTACTTGGAGAGACAAGATTTCTTGAGCAGAGTTCAATTCCATAAGGACACTCAAATCAAAGAAATAAGAAGAAAAGAATTACAGAAAAAAACGAAATGATTCATCCAGGAGATGAAAACTGTACCTCAATACTTGAATGCCACGAATAAATAATATCGAAATCGTTCAAACTAAATAAATTGTATAACAGTCTATTATCATAGATGAGGCATACCCAAACTTGTTAACGTCATGTTTACAACGCTGAACATACCCTCGCCAAGAACCAACCCACTACTGAACACAATCATGGAAGTTTTGCCTTCATGTGAATGTTTAACCTTCTTTAGCCATATGTAGGCGATAACACCGCCTAAGAATCTAGCAATGGTGAATGATGGAGTGTTATAAATCCCAACACCGACAGCAACACCTGAAGGTAACCAAGTCAAGAACTTTGAATACTTTTCATTACCCTTTAACACATTCTTTAATATTGAGATTATCCCAAAAATTAAACCAAAGACTAAGGAGAATTCATAGGCATAAGGTGGTAACCCTGAACCTGTAACTAACCTGGAGCAGTCAATCCAAACAACGGAGGTTGGTATTCTGAAAACTTTATCAGGAATATCATAAACGGAATTATAAACTTTGTACATAACAGCGCTCAACACAACTGACCAAACGGTTCCAATTATTTGTGCAACGAATTGTGCATGAGGAGAAGCACCAATCAAATGACCAGTTTTCAAGTCTTGCATTAAATCACCAGCTTGTTGTGCTCCTGCTTCAGCAATGGCACCTGCAACTAAGTTCACTAACACAGCACCGGGATGATTCTTTGGAATGATTAAAGCGAATAGTAATTGTGAAAGTTTCCCAATACCGCTTACAGGGTTCAAATCAGTTTCACCCAAAGCCCTGACACCCAATACGGACAAGAACAGTGCTAAAATAATAGCAATGACTAAGGAATAAATTGGGACGATTGTTGTTCCAAAGAGATAAATCATAGTGGTAACGCATAAGATAGATGACAAAAGCAAACCAACGATAACAGTTTTCATACCGACAAGATACTGCTGATCTAGTTCGACTGAATCTTCAGAAACAATTGAGTTTGAATCTTTGCCAATTACGTTCCGCTTGTAAAAGTTGTATGCAGATTGGACTGTGACCACGACAAAGGATACAACGCTATCACTTACCATAACGGCTAAACTAATCCACAAAATCCAACCTTGAGCACCAGTTTTCCAATCATCGATTGGCCCATCAGCCCAACCCGCATTTTTAGCAATTGGCGCTAGAATACCCCAGCCCAAGATGGCACCAAATAGCATATATGATACTGTTGGTAATCCCATGATAATACCCTGACCGATATAAGCCGGTGACGGCTGTAAATTCCATAGGTAATGCTGATTTAAGTAAGGACCAAAAATTGGAATGCTTCTAATCTGTGGGACAAAATATGAGATTACAGTATAGGACGATGAAAGACAGAACGTTGAAATTAACGATTTCAGGTTCTTGTTGTATGTGTCAGCGTTAGTCAGGGCCTTCAGGTTTTGTGATTCCAACAGTGATGTGTTTTCAGTGGTGTGTGATGGGGTTGCTGCTTCTGGTTCAGAATCTTCCGATTCATCATCAAGTAATTCTGAATATGCAGTACTATGTTTATGTTGATGAGTTGTTTCATGACGGACTTCTGTATTGTTCAAGACTGAGATCAATGTAGCAGTGGCACTGCCTGATGGGAATGGCAGTCTTTCTTTGACGATAACTTGCTTTCTTAAAGGGACAGCAAAGAATATACCAAAGAATGCTAGCCCCAATGACCAAATTATAAGATCTGAGAGGCTAAACTTCACAAGCTTGCCAGTACCTGATTCTTCAGGCTTCAAAAACTTTTCAATGGCAGGAACAACACCCACAAATCCATAGGCTAGTGGGCCAGTACCTACTGCAACAGATATACTCTGTATGAAGACATTTTCAACATCCGTAAACTCGTAGCTTAAATGTGATTGCAGATTTTTGAAAAAGGCAAATGATAGTAAAGCAGAAGGCAAAGACATCATCGATACCCACCCTGTTTGAAGACCAAACTGGAAGTTAGATACTAAGATAATGGACCCTATGAGCAGACCAGCAATGATCGCTCTTGGAGTAATCTGTCTAATCTTTGGCTTCTCTTCCCACCTCAGCTCCTTCCAATGTTGTTCTGTGTTAATATGCTGTGACATAGTATATGTGTATGTCTACTTCAAATGTATAGTGATGATCAGGGGTATGATTAGTATGTAAATGATGGCGTTTGCTGTATTAATAATCTCGTAGTGTCGACCTTTAAATGATCACAAAAGAGATCCTGGAATCTGAATAAGCAATGTCTCAAAGTCTAATAAATGTAATAAGAGAGTGTTAAAGCTTTAACACTAAATACATCAAACGAAGGATTATGTTGATAAATCAAAGTTTTGCATCAATGATTTATGTGGAGATTCATCAAATTATCGGAGCTCGATGCTTCAAACTTTCCGATTTGGTGTTTGATAAGATAAAACTGAGGCTCAAGATCTTATATTGCGAATTACACGTGACTGTCATGTGACTTGGACGGTCTTAGAAGTTTTAAGCCCTTCACTAGACATCCAGGAGAAGCTTTGGTATATAAATGTGCGTAGTGGTTGACGATTGCATCTGAGCAGACAACCTCATCCAACGTATTGAAAACCTTTTTTTTTTACCTGTTTAAGGCGGCTTTTTGAGTCTTGACCGATGGAGATTTGACCAATTTGCTCTTCACACCGTTGACGAACTTACAACATTAGCGATGGGCATGGTCCATGATGACGCCTAGAGTACGTTGGGCGTGCATTAACAGTCTTTCGATACTTCTAACAGTAGTTTTACTCAAAATTATACCTACCATATGCTTGTCATTGAAGAGAAACATCAATAAATGTTATACATTCTGTGAAATTAATCGCTTTCACCAAACAAAATGTATTTCAAAATATCACTCAATGTAACAACTCCAATTAATTTGCCCTCATCATCAACAACAAAGAGTCTGTGTAGTCTTGATCTTCTAATGTTATCCAAGATCGTAGCGAGTCTATCATTTACTGTGCATGTGTACACTCCTTCAAAATCATCCGATCTTCTCATTAGAGCTTCACCAACACTCAATGATAGATCATTATAAATACCGCCTTTAATCAAACCCAAGACATCCACAGCTTCATATACGTTGATTAGCTTATTATGCTCATCAACAATAGGGATAGAACTGACAGAGCCATGGGATAGCAATTGGATCACATCGATGACTGGGGTATCCATGGTTGCTGTAGAGATTTGTTGGTTTGAACCGATACCTAAATCTTTCAATGGAACCAATAAATCTTCAATTTCTTTACAGTTCAGCGACACAAACTTTAAAATACGATATTGAGTCAAGACACTGACAACAATTTCTCTATGGGTATCTTCATCTTCATCAATCAGTGGAATTCTTCTCGATCTTGATTCGATCATTTTGACACAAGCATCGAATAATGGTTTGAAAGGATGGATTGATCCAGTGTCGATAGGTTCAACCCCAATGGCTTTTTCAACATCTTTTAAGCCATCCAAATTCAATTTATCAACGAATTCAAACTTTTCTGGGTTTTGGAAATAGTACTGTATGACATTGATGAAGTCTGAAGAGTTTAACAACCCGGCAAATCTTGAAGTTTTAGCATCCCATAATGGCGCAGAAACAATGTTGTTTTGCAATAAGATATTCAATGAAAGTTTCACGAGTAATGATGTATCCAACACTATTAATCTATACGAAACTGGTAAGACATCGTAAGAGGTCTTTGACTTTAAGAATAATCTGATTGCTTGAACAGCTAATTTTTGTTTATGCTTTATCTTTTGTAAGTTTTCATCTTCCAAATGCGTGGATTGCAGTCTTTCCTCAATAGATGGTATATTAGACATGGTAAAGATATGTAGAAGCTACAACTGTGGAAACGACGTAATATGATGGGTTTGTGCTAGTCAAAGGGGGGTCAGTGGTAGAGGAACTTTATTGATGAGAAAAAAAATAGAATCGGGAGAATTGAAAATAAGAAAGTTTCTATCAGTTATGGATATTAACAAGGTATTCAGCTGTAGTCTTTCTTTGTGGAGTTAAAGTCGTTAATGTAAGAGTTTTCGTCAATATCAGTTGTTCTTTAACGTTGATGAAAGCTTTGTTGTCATTTTACATTTTTGCAGATAATTCAACAAAGAGAGTCGCTATGATTATGTAAGCCTTTAGTTTTTTGGTTGGGACTTTGAGTGAACCAACTTTGCTTGCTGAAACTTGAGATACAGGGGAACCTTGCAAAATGCCTCATGCTCTTTGCTACAGTTTCAAAAATAGAAGAGGATACCTTCTTGAAGATTCATCCCATCTGATACTCTCGAAAAACACACACAAAGAGAAGTTTCCCCTTCCTTTTGGTGGCCCAGAACGGATTCGCGAAACTTTCCCAACCACGCAAAAAATTTTGTCCGTCATTTTTCATTCTCGGAAAAGTATAAAAGGAACCTTTTCGCACTTTTCAATTTCTTCTTGTTCTTTTAATAGTTTTTTTCTTTTCTTTAAATCTCTTTGCCTTTTGGCTTAGATCAAGTGTAGTATCTGTTCTTTTCAGTGTAACAACTGAAATGTTCTCATTGAGAACTTTTAAATTGTTACTTTTATTTTTGGATTCTGGTGAAGGACCTTGTTATAATGGGCTTGCTCATTGGGTCTCTTCGCATAGTGTCGTTGCCATTGCACTGCTTGGGCTTCTGACGCAAACTTCCCTTTTTTTAATTGATGTTGATGAGTTCATTGGCATGGTTAAAAAGAGGTGCACTACATAATTGGCTTGTTCAAAATGCTTTCATTTTATGGGATATCTAAACAGGTCTGCTTCTTTTTGGAAGTTATTACAGATGACATGACATTATGCTTATCATTATGACCAAAATCATCTGATGGTCATTATCTTGGACATTTGCTTGCCATTGGCTATGCTGCTGGATTGTTGTTTCTTTTTGTTATCATTGAAAATCTTGTAGAACTTCAAGTTTTCATCACCACCAACAGTGGCTAATGTGGTACCATCCGGAGAGATCTGACCAGATATAATTCTTGAATCATGGGCATTTTCAATCTCAGCAACTTTCATTTTATGGTCATATGAATAAATACTGATGCTGTTGTTTGGATAACCACCAGTTGCCACAATCTCTCTGCCGAATGAGTTTGATGAGCCCCAATTCAAAGATGAAATTTGAGAGCCTGTATCGATTGTGTTGACCCTAGCACCTGTTGTAGTATTCCAGAAATGGATTTGCTTGTCTGAAGAACCACCACCAGTAGCTAATAGTGAATTAATCTCAGGATTCCATGCAAGGGCTTTAACAGCAGCAGTGTGCGTCGTCTTGGTGAATTGAGGAATGGAACTTCTGCTGTCCCAAATACATACAGTGTTATCATTGGAACCCGATGCAAATTGTAGACCATCCTTTCTGTATTCTAGACCACAGACTTCTCCAGCATGACTGTTTAAAACTGAAGTGACATGATTCTTGATTCTAACGTCATTGACAAAAATTTCACCAGACTTGGAACCAGCAGTGACTAAATGATTTGACCAACTTTGAGCACCGATTCTAACTCCTGCTTTTGTCTTCATTGTTCTTAGTTTCATACTGCTCTCGATATCCCAGATCTCAATTGAACCATCATCTTTCCCAATAGATAGATATGATGAATCTTCTGACCATCTAACAGATGAAATATTGAAATCGCACTCGTTCAGTAGTGAAACAGAACCTGAAGACGCATTCCAGATATAGCAGCAATTCTCTAATGCAATCGCTAAATAGTTATCAACTGACCAACTCAGCAAATTTAAGTAGAAATCATCAATGAAACCAGGGGCATCTAGAACTCGGTCTGGATTTGAGCTCACTTTCCTTGAACGGATCGGTTCAATTGTTGATTTTTGGAATGAGAAATTTGAATTCTTGTTCATTTGAATTGTATTCTTACTCTGTGGTGGGAGTGGTTGGTATTGAAGGATTCTCTGACCAACTTCAATCCCGCAGGCATCAGCAACAGATCTTTTGTAGATAATTTGTGATTGCGCTTCAATGTGCTTCGATGGAGAAGCATTTGGTGGAGGTATGGATTCTTCGTTGGAAACTTTTCCATGTGATGCTGTATATCTTGATGGGATAAATCTGTCTGATGCAGTAGCTTGTTGTCCGGTAGATGATGAAGTTCTTTTCAGACTAGAATAAATTGTGTTCTTGTCCCAATCAGCATGAATAATGTTTAATTTTGTTGGGGATGTTAATGATAAGGTGGACCCATGACTTTTTCTTAATGACTTTGGTGAACCTTCGTATCTTATTGTAGAACGACTTTGTCTCTTGGGGGATTCAAATATGTCAGACATTCTTGTTGTATCAGGAGGGAACTACTTGCTTTGTGATAGGTCCTGATTTTTTGCGCTCTTTAGGATTAAGAGTATATGATACTATTGTCCAATACTTGTTAATTACCTTCTGGGAACAACCAAGGGGAATTGATTCGATCTTGATAATAGCGAAGCTCGCAAACTTGACTTGGGAAAATGAGCTCAAAAAGGATTCTTTTTAAGAAGCTCAGTTGGAAGGTGACAAAGCAAAATTATGAATATCAACTTAGCAAAACTGTGACGATGAAAAGGAATGTGGATAAGGATAATTCTGTTTCAATCAATTAATGATAAAAACTCCCAAGATTTTGTGATAGTGAAAGTAGAGATCAGAAATTTGTTTTAGTATCAGTTACTGTTCAGAACATGTAAGTTTTCTAAGACAAATGGAAAATGGCCCAAAAGAGAAATTCATCAACTTTGTATTCCAAGTCAAAAACCACAATTTTTCAACGTTGGAAAAGTCTTGTGCATGAGATTCCTGCGATTGTGGTTCAACGTTTGTTGATGTTTTTCCTAATTAGGAAATGTAATTACCAAAGTTCAACGATCTCTTTCTGCACATACCGAAAGTTGAAGGTTGACACATAACTGTGTAAGAACAAGGACAGGAGTGTTTATAAAGATGGGCGTCCGGTAAATTGGTCCATTATCATGCTATCGGTAGCTAGTGACCTTTACCCAATTATGTAATTTATTCTAAAGAGGAATGTGCTGATTCATAATAATGATCAACGTCTATAATTCTTCCATTTTTTATTGATAATATCTCGAGAGAAGAGCTAGACCTCGACTTCAAATCCACAAATAAAGTGGTCCCTGGACGTCTTAAATCTATCAAATAATAAAGCAGTTCTTATGAACCTTGTCTAATTATCATATAGTAATTTCTAGAGAGTTGTCCCTGTACAGATTGGTGATATGGACTATCTCAATCGTCATTAGCCATCCATGAGTGTACAAAGTCCAGATAGAGCAACAATTTATTGAATAATGTTTCCATTTATTCTTATATGATTACACTGCAGATAATTTGGCAGCACTTTCAAGATCAGAAATGCTTTTGATCAAGTCAATAAGTCTCTTTTCGACACTTGTTTCTAAACTATTGAACTCCTGCTGGTTTATACCACCTGTATTTAACACCACATCAATCTTCTCTTTCTCCACGGATTGAAACAAGGACCCAATGAGCTTTAAACGAACACGGAATTTTCTCAAAATGACACTTAGTTGTCTGATATCAATGGTACCAACTTTAAGAGATTCTTCAATTATTTTATCTGCGTTGGTGTTTAGATATGATTCATGAATACCATCAAAAACTTCGATAAGATTTCCCAGAATCATCTCATCGAAAAATTCATAAAATTCAATAAAAATACCAATTATTTCACGTTGATTTGTCAGCGTCTCGTCAGCATTGATGAACTTCAGATGTGATTCAATCTTGTTCAATTTTGAGAAATCTTGGTCAAGTGACTCTTTCAGCCAATCTATATCATCTTTCAGTTTACCGAATACTGCTAGTGTAGAAGGGTCAGAAGATCGAGAACTTTCTGCCTTAAGATTACCAGATAGAGTATCAATAATCTTTTGTAGATGAGGGAACGACCTAAAGACTGGAGTGTATATCTTGTTGGTAAGATTTCTCAGTTGAGGAACCAATACGTCATTGTTTGCAGCAGGAAGTCCGACCATTATCACTTAAAGGAGCGTCGATTATAATAAATATAGCTGTATATCCAACGAGACAACTTTCGAAGACAGAACATTTTGTTGTTTCGAATGTTCATTATCAGCTTTAAGTATTTTTTTTTTTGCACGTCATGATGATGATTCATAAAAAATGACAAAACCACACTTGCATCTTCTCAGTAGCCGAAGCTCTCCACACGATACATTCTTTCTTGTCAACTACAACAAAAAAGAAGCAATTGCGAATACTGCAAATAAATGTATACTCTATACCATTCCCTCTATATCTAGTTTATTGCCAACCCTATTAATAATAATCCTCGAAAATGTGTACCGAAAACTCTTAACAGATAGTTATCAATTTGTTTAAATTAAGTCTATTATGTAACTGAAATGATACAGCAGGCTTCAAGATCTGATGACATTCTGGTTCCAAATCTAACTCAAAGACATCTTCACCATAACAATCATCCAAAGGTACAGCACCGTTGTCACCCAAGTCCGATTCTAGTAGCAGGAGCTCCAATGCCATTTCCAAGTTATCAAATTCATCATCATAGTGAAAGTCATCGTCTTCAATCAAATCAGTGATCAAAACACTGTCATTTTGGTAATTCTTCAGGTCAAAGTATTCACAAGAGTTGAAACTCGTGGAGAACTTCTTGCATTTTATCAGAATAGTATGAAACTTAGGAGCAACAAAGTCCTGAATAGTGCTCACTACATTTGCTAATCTTCTCATCTTGAGCAGCTCCACAATCGATTTAGTATCAGTAATATAACTATTTTCATGAAATTCTGTCAAGTCTGTCATTAACTCTGCAAGTAATTGCGACAAGGTGGGAAGAACATCGTCCGTTAGAATTTCCAGGTTGGACAGTACCGATTTCGAATCGTTGATACCGTTATAAAACATAGCTGAATCAGTGGAAATCATGTTCATCTTAAGACATTTGTCAATACGAACGATGGTGTTCATATGGTTTGCCAAAGATATGGACGATGAATACTTGGGTATCAAAAGTAGTGTTCCGTTTTTTAGAGTTAAATGAAGTGCTTTACTAGTCGCTTCAAGGCAGGCCAATATGGCATCAAATAGAGCAGACTGTGACTTTTGTGCGGTCTTTATCATCCTTCTAACTATAACACTGTAATGAGTGTCAGTTCAATTGATCGGAAACGCTTAAATCAAGGAATCAAAGAGTTTTTATAGGAAAAGAATAGAATCATGATTCATATCCGATGGTTATTCATCAAAGACTTTATAATGTGTCAAAACTGACTCATTTTCACACCATATAAGTAGAGTGCTACCAATAAAACTGACTCATCAACTCCGAATTCCGTTGTTAACCGAAACCATAATTTTTACGAATATTTTGACACTTTGTTAAAACAGCAAACCAGAATACTATTCACTCTCTTAAATTTAATGCGAAAAATGGTGATTCAAGATTAATTATTCAAGATTCCAAAATGAATTTTAAAAGTCACAAACGATTGCTTCGCTCGTCTTCTACAAAGGACCACCGATATTAAGCAACACGGTTGATATCGCTGGTGATTAGAAGTGTACAAAAGAGGGAACTTGAGGAGGAAATGAAGTATTTTTCTCTTACACTGTATTGAATGTTTGCATTGACTAAGGATTTAGCCGATGGAATCTTCATCTTCCTCTCCTCATTTGTGTTTGTGTTTCCCTCTCTGAATCCATGTCCGGCTTGACGAGTTGTATTATGTTACCTGCATAGACACCGCCATAATATATATGGGCGTCGAGATCTATGTCCACAACAAAAAGAAGTATACCAGAAGTATTCATATAATACCATGAAACAGTAAAAAAAGTAGAATGTTGGATGATACACTGTAAGGTTGAACGGGACTTGAGAAACTATGAATTGTTGGTATTTATCTTTGAACTAGCATTGAATGCATCTCTCATTAAGCAGTGTTCACAGAAGGTGCAAAACTAGCTTCAGTTGATTGTTATCTTGGATCACTAATTGTCCATGATACGGAGCTTATAACTTGCAAAAGCTTCATGATACTGACTGAAAAGCGGTAATATTGGAGATATCATACCCACGACATCTATATAAAAGGTCGTCCAGCAACATGTCCTCAGATAACGGCCATTCGCTGAAGAACAGAGCACGTATCCCAGTCAAACAAAGTGAAACCAGTCTCATGATAGCACTAGTCATGTCACGCATGTTGAATTTTGGACAGGAATATCTCCCTGCAAGGCGGATAATAGAATCTACCCTCAGGAACGAGAAAGCCAGAAAGTGGCAGCCGCTAGTAACATAAGGAGCATCGAAGAAGCATTCGACGACTTCAGCCATATCATTGGATAGCGGAGCGAATTTTCAGCATGTGATACAACTACTAGGGTCGACGTCTCTATTAATTATGACTTAATAACTCAAGATACGCCACACGCAGATGGAAGTAAATCTAGCGGTATAATGCAGTTTCATTATGAACCTTAGCGATAAAGCATTCAAGATGCCTAAAATATAATAAAAAACGTGTCTCTGTTACAGAACCCTGAACAATAAAGAGACAAATCGAATAGACGTTGGATTTATTTTTTAGAAAGGTAATATGGATCAGAGATGAGATAATTTAATACCAGAGAGCTTAGTGAGATCCAGCTTTTGAGTTTGCTCTGAAATTCAGCTATCCTTTTGCTCTGCAGGCGAAGAACGATAGATATCAATCATGGACAGAAATGACATATGACACAAATGTGAGACTTGTTCACAATTTTGAAGTTTGCGACACGTTGAGCACTCACGAGCAGCCATTTGGGAAAAGTGAATTGGGAAACGTGTCTGTTTCTTCTTTCTAAAACCCATTTTCAGTCTCTTGTACAAATGCAAACAGGCCTGTCTCACTTTTTCTTATCTGTCGTGTGCCATTTTTGATCTTGTGACAGTGATTTGACTTGTGCACGTGTGCCAGTTTTGATTAAGTTTTGACAGAGGTCCCCTCCACGTGCATGCAAAATGAAACCCTGTCGGGCCCAGAAGTTCTTCTAAAAGCGGAAACCTGACACAAGGCTAGGCAGGATCTGCCTCTGCCTAGGAGGGCCCTTGATCATGGGCAGTGCACCTTCTTTGAAAGCCTCATACCAATCCTCCTGTTGCCCCAGTTTTGTGATAATACCGCAATTGACCACACGAGTCATATGAGATAATTTGGCAAAAACGTTTCAGTATCTTTTATAAATAAAGGAGTAACCATTTCTTCATATAGGACGTCATCTATTATAATCTGATACCCATTGGAACCTTTTGCTTATACATAGTAGAAACAAGACGCTCAAGATGACTGTTATTCCAACTCCACCTGACCTTAAACCTACTATCATCCAGATGCAAAACAGTGAATCTACCACGACTTCACCAAACATTAAACCAAACAACACAGAGGATAAGGATGACCAGCCTAAGAAGCGCCGCAGACGTTCCTCTTCATCACTAGTATCTCAATCAGAAATTGAGAAAAGAAGAAAAGAACATAAGACCGCTCATTCCATTATTGAAAAGAAAAGAAGAATCAGAATGAACAGAGAGTTTGAAGCTTTAAAGTTTTTGATACCAGCTTGCAGAAACAGTTTAGTTGGTGGTCAGAGTAGTAACTCTGGGGAAGGAATGTATAAGTTGACAATCTTACAAGCTACAGTGGATTATATCAAATACCTACATAATGTGATCAATATTCAGCAGAGTGATTTAAGTGATTTGAGAGGCGAAGGTGAGCCCGATGAGTTAGAATTCGCCAAGATTGAGATTGATACAGAAGGCTACCGGAATGTTGACAACGATTTCAGTTTAAATAAACTTCTTGAAGATTATTTCAATAAATCATCCGTATCTTCAGACTCATCCAAAAAAAAGAGCCCGTCAAGGACCGACAGTTCATTTATTCAGCCAGATACTTTAGCTTTTCAAACCTTGCCATCACCAATAATAACCCCAGAACTATACCCAAGCTCATCCTCATCAAGCACAAGTTCATTTTCATCAGCCATCAAATCAGATTTCCAATTTCGTAAACCGAAGTCCAACTCATTATCAATGGTAAACTCATTATCGTCGGAACTCCAACTCCCACCACCACAGAGAACCCGAAAATCAGTATCGCAGGTATTGAGATCACCAGCTTCAACTGAAATAGACGAAGTTAACAAGTCATCAGAAGCAAAGCCAAATAACTCCCAGGTGGAGCCAAGAGGAATTTTAGCGGCTGGTTTTAAAGACCTTGCTGGTCCTGAGTCACTACTTGAATCAGATTCTGCTAATGTGCTACTCTCGATGAAGAATGATGGAAGCATTAGTTCTATAAGATCACTTCTAAACTAGTTAACAACTCGGGTAAACATTATAACATAAATAGACGGTAGAATATATTTCAAAACTAATGAAGAATGTTAACTCAATCTGCTGTAGGTAGATTTGCTCATACTCAATACTATTGTTCCATTTTCTCTCAAGATTATCTTCGAAGATGTGTCATGCTCCGGAATCCAACCCGAAGTATTGCCGCAGTAGGTGTATAAGTGGTTGTTGGTCTACTACCAGACAAGTAAGCACTCACGCATCTTTTAACTTATCAGTGACGTGCACTTACCAACTCCAAACAGAGAGGGATTACATAATCCAACTCTGTGTCCTGAACCGACTTTCGGGGCAATACGAAAACATCAATGACAGAAAAGAGAATTAAAAGGTTCATATACTTGATTATCAGAACTCAGAAAAGAAAGATTTCAAATTGAAAAATGGGGTTCAAACGTATGTTCAAAATGAAACCTCCTACCCAGGAAGAGGAAGAGAGCAAGATGAAAGATACTATGTTGGATCGTAACCTTCCTGTTAAGCAAGGTTCCAAAAAGCCTTCGAAATTTCAAGCCTATAGTAATTATGCAAATGATTTGAACAAGAAGAAAGTTTATGCTCCGAAAGGGTATGAGGGGTTTGCTGGTGCCAAAGAGAATGAAGAAGTTGTTGTTAGTAACGCAAGAAACTCTAGCTCTAACAATAGCTCTCAAAATCAACATGATATAAGAAACTCCAATGATTCATCTAATCCTTATTCAACAATAGGGACCAATACGTCTTCTAACCCATACGCCAATATTAGACAAGGCTCAAATCCATATGGTTCTCAGCAAGACAGATCTTCAAGAAATGGATATGGTGGGTATGGTTCTAGCTCCTCCGGTTCTCAATACGGTCAACCACAACAACAATCACAAGAATCACATCAAACACAAAGCCACAACCCATATTCTGGCCATCCATCGTCTTCCTCAAGCGAAAGTAATCCATATACTTCGCGAAGACAAAATGAACAAGACACATTTCAAAATAACAATTCTGTTAGATCTGCCAACCCATACTCTCAACGAAGGGGTAATGGTAGGGCCAATCCATACGGTACTCAAAATACAGCTGTTGAAGATGATTTGAATTATTCTCCATTAGATTCTCAATCTGTGAGAAATACTTATGGTTCTGGACAGCAGTTACAACATCATCCACAGCAACTGCAGGAACAAAAGCAGCAAGCAGCCGAATTTGATTTTGAGGACTTGAACGCTGATGTTGTGAGAGAAGAACAGGACAGCTATAATTATAACCAATCTCAGCGTTACGCTTATGAGGAGCCACCTCAAGAGCTAACGCCTGAGCAAATTCAGGAGCAAGAAGAGGAAGAGGAAATTCGTAATGTCAAGTCTGAGATCCGTGATATCAAACAAGATTCTGTTGCTAGTACGAGAAATATCATTAACTTGGGATTGGAGGCGGAAGAAAGTGGTAAGAATACTGCAGGTATGATTGGTGCACAGAGTGAAATATTATACAATGTTGAAAGAAATTTAGCATTAGCTGAGACTCAAGATAAATTAGCCAAAGACAAAGTCAAAGAACTACATCACTATAACAGAAGTATATTGAAACCATCCATCGCCAATCCATTCACCAAATCCAAAAAATTAAGATTACAAGAGCAGCAAATTAAAAGTGAAAGAATTGCCTCAAAGTTGGAACAGGAACGCCAACGAAGAGAGCTAGCGCAATCAACCAACAGAATCAAGTCATCACTAGCTGACCACCAAGATGCAGAAGACTCCATCACAAATAAATACAAACGTGAAAAATGGAAAGAGCAAGCAAAGAGGTATCAATTCGAGGCTGATAGTGAAGATGATGAACTAGAGATGGAGATCGCTGAGAATATGGATGAAATCTCTAAGATCTCTGGTAGATTAAAGAAGTTGGCTGTTACTCAAAGTGAGGAGATCGATAGACAGAACTACAGAATTAGAGATATTGAAGAAAAAACCGATAAGTTGGATATTAATGTCCACATGAACACTGCAAGTTTAGCCAGAACTCGCTGATTCATCTTAATAAACAGGATAATGATCTTAAGTATGAACTTTTGTTGTGTAAATCATCACCGGCGGGTAACACGTAATGAAACAAAATGTTAAGGCCACATCCGCGAAGTGTTGATAATTTAGAGCTAGGTAATCAAAATGAACCAAACACACGTCAAAAAAAATCAACAGCTTCAAAGGGCCACAAATTTACCTCAGAGATGGCACAAAACTATAAAGCCCCACTTTCACATACATTATGGTCCCCAATAGACACAGTGAAGGATGTTGCTGACTCTATTGGTTTGAGTGACTTGAACGAAGAGACGTCAAGAAACTTGGCCATGGATGTCGAATACAGAATTCATGAGATATTGGAGCAAGCAGTAAAGTTCATGAGACACTCAAAGAGACGCACATTATCTACACAGGATATAGAGAAGGCGCTCAAGGTCCTTAATGTTGAACCTCTCTATGGTTATGACGTTTCGAGACCATTGAACTTCAAAGAGGCATTAGTCGGTAATGGCCAGACTTTATACTACATTGATGATGAAGAAGTTGACTTTGAGAAATTAATCAACCAACCACTGCCTAAGGTACCAAGAGCTCCTACTTTCACTGCGCACTGGCTTGCAATCGAAGGTGTTCAACCTTCGATTCCTCAGAATCCATTAGAATCCGAAATTAGATCATTATTACCATCTCAAAGAGGTGCCATCACTAACGTGCTTAGTGAAAACTCTGTTTCTATTGCTGCTGCAGGCGCTGCTTCAAACACGGGTGTAAATGGAACTGTTAATGGCTCGAGCATCGGTTCTGGCTCCGCTGCTAATGGTGCTCAAATCAATAGTAAAGATGCTGAAATCAAACCATTGGTTAAACATGTTTTATCCAAAGAGTTACAACTATATTTCAACAAAGTTGTTCAGGCGTTGATAAGAGAAGGTGATTCTGAAGAAACTCTGCATTTGAAACAAGCTGCCTTGACATCACTTCGCTCAGACCCCGGTTTACATCAATTGGTACCATATTTTGTCCAATTCATCTCGGAACAGATCACTCACAATTTGAGCAATCTGGCACTACTTTCAACAATGCTTGAGGTCATATACTCCCTTCTATCCAATGATAACATCTTTTTGGACCCATATATTCATGCCTTGATGCCATGTATATTGACTTTGTTACTGGCTAAGAGAATTGGACATTCTGATAAGAACAAGACAAATGATTCTTCTGATACCCTATCAACTGAGGATGATGAACAATTTGCAGTTAGAGATTTTGCTGCTAGTTTGTTAGAACATGTTTGCAAGAATTATGGTAAGAGTTATACCACTTTAAGACCAAGAATAACTAGAACTTTGTTGAAGGCTTTTTTGGATTCAAATAAACCCGTTGGAACACTCTATGGTTCCATAATTGGCTTGAGGGGTCTAGGCGATGAAGTGTTGAGAATAACAGTTTTAGGCAATTTGCGTAATTGGTCATTGACTGTGTTGGAAAATCCAAGCTTAAAAGATTCACATAGGAATTTATTGATTAACACAATTATCAGCTGTCTAAGAGTAATTGCGAGTAAAGTCGAAGCTTCTGATATGGATGTTGATTTTTCCGAGAAGGAGAAGGCTAAACTGTCAAATAGAGTTGGTGCTATTATTGCTGAAGAGATTTTGAAACAGGAAGACAAGAAGAATATCTATGATGCAATCTTCTTTGGTGATTTGGAAGAGTAATGATTATGACATAAAACGAAGAACGTGCAGTATCGCTAATGTATACTTTGAAATAAAATGTATTATTAAAGGCAAGGGAATATGTAACATTATTATGGTGTCATTAAGTGTCATTAAATTAATCATTATGTGGTTTTGGCGCGAACAATTTTCTTCTTACTTTCGACTTGGCAGAAGGACTAGCTCTAATTAGCCCGTCTTCAGGACTTTTAAATTCAAATGGCTCACCTGGTCTTCTCTTTGCAGTTGATTTCGTCATTAGCGGACTCTGTAAATCAGGCTGTATTGCTGGTGAGTTGGTTTTGACTGCGCTTGATATAATTACGCCATTAGGTGCTAGATCCAAGTGATTAGAGTTTCTTGTTTCCCCAGAGCTCATGACTCTTGTTTCTTTAAATTTGGAATCATTAGGGGTCTCTAAAACATTGATGACTTTTTGTTTCTTCACTGGGGTTTCATTAACTTGAGAAAACGACTCTGAATGTAACCCTTGTGAGGTTGTAGAACTTGATGCTCTCATAGCTTTGGATGACTCGGAGTTCAGTTTTTTGCCAACTCTATTGAAGATCACAGAGTTTGATCTTTTCAATGATTTTGACGAGGAGGCCTTGACAGGCATTGAAAAATCAATCTCACGTTTAGATAATTTGGTTGCATTGAATGATGAATTTCTTTTCAGCATTTGCAAGTCACTATTACTTCTGTTTAGTTTGAATTCATCTAGATCCCCCAACTTTGACGAAGTTCTAGATAAAGGTAGTTTTACTTCTTCCCTTGAGCCAGCATCGTTCGAAGCAGAAGACACAACATAGCTTGATCTTTCGGATGTCGTCTCAACAGCTTGAGTAGCATTAGGTCTAGGTTTGAGCGATGGGCCTCTTATCTTCGTGATCAAGTGTTTAACACTATGAGGACATTTCTTCTCAAAGAATGGGATAATAACAGATGAGATGAATTTTCTTGAGGAGTAGTCACTTAAACTAGATGAGGAAACTGAGGTATTCTTTGTCGCAGATGAAGCAGATGAGGAGTTGAGGACATCCCATATGCAGAATCTCTCAACGTAGCTATCAAATAATTCTGTGTAATTCAGATTTCTTCCCTGTGTATTTGTCACTTCATCAACAACAGCACCACCACCCAGAGTAGAGACGATCTTTTTTTTCCCTACAAGAGACTTCCTTGTAAGTTTTCTTTTTGTTTTCTGATTTGACAGCGTTCTGAAACTTTTGGAATTATCCAATTCTTCAACATAAATCACCTCTAGCAGTGTGATGAGCTGTAACTGGATTTCCCTAATTTTCAACTGGTTGAGAGTATTAATCAATGACTTATTTGTTTCCGGAAAGTTCAACGAATGGACGTCATAGTCAATCAAGTTCAGAGATTTAGAGATGAAACCGTCTCTATAGATAGCCTCCATTTCAAATAATGGCACAGAGTTCAAAATGCCATTGTTGGATAGCAAGTGACGTGAATCAAAATCTTCAAAATTTATGAGAAATTGCTTTAATATGGATTGATAGCCAACCTCCGGCGAAGTCTGCGAGCACAGGGTCTTTAAACGTGAGAAGGTGGACTTGGTGAAGAATGTCAATGGGGTGGTTAGTTGATAGAGAGTATCAAAATACTTGTGCATAAAGTAATCAAATGGATCAGTTGGTTCTTGGTCATCATTGGTGGTTATATAAGCCCGCTGGCTATCGGTTTGTCTAACCGGGGAGGACTCTATAGGAGGACTCATCGATACCTTGATATTGTTCTTTTTTTCTTTGTACAATGTGGAGCTCCAAGCGTGGAATATGTTCTCATTGGTTTGAAAAGATTGGAAAGTAGCATCACCGCTGGAAAGTAGTCTATATGTTGACTGTGTAATGTAGCAAAATATGTACATATCGCTTTCAAGATGTGATAGGACTGCATATTGATCAACGAGCTGAAATGATAATTTGACAAGGTATGGTCCCCGTTGAGTCTTTTCCCTCATGCTGTCATCATCAGATTTAAATATTCTTGACTTATTTGAGTTTGGCTGCCTTATAGACCAATGGTTATCAGAGGATCTGTCATTGAAGTGGTAATTGTGTATGATATTGGTTGATATGGATGATAGATCGGACTTCAAAGGCGACAGGAGTGTGATTTGAAGATTCTCTTTCGTTCTGAGCTTTGTTATACTGGACCTAATACTGAGGTGTCTCTTCTCTGCATCTGAGTCCATGACTGAACACAGTGGAAAACAAGTTAAAATACACGGTTTCTACACTTGGATAGTTCCCATGTTTAACGTGTAACTTTCACACCCGCGAAAATATCCGTTTTCGAGCATAATCAACCATCGTCTCACAACCATTCCCGATTAGTCCTCTTTTTATTTTGCCTATAAAAATTTGTTAAAGAAGACAAAAATCAACAGGAAACCGAAAAGAAGAAAAAAAATTCCAAAGAAATCAACGTTCTTTTCAGCCAAATCAAACTTTCTTCACTAATTAAAACACAAATTCACTCGGATCACTGCGAAAATCACTGGAATTCACCAACTTAGCCACAGGATTTCCCCACAGAACAACTTTGCAATCTTCAGAATATCTTCTAGAAAGAACAATTAGTGAATTCATTCAAACTTTGGTTCTTTCTTTTTTTTTGCCCTCAGTTTTTCTTATTAAAGGAGTGAGAATTTACATTAGGAACCTACGATCCCACAAGGATTAGTTTCTCAAATCTTCATATTTCCCATCAAGTCACAAGAGAAACCGCTAGGAGGCACTCAGGAAAAGTCGTATAAGTCGCCTTTTCACATCCTTTAGTTAGGTCCCTGCATCGCTTGAAACGTCATCAAAGACATCCACAAACACAAAATTTTTTTCTACTGGTTTACATTAAAGTCCCAAAATGTCTACTGAATCCACTCCGAAATCAGTTAAAGAAACTGGTGCTAATGTCTCAAAGCAATCCACTGATTTGACTGCTACTCAGGTCGATATCATTGACTCTGTCTCATCTGCTTCTAATACCGTTTCAGCCAAATTACTTCCAGCTCCAGCTCCAAAAGTCAATGCATGGGGAACGAATACTATATATACCCCTCCAAAACCAGTTACAGCAGCACCTAGCACCTCTGATAAACCTTCAAAAGGTAAACAGAATGGTATTCGTAAAGAACACTGGCCAAGTGCTGAAGAAGCTCTAGTTAAAGACTCAAATACATCTGGTGCTACTGAAACTTCATCAACTTCTAAGCAGGCAACTTTGTTCCCCACAAAGGTAAAAAGCTCTGGTAAGGAAAAATGGGTTCCATATGAAGCTACTATTGTGATTTCTTCAAATATTGGCAACGGGAATTCCAAAAAGAAAAGCAATTCCTCCAGTACAAATAACAATGGCAACAACAACAGTAATAGTAATAGCAACAGCAATAATAGTAGTAGTAATAAAAAGAAAGCCAATAACAAGAATAAAAATAGGGACCAAAGGAAGAAGCCGGAGGAGTCTGCCACAAGCCAAAATGCATCATCGAGTACTAGACCAAAAGCTGCTCAACACAAAAAAGTCAAGGAGGTTACTGGTAGCATCCAAGTCTTGAGCTTAACTTCCGGATCTACAACTGCTGATTCAAAAGACTCAAAGATATCTTCCTCCGAACAGACAGGCTCAGCAGCTAAAACGGAAGGCAGCAAACCAGCATCGGAGTCCCCAAGAGAAACTGAGCAACTGGAGAAGAAAGAAGAAGAACAGGAACAAGAAGAGGCCACAGACTTGGGAAATCAAAATGAGAAATCCCAAGACTCGAAGCAGAATACGTACAACAAGAAGTATCAGCGCAGAAGTTCAGAGTCATTCAACAAATACAATAATCAGTCTGGTACTTACAGTCAAAGGTCTCATCGTTTCAACAAGAATTACAATAGTTTTAGAAACAACACCTATCCAAATGTGCCATACTTTGTCAGCAACTTCAATTATGGTTATGCCCCTGTTTTCAATCCTGCTATTCCTGGCCAAGCATATCCTTATCAAGCAAATTTCAGAGCACAGACGAAATCAAACTCAGGTTCTCCTGCCACTACATCACCTGCTTTACACCATCCGGCTTTAACAGGTGCTTCATCCCCTTTCATCAGAAATCATGTACTAAACTACCCATTCATTGAGGATCCATTAACTTTAGTTATTAACCAGTTGAATTACTACTTCTCTATTGAGAATTTGGTTAAGGACACGTATTTGAGAAAGCAGATGAACTCCAATGGGTTTGTTCCGCTAGCGAAACTGATTGAATTCAATAGACTAAAGACATTAACAGGTAATGATATCAATGTGCTAATTAATGCATTGAGCTTTACTCCACACCTAGAGGTTGTCAACGGAAAGGTTAGAGTTAGAGAGGGTTGGGCTAATTGGGTTTTGCCACATGCTCAACGTGATATTTCTGGTAAGGAAGAGGATGAGTAAAGTGTGGTCTTTAGGCCGAAGAAACGAAGCAATCATGACTTTACGTTAGTTATTGGTCCGTTTATAAAACTCCTTTGATATTAAAGCTAATGAATTTCGTTTATCACACCATGACTAACTTATTCTTGCATATTTGTTACTCTATGCTGGGAATAAGCCTTAAAAGAACTGCTGCATTTGATTTACCCCTTGACATTGTTTTCTGTTCGCTCATTGTTTCCAAAATTATTCAAAATAAGTTTTTATTTCTTTGCTTATAATGGGAAGGAGAGACTCGTCTTACATGGTTCCTTTGGACTTTAGTATTCATTTTCTCTCCTTTATAATTCCTTTTGTTATTATGTCTTCTGTTTAGACCTTTCTTTGTTAATTCTGTTTCAGCGTGAGCAGCCATACTTCAAATAAGAAGGACTAAAAGAAGTCGCAAGTTATACTGTTTTTTTTAGTATGGTCTTATGATCATATATTTTTTTAGGATACTTGAATAACTTGAAAGTGAAAGTGGGGACTGTGCGATTTCTAATTGAAGTAGGGAAGTTTATATAAAGCGAATGTAATGAATTGTTTTATTACTTTGATATAATTTGTGTCTTTTTGTAGCTGTCAAAAATCTTCGGCCACTTGCGAAAACGGGAAAGGAAGAAAAATCAGCCATCATTGATAAGAACTCAGTCAAGTCTGCTTCGTATTTGCTTGTGAATGTGCACGCATAAGACCAGCTCGTTATTGAATAGATTTTTAGATAATCCTCTTAATTGAATTATTTTGGGTGCCACAACGCAACTTGTTTCCAGTTAATCGAAACTTATCCAGAATCCATCGTCTCTAGCAAGAAATCCGATCAACTCCATGAGCAACGACTCCCAGTTTTACAACCTTCCTGGGACACACAAGCCTTTCCACCATCATGAGCAACAGCCACTGCTACAGAAGCTGATACCAACTTATGGTAATGCTGAATCACAACATCGTCATTCTTCAACTTATTTTAGACGAACCTCATTTCATCAGAAGCTGCCTCCACTACGAGAAAACGACTATGAGAAAGAAGAAGAGTCATCGTACAAGTTGAATACGTTTAATGGTGTCTTTGTACCCACTGCACTGAATGTGCTTTCCATTCTTATGTTCTTGCGTTTTGGGTTCATCATTGGTCAGATGGGTGTTCTTGGTACACTAGGTCTTTTACTCATGTCATATATTATTGACCTACTTACGACACTTTCCATTTCTGCTATTGCTACAAATGGCACTGTTAGAGGAGGAGGTGCATATTACATGATCTCAAGGTCTTTAGGCCCGGAATTTGGTGGATCTATTGGACTAGTTTTCTATTTTGGTCAAGTTTTGAACTCAGGGTTGAATGTTGTTGGTTTCATTGAACCATTTTTGGCAAATTTTGGAGAAACTGATGGGATAATGTTCAGAATCCTCCCACAAGGTTATTGGTGGGAATTCACGTATTCATCAGTCTTGCTGTTATCATGTATTTGTATTGCACTTGTTGGATCTCAAATGGTGTCAAAGGCTGGGTTATTCTTGTTTGTATTGTTGCTGGCTTCAACAATATCTATTCCAATCTCATCATTGGTTGTTAAACCGTTTGAAGTTGAGCCATATAAGCTATGGTACATGGGACCATCCTGGGCTGTCTTGAAGGAAAACTTATTACCTCATTTCACAAAAGGTGCTGCTGGTTCACTACTAAAGGGTAAAGAGACCTTCAATGACTTGTTTGGAATATTCTACCCTGCAACTGCAGGTATATTTGCTGGAGCTTCCATGTCTGGGGATTTGAAAAAACCTTCAAAGTCTATACCAAGGGGTACTCTATGGGGGTTATTATTGACTTTTGCTTGTTATTCTCTAGTGATATTATCCTTGGGATCAGCTGTTCCAAGAAAATTGTTACATAAAGATGTTCAGATTGTCCAAACAGTGAATGTTTCAGCTTCAATTATCTTAATCGGGGAAATTTCAACATCGTTATTCTCCGTTATTGTTGGTGTCGTTGGTGCTGCTAATGTCTTACAAGCAATTGCTAGGGATTCCATTTTCCCCAAATTAGATGTATTTGCAAAAGTTGATTCCAAAAGTAATAATCCTATCAATGCTATAATTGTGACATGGATCCTTACTCAGCTATGTATATTTGCAAATGTTAACCAAATTGCAACTTTCATTACCATGGCATTTCTAATGACTTTCATAGTAACAAATTTGGCTTGTTTCTTGTTGAAGATTGCCTCTGCCCCAAATTTTAGACCTTCCTTCAAATATTTTGATTGGCATACGGCACTAGCTGGGTTGATTGTTTGTGCTATTGCTATGTTCATCGTTGATGGTATTTCAGCAACCATTGTTGTGATCTTCTTGATCGCGCTATTCATATTCATACATTATGTTTGTCCACCTAAACCTTGGGGTGATGTGTCACAAAGTTTGATTTATCACCAAGTTCGTAAGTATTTGCTGAGATTAAGACAAGATAATGTCAAGTATTGGAGACCACAAATCTTATTGTTGGTTGATAGCCCTAGAAGTTCATGGAATTTGATCCAGTTTTGTAATCATTTAAAAAAAGGTGGGCTATATATCTTGGGTCACGTCATTGTCACGGAAAGTTTCCAAAATAACTTTGCTGAATTCACCAAGCAACAGAATGCTTGGTTAAAAGTGAGAGATTTGAGTAAAGTTAAAGCATTTGTCCAAATTGGTCTTGGACCAACATTACCATGGGGTGTTAGAAACGTTATATTGGGGTCTGGTTTAGGTGGTATGAGACCAAACATCACAGTCTTGGGAATGTTTGACATGAAGAAACATTATCCAACACCGAAACGTCATCCAGCATCAAAGAAGCCCAATCATCATGCAATCAATATCGAAAAGCTACCAACTGATGATTGTCGTAATGAAAAGAGAGTTTCCATTCAAAAATGGGTCTCAATTATAGAAGATTTGATCTTGATGAAGAGTAATGTTGCTGTTGCCAAAGGGTTTGAAACCTTCAATATTCCAGAGTCACAAACTGCAAAACCATATGATGAGAGACAGTTTATTGATTTATACCCCATTCAGATGTCTGCAGAAGTATTTGACAGTAGCGGTGAGGTATCGGCATTGACCACCAACTTTGACACCTATACCCTGATCTTACAATTAGGTGCTATACTCTCGACTGTTCCAAACTGGAAGAAGACACATAGGTTGAGAATTGTTGTATTCGTTGAGGACAAAGAGGATATTGCAAATGAGCAAGATAGAGTCCAGTCATTAATTGAAGTCTTAAGAATTAAAGCTGTGATCTTGGTTGTTTGTTTGAAAGATTTCAAGAATTATAACACAATAGTGAAAGGTACTAATGATAATTTCAAAGATGTTGACAAGATTCTTGGTAATGAAGATTGGTGGACTGAACTGAAAAGTGCAAGATATTCAGCAGAAACCGAAAGTCGTCTCAGCACGATCCCATCCATCCATATTGCTCCGCCATTCATCAACAATCTTGATCATATTCAGAATAAGAGACTAGGTCTTTCAAAATTACAGAGGATGGGGTTGTCAATCAGCATGACTACAAACAGATTAAATGATAACAATATCCACAAAGTAATTGAAAGTGATTTCTACAGTGATGATGATGAAGATGATTCAGATAGTGTCTACAGTGAAGCTGATTTGTTTCAACTCCAAAACCATGGTTCTAAATTCAACAAAATTAGAAGATCATATACAGATGTCGGTGAGTCGAATGTGACCAGTTTTAATGACTCAAAATCACACATTCCCACAGATACCAATACTTCAGGAGCCGTCACTCCAAATTTAAAATCATCCAAGCCACCATCAGTATCATCATCAATTGCCAATTTGAATACAAGCAATAAAATGAATGCCCGTCCAATCTTCTCATCTGAGAAGATCCCAAGATCAAAAGTCATTGATGATGCCACTGGTGATCAACCTTCAATTGTTCTACTCCCTGATGATCAGACCTCCATTCGCTCCAAGAAATTGACATACAAGGACTTCAAGGTCAAGGGCGAACAGTCAGCCCCTAAAGAATCTGCTGCTTTAAATGTCAAATTTGATGAATTGTCTCCAAAACATAAATGCCGAGATGATCTGGGTGTGGATGATGGCTTTTCGTTACCAAAACCTGCAACCTCATCCAATATGAACGTTGTTACAGAGGCTGATGAGGACGCAGATGAAGATGCCATTGCAGATGAAGGCATTGATATCAATGATTTGACTTTTGATGACTTACCAGCAAAAGGTCAACATTTAATCTTGAATGATGTGATGAAGACATTATCGAGTGACGTGCCGGTCATCTTTACAACATTACCAGCACCATCTGTTGGTACTCATTATAACGAGGAAGAATGTAAAGAATATCTACAAAATTTGGAGGTTTGGTTAGAAGATTTGCCACCTGTGATGTTGGTTAACTCACAGTCTATAACAGTCACTACAGCATTATAGTTATCCTTAATATCATGACAAATATTAATCTAAAGATCATCAAAATTGTAGTAACTAGGTCTTGACAAATGCAAATGCACAATAGAATGCCGAAGCTTCGACCTCTTCGCCTTCAAGCCCAACTTTACCATCTGATCGCTTCATGCCATTTATGATCTTTGGACTTAATCTGTTGTACCACGTTGGCATTTCCTCTTTAAACATTTCAGCAAATTGCTTCTTAAATTTCAAGAACAGTCCATATTCTTGTGCCAAAGCTCTGAAAGCTTCAAATGGAACAACGTATTCCGGGACATTATCAATGGCATCTTTTAGATAGTAATTGTATACGTTACCATAAGGATTTTCAAAGATACCATCTTTAGGTAAATCATTCAAGAAAGTCACCGAATAAATTGAATTCCCAAATTTCTTGGTACCAGGAGGCAAATGTTTGATTTTGTCTCTTATAAAGTCAGAACTTGGGATAGTACCAATGAACATACCACCTGGTCCTAACGAACGAGCAACATTTTCAAGCATTTGTCTAGCTTTAGCTTCGGTTTCAAACGCATAATGCATACAAAATTGCATGGAGACAACATCAACTGGGAATCTGATATGTGGATGGCCCTCAAGAGCAACTGGTAATGGTTGACCAAAACAATCACCAGTAATGAATGTGACATCAAAGTGCATTCTTCTGCTTCTATAACGTTTCACGGCTTCAACGATTGAAGCATTTGAGATATCAATCCCAATATAATCTGAAACTCTAGCCATCTCCCATTTAGCAATATCACCACCTTTACCACAACCGAGATCTAGTACACGCTGTCCGGGCTGTGTGTTGTTGTTGATCAGAATATATTTAATAGCGGCATGATAGTTTCTTAATTTGATGATAGACGACAAATTTCTATTTTCACGTTTGGATTGGAAAGCTCTTTGATTATAGTGCTGTCTAACAACTTGATTCAGATTCTGTTGTTTCTTCTCAATCTCCTGTCGTACAGCATAATCAAGTTCCTTCTCTTGCTCTGATCTTCTATCAATAATTTCTCTTGTTTCTCTAGCATATCTTGATTGTTCATGGACATCACCTCTTCTAGAAGGTCTCTTCAACTTTGGCTCTTCTGGATTCTGAGGTTGCTCATGCTTCTGTATTTTATTGAAATCTTCATCACTCATCCAGGCAGGTTTTGTATTAATATCTTGAGCTTTAGCAGCCCAAGGAGGTTGCCCATTCTGTGTTTGAGGAGCTCTCCTTGCTGTGATGGCTGCATTATCTCTTCGAGAAAGGTTAACAGTTTGGCTGGAACCTTCCAGTGGCCTTTTTCTAGCCCTGATGGACGATATTTTGGTAGTTTCCGAACTCTTTGGAGACTTTGGAGTAATTTCTGAAGGCTTTGAATCAGATGACGATACTGGTCTGTCCTCAGATGCTGTCCTCTTTTCTTCAGTATTTGAGTTGCTATTATTACTCTCAGAAGAAGTTTCGACAGCTCGACCGGTTGTACCCTTCTCTTCAGGAAATTCAATTTTCTCTTCACTCATTATACAAGTGTCACTATCTTGTAGCCAATCAATTTCTTTATATCTCTTCGTCGAGTTCATTCTATCGTCCAACTGGAAAACTGGGTAAGCATGTGACCAGCGCTCAGTACCGTTCTGTTTTCGCGGCAAAATAAAGTTGACACTAATCATTACCAACTACGAAGATTATGTGATACGAATACTGATTGTAACATCTCTTTAGAAGGGAGATAAAAGGCCGCTAAGAGTTGCTGATGAATAGAAGAAATGGACAAGGCGTTTTTACGGGAACTAGTCATGCAGATTCACGCAACGGTTCCCAGTATGAACAAAGAGAGAGAGAAAGACAGAGAGACAGGAAGAGATACGATGAAACAAACAATAGTCAAAGGCATGTTTCAGTTCCTGACTCAATGACTGAATCGTCTACTAACGTGCAACAGTCAGTGAGAACTGATGATAATAATGAGCTGGCGGCACCAAGCCCTGCTGGTACTGCTTCTGCTGCTGAGTTGAAGAAGCAAGAAAGACTGAAGAAGCTTGAAGCATGGAAAAAGAAGCAACAGGATCGTAAAAAGGCACAGAAGCCCAGAACTGGTCCTTCTCCGGAGCCTAACACTGTCACTAAGGCTAAGCCAAAGAAGCTAATACCTACAGCGGTCAAGCCAACATCTGCAAAAGGAAGATTTAAACCTCTGAAGAAACCGATTAAGATCAACAGCCTATTTGACAATACTGAAGATGAGGAGGCTAACAACAATACTAAATCACTATTTAAGCCAAATTACACCGCAGGTAATAACATAGAGGAGGAAAATCTGGAAGAGAATGCCACCATTCAGCATAATGGGCTCAAGGTGGATGACGAAGTTGACCCACTTGATGCCTTCATGAATGAGCTAGATAATACACCCAGTTCTGGGAAATTAGTCCCACCGGTCGCTGTCATCAATGATGAATCCCAGGATGTCGATATGGAAGGCAGCGCTGAAGCAGATGATAACGAAGCTGTGCAGTTGTTGAAGAAGCTAAGGAAGAACAAAACAAAGGACATACACGTTCCAAAATACGATTTGAAAACTATGGAAAAATTCCCAAAGAACTTTCATGTTAGGCTTGAATCTGTTGATCCTGATGAAGTCATCAATTTCAGAGTCATGAACAGTATCTTTATCAGTGACAAGAAGATTGACCCAGTGATGAATTTCTTCCATTTCGGTCTAGACGCGCAGACAATCAACATCATCACAAACGAGTTGAAGTTTTCTGCACCAACCCCCATCCAATCGCAAACTATTCCTGCTATCATGTCTGGTAGGGATGTTATTGGTATTGGTAAGACCGGCTCTGGTAAGACTATGTGCTACTTATTGGGAATGCTGAAACATATTACACAACAGAGACCATTGGGTGATGGTGAAACAGGTCCTTTGGGTATTATTCTATCACCAACAAGAGAATTAGCTATCCAAATCTATGAAACAGCAGAGATTTTTATAAGAGATAACGGAATGAAGGCTATCTGTTGTACTGGTGGCTCCGAGCTAAACAAGCAAATTAAGGAAATCAAGAAAGGTGTTGAAATTATCATTGCTACTCCAGGTAGATTCATAGATTTGTTGACGCTTAATAATGGTAAATTATTGAAAACTGATCGAATCACCTTTGTGACTTTGGATGAAGCTGATAGGTTATTCGATTTGGGGTTTGAGCCACAGATCAACCAGATCATGAAAACCATAAGACCTGATAAGCAATGCGTGCTTTTTTCAGCTACTTTTCCCAACAAGTTACAACAATTTGCGGTGAAAATACTACACAGGCCAGTTATCATCGGTGTAGGTAACAAGCAGGTTGTTAATGAAAACATTACGCAACAGGGGAAGGTTTTCCCAAATGAAGATGAAAAGTTCAGCTATTTATTACAGTTATTGGGTAAACAAGGAGATCAGAAAACAATTATATTTTGTGATTCTCAGCTTCAAGTTAATTTCATGAACAGAAGATTATTAGACAAGGGTTATAAACCTGTTGCTATCCACGCTGGTCTTCCTGCACATGAAAGAACAACTAATTTGTCAAATTTCAGAAAGAGTTCAAATGCCAACATTTTGATCTGTACCGAGGTGTTATCCAGAGGTTTGGATGTTCCAGATGTTAAGTTGGTCATTTTGTACAACGCTGCAAGATCATTCGCTCAATATGTGCACACTACTGGTAGAACAGCTAGAGGTGGAAACACAGGTACGGCTATATCATTACTCTCCGACGATGAAGAATTACAAGCTTATATCTTGTATAAATGTATGCCAGATGGTGAAGTTCCAGATGAAATCAAGGATTTAGCGTTGTCATTTGAGAGAGATCTAAAGAGTGGTAAAAAGAAAGTCAGCTCTGGGTTTGGTGGTAAAGGTCTTGATAATTTGGATAAATTGAGAGATCAGACTGAGAAGACTGAGAGAAAGAAATTTGGTGAGGATGATGAAGAGGAGAAGAAGAATAACTATAACGAGATTAACAATAGTGATTATGAAGGTGATGAAACAGAAGAGGAAGTTGTTGGTCCAAATCTGGACATCACATTCAATGCAGAAGAAGGCCGTGGTCCAGATAGTGGAATCTTCAACGCCAAAATCAATATCAACGACTTACCACAGAATGTGAGATGGATTGCAAGCAACAACACCTCCTTGACTAAAATCATTGAAGCCACCTCTGTTTCTATTACTTACAAAGGTCGTTTCTATGCGGAAGGTCAAGAGCCTAAACCTGGCGATGAACCAAAGTTATATCTATTGATAGAAAGCGAAAAAGAGCATCAATTGATCGAATCTATTGAGATTTTGAAACGTATCATTGTGGAAGAATTGAAAAAGGCTAATAATGACAGAAGTGGGAAATATTCACTTTAATATTTATGGTTCAAACAGTAAAATCTATATCAGATGTAGTGATCAGTCGTATATCAGGTTAGCCTTTTTTTCATTGAGTTTCTGTTCAGAAGCTTCTTTTATGTGTTTGTGACCAGATTTTGCCCTTTCCTCTTGGAGTCTCTTCCCAAGAACACCTTGTTTCTCTTGTTGATCTTGTAAACGCTTCTCGGCTGCAATTTTAGCAGCTTCCCTTGGATCTAGTTGCTCTGTTGAAGGTGGGGTATCTGTTAGCTTCCTTCCTTGTGATTGAGAACCTTGCGGTTGTGACTTTTGTTGTGATCTTTTTGTGTCTCGCTGTTTCTTGACAGGCCTAGAAACTCTGGAAGCCGTCCTTGCGGTGGTATTCTCCTGGGTCGCAGTTCTGGAAGTTGTCCGTGTCTGCTTCTCTTGGATCGTTTTTCTGGAGCTCATACAGTTGCCCATGTGTGATATATGATCGAAGGTGTTTATGGGGTTTAATAAAGTGATCACTTATCTACTCTAAAGGGTTTCAAAATCGGGCTTTTTTTTGTGTATTGTCCGATATTCTCAGAAACGCAATTCATCGTACCTTACGGAAAACTTCGTCTCTTTTAATAATCATCAATTGTATCTATTTACAAGACTATATCATCACCCATTTGAATATTAAATGCAATAACATTGAAGAGGTAAACTAAAAGCCATATAATTTCATAACATTTTATTAAAGGCGTACATGACTTTTGTTCGACTCTCACCATCATTAATTAAACCATGCCTGAAAAGTAAAAAGAAAACATAAACACTAAACCATCAACAACTGTATTCATCTAACTGTAAGCCACCCAATTGTATCTCATTATTTAAAAGTCATTATGGACCAAGTTTTGGAAAGAAGGAACTGAAATATTAGAAGTATCCAATGATGAATCTTGTAAATATTTGTTCAACTGTGGGAATAAATTACCAATTGAATTCACCTTGTGGAATTGTGATTGATCACGACAAAAGTATTGGTATTTTTTTAGAATTTGGACATACAACAAATCTCTATTAGTAGATGAATCCTGAGCAACATGTTGAGAGCCAACAGTGGCATCTCTTAAGGCAGCCCAGTCAGCATTAGCAATGTAAGTATAGCCTTGAGCATCATTATTCTTCAACAGATCCAACCAACCATCTAAGATTTCTTTATCAGTACATGGAACAGAACCTAATGATTTCAAGTAAATTCTTCTTGAGACTGATGATTTTGGTAGGTTGTAGAAATCATAAGCTGAGTATAAGGAATCAATTGTGGTTTTATCCTTCCAAACGGTACATTTTGATATAATAATGTTGAAGAATGGTTCATCAATTGGTTTAATTTCATTGTAGGTAGAGATCAACTCCTGTAATTTAGCTAAACCAGCAGTCTTATCATTAGCATAATTGTCGAAGAAGATTTCAAAGAAAGTATTGTTCAAAGAGGAAGAAATACCGTGATGGATATTTCTACCATAAAAAGTGGTAGCTTTAACCCAGACATCCATAACTTTGTTGAAGTCTCTTTCAACTAACCAAATATTATCAATGAATTGTTTAACGTTGTTAACTTGTAAAGTCAAATCATAAGGGATCTCTTTGTTGATGGCCTTCTCAAAGAATTTCGTAGCAATGGTGATATTCTTAGATTCGCCAATGAAAGCTAAATGAACGTCAACTAAAGCAGAAACAGCAAATGGAGCATCGATACGACACAATTCTTCGAAATATTCCAACGATTTCTGATATTCATCAGCAGCTAAACAGGCCTTGATCATACCTGTAATTAAGAATGGATGAACAGTAGGCTTGGTAGCTTTTGATTCATTGTATAAACTTTCAACATCCTCGAAAGAAGTACCTGACTGATAGATGATTGGAAGTAATACACCAACACATTTTTGTTGTAAGAAGATACCCTTTAGAGATTCCATTTGCATAGCACCACTCCATAATTGAACAGCTTCATTTTCCAATTTTAGTTCCTTCATAGAGGTCAAGATATGCATGGCACCAGTTTCATTTATTGGAATAGTACCTTCTAATAAATCATCTCTGATTTCTCTTAAAGATCCTTTGATAAAGGCCTGTAAATCAGTGTGGAAAGATTTAGCATCATAATCTGGCTTCTTGGATAATCTCGTTAGTTGAGATCTGTTGGCTCTTAGACCAGTATGCAATGCATGAACTAATAAGCCAACTAATGAATCGTTGAAGTCAGGAGTACCTCTTAGTTCTCTGTAGAAATCCATTGCTCTCTTGATGTGCTCCCAGAAATACACCTGGTTAGCAGACTCGGTCAACTCAACAGCCTGTAATAAACATTCTTGGAAAGCAGCTAACTGGTTATACCATGGTGATTGCTTATTTAGGTAGTAAGCTGGAGTACCTTGGCCTCTTCTTTTCCCACCGTTTCTATTATTGTTTCTATTATTATTATTTCTATTGTTATTTCTAGTATTATTTCTGTTGTTGTTATTACTATTGTTGTTGCTTTTGTTTTGCTTTGGAACGTTACTCTTGGAAGTTTGATCACTAACCTTCTTGTTGAAATCGGCAACATTTTGAATCGACTTGGTAAAACTTAAAGAGGAGTTGTTGTTGTTGTTATTGATATCATTGGAACCGACTCTTTCGATGGCCACAGAGTTAAACCTGATGTGTGGAGGCTGATGCTGGAAAGAGTTTCTGGTGGCAGAGACCACTTGATTGGTCAATCTTGTAGTCTTAAGAACGTTTGATCTGAACATTTTTAGTGTAATATTAGATCTCAGCGGCTGTTTGTAAGGGTGATATTTTGGCTCTTTTTTATATCGATCAACCCACTCATCAAAAGATTTTTTTTCCCTCTGTTTTTCCGTTGAGGGGCGAAGAAATGTAAACGAACGACGTTGGGATTTCAGGGTAATGCTTTTAACTGGCATAATTTCACTGAAAGAGAAATGTTATGTGCCCATGCTATATACCGGAAGCAAATACCCGAAGGTATAATAATAATTTAATCATACCGTGATGTCCCAAATGTGATTGTTCGATTAAGAAAACGTTGGAAGGTGTGCCTTGGTTCTCGTATAGGAGTATTCTTTATTGCCTCAGAGACATCAATAAATGGGTAACAAACTACAAACATCAGTGCATCCAACAATTATGTCGAAATCTCCTATAATCTTAAAGTTATCGGCGCTGATCATCTGTTGGGGGATAATGAGCTGATTGGTGAAATTAGAAGTAGTTGAGGGGGCGGTATAGTTACGTCCTCGACGTTACCAAAAAGGCCGCCGAAGAGACACAGCCTGGCATAGCTTTACGACGATTTAGGAGACAAAACGGATAGGGGTTCAGAAGACTCAAACGAAGTAGAGTTCAAATATAAACATCAGACTAGTGTTTGTTACATGTTGATGATGTGGTCATAACCAATAAAAACAATTGAAAAGAAAATAAAACTTTCCGATACGGGGAGTCGAACCCCGGTCTGCTCGGTGAAAGCGAACCGTGCTAGCCGTTACACTATATCGGATTTCTAACATTTTCAATTATTTCCTGTTTATTAGATGCTACTTTATAATGTTGTATGATGTCCTTCGGTAAATACTGGAACGCCCTATAGAAATTTCACGTAAATCATGTCACATCCCCCCTTACGCCCACATCGGCTTTCCTTGTGGGTTTCCCCGGATACCTTTTGCAAGGCTTTACTTCACACGTTCTTTGAGTAAAATAACACTGATAATGAACAATCATCGTCGGTGTGAGTACACGCTTCCCAAACTGAAACTAGAGAAACAAATTCTATTCAAATCAGTTGTAACAATCGATGCTAAGTAGCATTTTATGAAGATTAGCACCATCAGCCACCTCATTGTAACACAAAAAGAATCAGTAGCTGAAACATGACCGTACAAACAACATTTAGTGAGGCACAAGCTCTTTCCAAAGAAGAATACGAGAATATCATCAACGCTGCCTTGAAGAGAAATGAAGAGCACTTACTCAATCTCACACACCCTGGGTCTCAAATCAAGCTGACGTATGATGAGTACCAAATGCCAGCCCCAAAACTTCCTAAGGGCTCCACTGTCTTCTATTTTGATATCGATAACTGTTTATACAAGAGATCCACACAGATTCATGACATTATGCAGATCTATATCCAACAATACTTCATGCAAAACTTGCAGGTTTCATATGATGAAGCCTTAGAACTACGTGAAAAGTATTATCGCCAATATGGTTTAGCTATCCAAGGTCTTGTAAAATATCACAAGATTGATGCTTTGAAATATAATAAAAAGGTAGATGATGCCTTGCCGCTTCAAGAGATCCTAAAGCCTGACCCAAATTTGCGTCAGATGTTGATTAAGTTGAAAGAAAGTGGTAAAGTTGATAGACTTTGGCTATTCACTAATGCATATAAGAATCATGGAAGAAGAGTGATCCAGTTGTTAGGGATTGCAGATTTATTCGATGGGTTAACATATTGTGATTATTCAAGAGATGATCTCATCTGTAAACCAAACCCGGCAATGTTTGAACAGGCACTCAAAGAATCTGGTGCAGATAACGGTGATGGGTATTCAAATCATTACTTTGTTGATGACTCCGCTTCTAATATCAAAACTTCAGTCAATTTGGGCTTTAAAAAATCCATCCATTTCGTTGAAAGACATCAAGATCTTGGTTCAACTCCTGAAGGCGCCGTGCTAATCAGGGATATCTTAGACTTACCAAGGGTCGCGCCAGAATTATTCAATTAGATGCTATGTTTAGACTACATAAATTAAGGAAGGCATTAAAATGTCATTAGATTGGAATGTTAATTTCTTTAAGTAGATTGTAGTTCTGCCTTGAGCTTCGTGTTGATTAAGAAGAGTACCGATCTTAATGCCGCTTGTTCGGATTTTTGATAACTGATGTGGATATTGTCATGAAGTTCGATTAACTTTCTCTTTAGCTTCATAACAGTCAACTCTTTGCCCTTTTGGTCCTGTAGGTCTTCATGCTTTATTATGATCATCAATGCTTGCAACTTGATTCTGAAATCGTAAATCAATTGATCAACTTTAGCATCATCGACTTCTGAGAATTTGATTGCAATGAATTCATCCAATTTTGTTGAGACACTCTTGTTGATCAGTTGCTGTAATTCTGATTGATCTTTGAAATACTGGAAATCTTTGAACTCGGTAATCAAGTTGAGACACAGTTGTAGTTTCAGCTGCCTTGTGATATTCGATCGGGTAGGATCAAGCATCTCAACAATGCGATAAGTATATGCTGGCAGTTCTGAAATTTCGGCCCAAATGTTGAGGATCTTTGGCAGGTCAACGGTATCATCATGATCATGCTGCCATTTGGTTAGAACCAGTAAAATCTCATTAATCTCAGTAATTAGACTTTTTGAAAAGATGTTTTTATCAATAATAATAAATGAAAAGACTCTTATAAGCTTTTCGTGGATTTCAGGATCATATTTCTTAGTTATTATGTGTTTAACCAGCTTATAAAACTTTGTGAGAATTATTAATGGATTCTGCAATTTTTGGTATGTGTTGATTGTGATTTGGTCCTGAGTGATTTTCTCCAAATTAGCATTCTTTTTACTGATACCAATTCTTTCTAGAAACTCTTCTAGAACAATATCTTCAACTTCTAATAGTTCAATCTTCCTGAGATCCAGCTCATTATAGATATCACCTTTTTGGTCAGGAATAATATCATTGCCAATCAACCCAAGCTCCAAGTCCGGTTCTAGGCCGTTCAATTTCACATAACTGGGTTTCGCTATGTAAAAAAAATCATTCAACTTGATTTCTTTGTGATGTGAGATCAAATAATCGATGAACTCAGTATTTGATAATGCCTCTACACTAAGATTCTCCAGTAATGTATCTCTGAGATTATCCTCCTTTGACAAAAAATCCAAGGCTATCCTTTCATCATCATCATGCATCTTTTTCAATTCTTCTGATTTCTTTAACGTTTCAATCATTGTTTTCTTGTAGAATGGTGGTGGTGCTGTCTTTGGTGGTGATTTCAGCTTCTTGAAACCTTCATTGTCTTCAAACAAATTCGGTCTTTCTGACGTCAGAATCTGTAAAGAGGCCAATGGTTTAGAGTCTGTGAGAATAGAGAATGCGTCGAAATCGTCCTCACTGTCACTGAAACTCTCTGACATCTTAGTAATTGCTGATTGTTTCTTTAAGCGACGCGATGCGCTTCTTTACGCAGTAAAATTGTACGCGCAGAGAAAGTTTTTGATAACTAGGCGTAATGGTAGGTACACTCTACTATAACCTATATATGGCCTAGCATGACAAAGTCGTCTATACTACTCGGTAAACAATTCAGCGGGAACAGGCCCCTCCATATGCCATATACAACGAACCCATTTCCTTCATTTAAGTTTCATTTCACCGACTTAAATAAATGATATACAACATCCAAAGTTGGAACTGTAAATTGTTGGCTTTGACTATTTCCAAGGCATTGCCAACAATAACTTCTATTTCTATTGGATTCCCCTTACGGCAATCAATTAGCATCAATTAGCATGGATAGTGTATGCCACTTCCCATCATCTAAATGTATCACCTCTTCTGTCAGACCTTCTGATAATTCAACACCATCTGATTTCGCAATGGCGATTATTGCTCGTACTATAGATTTGATCAATGTCTCGGTGCCACCAAACGTTTGAAGTCTACCGGCCTCCAAGTCTGTAATTGCACGTAATGTGTTGAAGGAAGAGTATTGTCGATCAGTTCCTTCCAACGAAAATACTGCACATTCACCTGTGAATACACAGGTATTCTTCTCATTAAGATGAAAAATATTCAAGCATCGAGAGTTATTAATCTTCCATAAACTGGTAACATTAAAGAGCTTGGATCAAGAATACGGTAGATTCCAGCGACACATTTCCGATGATTTTTTTGATTTCTTGCAGAGAGAGAAGATTATTGAAGTATTAAAACCTGTTTCCAAGAGGGATCTGCTGGATTTCTACGAAAATTTAGTCATTAAAGGCGACACCAAATTGATTGTTAACTTGCATCCAAAGCATACTACCGATGATACCAAAGTTGAAGGATTCCCAACTGGTGAGCCGATCATTGATGTTCGCATATTCAAAAATTCATTAACTCTGACAAAAGCTCTGATCCCTATTAATGCTATTACTTTAGAAAACTTTTCTGAAAAATTAAAGAGCTTAAGCCATAAACGTTCAATACTGGTATCAGATTCTTATACTCTCAGTTAACTTCCAGCCATTTCCGAAGAACTTTGAAGCTATATACAAACAGTAGATTTTCAACTTAATCTAAAGAGGTAATCTGTATCTTGCCGCTGAGTTAACAAAATATCAGTCCCACAGACAAAATTGCATAAGCACACTATTATTGTTCTTTGATATTTCTCAAGCTTCAACCTTTACCAAGATATGCTGCCAGACAACACTTATATAATCTATCGCTAGAGAAATATGCCCTACACTTCAACAACCAATGATAAATAGCAATAAATTGTTAAACTAGCTATAACTTCAACAAACTCTCCACTTCTTTAATCTCCGACCTCTTTGAGAGTTCACTGCAGCCCTCAATAGCGTTACCGAAATCAATTATATAAGGAACTGGGGTTCCACCTACTACTTCCGGTTTCTTAAATGTGATGTTCTCAGCTCTGATGTCAGAGTGTAAGATATTTGCTTCATGAATCTTCTTAAACTTTGAAACAATGCTGAGTTTCAAAGATGTATCCAACTTAGATAACTCTTCCTTAGAGACTCTGTTGCCAACATTTTCCAACAGCAGGAATGCACCATCGAACAAAGGGGTCAAAGGATGGTAGTTCTGGTTCACTTTGTATGAAATATCTTTCATCAAACCGTATGCTAATACCTTTGGAACAACGTTTTGTTGATGTTTGGAGACCTTCAATAATGTTTCTGCTTCTCTGACCACACTATCGGTACACGACTGGATTGTAGCTACTTCTGAATGACCCATCTCAACTTTAGCAAATTGCCTTCTCCATTTCTGTGGTGCGAGGATCTTAATTATTGGCCAATCATCCTTTGATACATCCTTCTTTGGTACATCCTTGTCTTCCAACGCTTTTCTAGCGTACAGCTTTGCCTTCAATGATTGTGTTAACAACGCCGGAGAGAGCACCTCGAGGAACAATGGATCAATCCTGAACACAAATGATAACCGTGGGCCTATACTTTGCCAGATCAGAGTTTTCTTATAGCGCAAAAAGTTTATTTCATAAATCTGAAATAATTCTTTTACCATTGTGTGTTCAGGGGTCATTGAAGATAAAGCTGAGTTAATACTGCTTCTATCTCCAGATGACTCACCAGTCAACATGGTGAATGTTGCACCACCTGTGCTACCAGAGCTTGGATGTGAAAAATCAGCACTTTCACAAACTTTTTCACTGTGAAGATCAACCCTCTCATTATAATCTTCTGTAATGGTATCCAATGAACTATCATGTGCCGAGCTACCAGCACCTTTTCCAGTGGCACAGCTGGTACTCGAAAACGGCTTGTTAAATCCCTCCTGCTTGACCGACCAAGTCTTGATATCCTTCACCAGATCCAACAGCTCCCTCTTCTCGTTCACCAAATCTTCCAAGGTCCTCTCAAGCGACAAAAACGATAAAAACATCATTCTGAGGTACTCTGTCTCGAATAATGTGAAGGGACCGTGTAGCTCCAACTCGAGCATACCGTTTTGGTTAACCCTCTTTCCCAATTGAATGAAAAGCACATACTGACCATCAATAAGAACACCCCGTGGACACAGAGTTCTTATCATCTGCTGAACAATCTTGTTAAACGCATTTGAAAATGGACCACTGACGAACTGAACGTTTTCACCAGTATCAGCGCACATTAGATTTCCAGTGCCTGATTTTTCTTCCAGATGGGATACAACTTCTTTGGTGAAGATATCTCTCTTCAATTCAATGATAGTGCCCACAATCAAAGGTAAAGGTGTACCTTCTTGAACACCATACCCAGGACCTTTCATTGCTAATGATGAAATTATATCACCATAAGCCCGGACTGAATAACTTCTCAGTTTTCTTTGAGTGTCCAGGTCATAAGTTATTGTGAAACTGTCACCCAAATCGAAAGAGCTTTCTTCGACATACTCTAAGCCAATAAGATTATATTCTGCAACTTTTTCAATCAAATCGTAATAGCTTTGCAGAACTGTTTGAAAGGTAAGACCTGGATTATGCTTCTGAAACGATGCCTCAACTATCGGTCCCAAAACAGTGAATATAGTTGAAACGAGAAAGACCTCTAAAGCACCTTCATTTTTAATTGGCGTACTATATATCATTAAAGCATTACATAGTTGGCCTCTAGAGGTCTGTGGCCCATAATTAAAGTTCTCAGGAGCCAGATTGTCTATGTCAGCTATTGTCAAATTAGTAGGATACCGTCCAAAAAACACCTCAAGATTATTGTTCACATTCAAGTGACTAGTCTTTTCAGTCCCTTTTGAAGGTACCTGATGCAGGGAGGTACAGAAGATTATATCTTCCCAGTCATACTCGTTATCTCCTGTAAACGTCATAATTCTGTTACCAACAACCACAGTGTATGGGTAAGTGTTGCTTCGACGGCTACCCGAGGTTTGTTTTGAACTCCCCCATGGCCCAATAGGAGGATGTGGTATTTTGTTCTTCAATGCGAGAAGCAATTGCTGCTTTGTGTTCAGGATAGCTATTTTTTCCATGTAAGCGCCATTGGCTTCAAGGGTTCCCAAAAGTGTGAGATCAGCATTATGAACTGTGGTCAGCAGCCGCCCATTGGGGTCAGAGTCTTGAGATTCCATGATCAAAGGAAGGAGAGGTTGCAAATGGTAAGCGCCAGTCCTCTGAGTTAAAAAGGGAGGGAAAATAATTAAAAATATTTGGTTTCATTAAATATTACCTCAAACATGCTGCCAATTCTATTCGGTCAAGTTTGCAACAATAGGTGTCAGAGGAGTATCAATTGTTGTAAATCTACATTCTCTGGATGTTCCCAGACCTGGACACAGGTACAAGCCAACATCTAACATCTAACATGAAACATGAAAACCACGGACAGATCTAACGCAGACAAAGAGTGTTTAAGGAACCACAGATCGAACCACATGGTTCCATGTCAGGATTGGGAGAATGAACCCAATTAGGAAAGAGACTGCACCTCTTTGCCTACATTGCGAACGAATCCAGAGTCTATCCCAGAAAGCCCTATATAAAACAGGTTTTGCACATTCTGGAGAATCATGAAAAAAGGGAAAACAACACATCTAATACATCGAAAAAGGTCATAATATTAGAGAGATTTTGATTGAGAACCGCCAATAACCTATCGTAATAGTTTTGCGGATCACTTGCTCTACTAGTTAAGCACATAAATTGACGAACCTCATGAAAAATTCCGTTACTTCATGTACATACCAACTCTCACATACTCTCGACCTTATCGATATCAACAGTGAATGGGAAAGACGAGATGAAAACACTTTTTCACAACAATGGAATCAAAGGCTTTTCCCCTGAGCTCATTAAAACGAAGCCTACAACTCAGTAGACCTGATGATTAAACTTGCTTTGATCTTTAAATATGTACTATCATTTCTCTTTCCCAAGCGCTCGTTTCTTTGGTGATAATTTCTCGCTCTGAATAACATTATATTGTGTGATCACTCAAGATGCTATCATCTGAAAACTCCAAGGCATCCATGACTGCATCGAAGTCCTTGAGATTTGATTCTCTTTTACTCAAAGCTGGCCGAGTATTGTTGAACGTGGGACGTTTCTCTGGTTTGGGGCAAACTATTAGACTCTTCTTGGTTGGGTTGGTACCGTGGGCCTCCTCTATGGATTTCTCAAGCTCTTGGCTGGTGAGGAGATAATCCGCGTCAACACTAAGTTTTGAATCAAAACTACTTTCGAAGTCAGTCTCAAAGACATAGTCACCATCAACATGTACACCATCGTCATCTGAGAATTCAACCTCTTTGAAATGGCTTCTATGAATCAGTTTCCTTGAAAGGATTACTTTTGCATCACCGCCTGTAGGTTTATTCGCAGCATCAACTCTAGTGTTTATGGCTTTCACATCCTCTGAACTGTCTTCATTAGCATATGAATATTTCCATGGCGGGACGTCCTTAATTTGAAGTGTTGAAGTTTCGACATTTTTTTCTTTGTTCAAACTGGCTGGGGAAGAGTCTTCAAATTCAATTGATTTCAGCTTCAAGGCATCTAGTTGATTACTGTGGCTGGGCCTTAATGAAGACTTCCTAGTATGCGATGAATGAGAATGCGGTTTCCCTATCTGTTGTTTCAAATTAGGTGTGTCTACTGAACTCTCCGTTTCAGACTCAGAATCAATCCATATCACACTGATGTCATCAGATTGATGTGACTTCGTAATAGGTGTAGGCTTCTCAGCATCCTTACTCTTTTCTTCTGGTGGCAGTGATGAGTTGGGTGGTATTTTCCCATTAGGAAGAGCATCTTCCGAACCTTCCTTGTGATATTTTTCAGAAGGGCTCTTGCACGCAATATGATCTCCTGATCGATGTGATGAGAATGATTGTTGCTTCCCAGCGGGTTTTGTCGGGCTTGATTGATCATCACTTTCATCAGAGTCAGAGTCTTTCAGTAAATCATCAAGAACCGAGTGCCCAGTCTTGAGTGGACTAGTCTGGAATGGATTTTCAGGATCGACAGATTCTTGCTCCTGAGCATCTTTATCGAATACTAATCTCTTTCTGGTCAGAGAAAGATCGCCTTCGGTAGTCGACAGCTGTGACCTATTATAAGTCCTAATCGCTTTAGATGGACTAGAATCAACATTTTGCTTTCTAGACTTGACTCTTATTGGGCTTTGTTTGTTTGATTCGTCAATTTCACGGCCAATTTTCAGTCTCTCTGGTGAGTTATTATTAGACTTCAAAGGGGAGAAACCGTTCATTGCATCAAGTGGAGAGACATTGATACTTTGAGGCGAGCTATCAACTGATGACATAGTGGATGCTTTTAGTGGAGACATCTTACTAGGTGATTTCAGCATTTGCAATATACCTCCCTTCTTTGGGGAGGTATCTTTTGAAGCAGAAGCTTTCCTTCTTGGTTTGGACGGTGAATGGTTGACAGGGGGAAGATTAGGAACATCAATGAAACCCATGCTTAACAGGTTCGTCCCCTGTTTCGGCTTAACCTTTCTTGGAGATTTCTTCTTCTGTTGTTCTTCCGCTATCCTTTTCTCCTCCTCTTTGATAAAGAACTGTTGGTAGTAATTTGACTCAAGCGGTACAAGATCTAGCGGGACCCATTCTAATTTTCCTTTAGTGGATTTTCTTTTTCTTGGTGATTGGCCTTGTTCTTCTTCAGATTCTGACTGAATATCACCATAATGAAAATAACTTTGATATCTAACACTGATCATCTCGATTTCCCAGTCGCTATCAGCAATCTTCTTGATTTTGGTCTTCTCCAGCGAAATTGGTCTCTTTATGTCGTAGACTATACATTTCAGGAGATATGCCTCTGATAGGCCGAGTGAAAACCATTTACTTATGTTTAGAACATTCGGAGGTGGATACTTTTGAAAACCTGAGAATAATTGGTCAAACTTCGGTAAGCTCATCCATTTCTCTCCATCTTCAACCTCAGCAAAATTTGTGGAATTAACTTTGAATACAAATTTTTCAGTACATAACAACGGTTTATGGTACAGCTTCACAATAAAGTCAGGCGGATATCCTTCAAGTTTACCATCTTTCACCAAAGCTTTTTCGTTCTTCCCAAAGTACTCGCGCAGATTATTAGAAATTTGTTTAAAAATATGCCCTTGCAACCTGATATATCGTGTTATTCTCTCACTGGTACGAAGATCATCATTGGAGTAAATATCATGCAGTTCACTTGCAAAATCTGGAAATTCATCATATCGAACAGTGGCGCCATGAGACTTGATTTTAGCGGTTGAAGACAATGCAATTTGGGAAGCTCTCTGTGCTCCCAACCTGTTGACCCCCAAGTTATAGTCAGCACCACATAAGATCGATAGTAAAATCAACCGCTTCCTGTCAAACCCCGTCTCTTTAGTAACATTTTCCATAATAACAGGTGTAACCCAATATTCACTAGTAGCTCTAGCTGCCACAGCACCCGCTGGCTTATCTTCTTGAAATTTTGAAAAATTTCTGAGAATCCTGGTGGCACCATACATCATTGTATCTGTATCATTGGAAAGCACGTAGTCGACAACACCTAACCTTTGAAGATCAGCAGCCTCTGATTCGCCTTCAGATGGCGCCTCAACAAAATCGATATTCCATCTTCTCAGCTGCTCTTTGAGCTCTCTCACATCGGGAGGATCTTGGGTGGTGAGTGAGTTCTGATTTAACAGTTTTAAGACCCTTTTCCTATCTTCATCAAAATCTTCATCTTCTAAATGAGATGAAACTTGAGACTGGATATCTTTATTCTTAAACAATGGCTTAAAGTCACCATCAAACACGAAAACAAAAGAAATATTCAATGATAAAAGATACCGTATTCTGAATTGGAAGTTGGCCAATAATCTTCCAATCTGCACATTTTGAGGAACAGGTTCTAGCAGTACAATACCTTTACATTCGAAAATCCACTGGTATGCATCGATGGCTATTCTTATCGGTCTGCCGTATTGTTTATAGAACTGTGTCACTAGAATGACAAAGGGAAGCCTCTCCTCCATTGCAGGCTTAATCACATCCCAGATTACGGGTACACCCATTCTGGAGAGTGGCTGTCCTCACTTTCATATGATTTACTTCGTGCTTGTTCGCTGTGTTTACGTTTTTGGGGGGTTCTAGATAATCCATTTTGAAATTTACCCTCAATGCCCGCAATTAAGCGTAAATCGGAGAATATAACAATAAATAGGAAAAAAATGACACAATTAGAACTGCAATTGATGAGAATATTGTCAATATATGTGCTTAATTAGTAGAGTAAGTAATCCGCAAAACTGCTACAGTAGATTATTGGCGATTCCCTCATTTCAAATCTCTCTAAGATTTTGACCTTCTTCGATGTTTTTCATGCGTGGCTTTTCCTCCTTTCATAAATCTTCACAACGCTTTTTATATAACACTCTACACATTTGGGCTAGACTTTCGGATCGCTGGTAATATAGGCAAAAAAAAGCACAGCCTCTTACCTGATTGAGTTCATATTCCTATCTCGACGTAGACTCCGTATTTGATACCAGTCCTTCACCAGTTCTGGCCTGCGTTGGATCTGCTCTATTTGGTGGCTTCATTCATATTTGAGTAGCCTAGTACCGATGTCCGCATCGCGTAAAATCCTGAGTCCATAGATTGAAAAAACTTTCCTGATTAGCAAGGGTACATATGCCTCTATCAATAGGGTTATCCCCTTTGTAACTTTAAGATCATCGATTGTTCACAAGATCTGGTGAATGTTGTGGCATATGTTCTCGAGATGATCGTGAAGCATTGGCTCCGTATTTAACGAGACAATTGGGGAGAATGTGATGAGAATGTTTTGAAGTTGCCAGATATCCTGAAGAAAGCATACAAGTAACAGTAAGGTTAACCTTTTATCTGCCAATTCGTACCGTAGCTAGGATCGTTGTAGCTTGAGATGTCCGACCTCAAATATATCGAAGCCAGGTGAGCTTATTATTACACGATGAATTGATCCGTAATTAGCCCACTGATCCACCTACTTCAAACGATCATGAACTAATATAAGAACATTGATTTTAACGTTAAAAACCAAACGGTTTCATTTTTTACTCTTTTTGCTCACAGCTCCATTGTGAGAATGACCAGCTCTTTTCTTACCGCCGTTGTTTAGTTCATACTCCTTCGTAACACAAGCTAGCAAAGTAGCTGATCTTCTGGAGAGCTCAGAAGTCGTTCTTGATTGGAAGAAAAAATCGAATCTGAACAACGGCGATCCTCTGATACTATCCCTAATTCTTTCATAAAGATCAGGTCTATCCAGCCCAAATCTGTATAGTTGAACCAATAGATACCTATCTTCTTCCTCTGAAAATACTTTTTTGTTTGTAGCGGCAGGAGGATACTGAAGAACCAAGTCCTGTAAGGGATTAGTATATTCTGACAACTTGACTCTTAGCGCTTCCTTCTGTAACTTTGCTTTTCTAATTTTTTCCTCACCAGCCTCGATGGTAGCAATGTTTCTTTCATGTCCTTCAATTTGGTGAAAGTTCTTCCAAAACGCCTTAGCATACTCTCTGACCTCATCAACAGTCTTGTCAGGGAACTCTGAAGCAATCAAAGTGACTGAATTTCTACCATATTTGGCACTAGCTGAGATGAAACTTTGGAAATCTCTTCTATTCCAGTTGGTAAAGCCCTGTGTCAACAGCTCGGCCTTTTCTGCTTCTTCCTCTTCAGTCAATGGGGTGGCGTTATCTATTTCCAATTGTAATAGGTCTTGTTCCGCTTTTCTTGTAACTAAATCAATGGATTTGTCCTCTGACAATGGTACTTTGAACTCAATTTTTTTTCTGTAATAAGCCTTTTCACGGTCTAATAGTTCAGTAAGTTTAGCTGGCAAGAATTGATGATCAAATACATTTGGTTGTTTTGGAGCTCTTGGTAATTTCTTCTCGTTGGCAACTCTACCGCCGGTATTTAGGACGTCTTTGTAATACATGTCGATAGAATAATTCTCTTTGCGTTCTCTCTTGGATGGATTAATCCATGTGATCCCACCAACCTTTTCATGTGTCTTCTTCTTGAAATCCTCACCATTCCATTCATAAGCTGAATCAGATGCGAATTTCTGTAGATCATCTAGACCCAAGTTGGAATAACGCTCAGATAGCTTACTAGTCTTTTCTTCCGATTTGGATAACAATGCATCAAGATCCAACTCATCTTCATCCTTAGACTCACCGGAAGAAGTAAGTACCTCTTTAGCACCAAACTGAATCATATTCAATAAATCATCTTTTGTGTTGCCTTTGGCGTTCTGAGCAGCAGTGGTATCACGACCCTGTTGGATAACCAATTGATCTAATCTTAATTTTTGGGTGGCTCTTTCCAAAACTTTCTCTTCAATGGCATTTTCTGTGACAAATCTGAAGACTTTGACTTGCTTAGTTTGACCAATTCTATGGGCTCTATCCATTGCCTGTAAATCAGCCTGTGGATTCCAGTCTGAGTCGTACAAGACAACAACATCAGCTGAAGTCAAATTGATACCTAAACCACCCGCTCTGGTGGTCAGCAAGAACACAAACTTTTCAGAACCGGGAGCATTATAATCATCGATTGCTTTAATCCTATCACTATGATCTGTTTGACCGTCGATACGACAGTATTCATATTCTCTGAATACACAATAATCTTCTAAGATATCCAACAAACGGGACATTTGACTGAAAATCAACACTCTCGAACCTTCTTTCTTCATCTTAGCGAGAAGTTGATCCAGGACTTTTAGCTTTTGAGAGTTGTAAACCAAATGTTCGTCGGTAGTGTAAGGAGGCCCAGGCTCAGCACCATCGAATAAGTATGGATGATTACAACATTTTCTCAATTGCATCACGATGTTAAGCAATCTGGTTTTGGATTCACGCTTACCAGTGGCACCGTTGACAGCATCGATATCTTTCTCTAAGATACTCTGATACCATTTTCTTTGCATGTCAGACATACCAACGTACAGGTTGATTTCTTTCTTTGGCAGTAATGATTTTTCAACATCGTTCTTGATACGACGTAATAAGAAAGGTTTTAAGACTTTATGTAATTGCTGAACTACCTGGTCTTGTCTCTGTGTCTCTTTTTCTTTTACATCAATACTTGGATCCGGTGTACCTTCATTAGAGGTCAGGAACCACTGATCAAAAGTCTCTGAATCTGAAAACACGTCCGGTAATATGAAATTCAACAATGCCCATAACTCATGCAAGTTGTTTTGTAATGGAGTACCGGTAATCAATAGCCTGTTATTGGAATGGAACATTCTGATAATCTGTGACAACATTGATTCTTCATTCTTGATCCTGTGCGCTTCATCGATAACAATGTATTCCCAAGCAAACTTTCTAAACTGTGCTTTTTCTCTGATGACGATTTCGTAGGATGTGATGCACACGTCGAAATCACAGGCTAATAATCTACCTTTAATCAAATTGGCTCTTTCTTCCTTGTCACCTCTTAGAATAAAAGTGTTGACATCAGGGGTCCATTTGGCAAACTCCCTTGACCAATTATCAAGTGTTGACTTGGGAACAACGACCAAGTGAGGTCCAGAGATCTTTCTTATGTAACGTAAGTAGCCCAAGAATGAGATAGTTTGTAAAGTTTTACCAAGACCCATTTCATCCGCTAAGATACCTGAGATATTGTTTTCATGTAAGGAAATCAACCAGTTTAGACCTTGGATTTGGTATGGTCTCAATTGGCCATGGATATAACTTGGACTTTCTGTAAATTCAGTGATTAGATCATCTTCATTTTCCTCATCCTGTAACAATTCTGCATCTTCTTCCTTTTCAGTTTTACGTCTTCTATTGCTAGTGGAGGCCGATTTCTTAGAAGTCTTCTTTTCACCTTCAATGATATCCAACACTTTGCGGAACTTTGGGTCCTTTTCAGCTTTGGAGTTGATGAAATGTGAGAACAGGCTGGTCAATCCTAACAAGTATTTGAATCTTTTGGCAGTAGTTTCGACATCGAACTTTGGTCTATTAGGATCCACGAAATATTTCTTTTGTTTAGCATTCAATGAAGAATAATTGACAGCTTCGTACTGTTCTGGAGTTTGTTCATCAAACGTCGCGTCTGTCATGCCGTAAACGCGTCTTTATGATTCTTCTATAATTTATCGTTGAGAGCACTTGTTGGATACCTAGATTGAATAGAAGATTGTGCTGATTAGAATCTAATATCTCCAATGTAGTACGTTTCAGGAGATGACTAGCTTGTATTGACAAGAAGAAGAAAGAAGTGGGCAAGTTTTCGAGCTTATGTTCGAAAAACGAACTGATGCACGGAATATCCTAATCGGGAAGTCTACGAATTACCGAATTTGGTTTTTTCTGGATTAAAGAAGATATATTCCCAAAATTCATGGATGAGATTTGAATATAGAGTTTCTTACCAGATTCTTGATGTTGGATATCCTTGTCTATCAAAGTTCCAAGTTATTAAGGTTCCTTCACTTAAACATTTGGCAAATAAGCGAATTTCCCGCGAACTCGCTCGATGAGTCTTGTTTTTTCTTTTTCGTGACTTTGATAACGAAAAGTAAAAAGTCCCAAATAAAATTTATAAGCAAATCTACTTTAATCTCTCGAGTTATAGGTTACCTCCGTTCAGAGTCAGAGAGATACAATGATTGCTATACAGTCCCCTGTAACAAATAAACTGGATAAACTGGATAATCCACACTTGAAAGAGCCCGAACCTGAGCACTGTCCTGGCCCAGAATCAGAAAACGCTGGTAAAGGTGATGCCTGTGAAGGTTGTGCCAACAAAGAGATCTGTGAATCTTTACCCAAAGGCCCTGATCCAGACATTCCAATAATAAACCAAAGACTTGCAAACATCGATCACAAGATACTTGTTCTTTCGGGGAAAGGTGGTGTTGGTAAATCAACCTTCACCTCGATGTTAGCATGGGCTTTAGCAGCAGACCCTGATCTAGAAGTTGGTGCTATGGACTTAGATATCTGTGGGCCTTCGTTACCAAGAATGTTGGGCGCTGAAGGTGAAAGTATACATGCTTCTAATGCAGGGTGGACACCTGTTTATGTTAACGATAACTTGGGTATGATGTCCATTGGATTTATGCTTCCTGAAAGTGATTCTGCTGTTATTTGGAAAGGTACGAAGAAGAATGGTCTGATAAAGCAATTCTTGAAAGACGTAGATTGGGGTCATTTGGATTACCTGATAGTTGACACGCCGCCTGGCACTTCTGATGAACACATATCAGTGAACACATATTTAAAAGAATCAGGCATTGATGGTGCTTTAATCGTCACGACCCCACAAGAAGTTGCCTTATTGGACGTGAGAAAAGAGATAGACTTTTGCCGAAAGGCAAACATTAAAATTCTTGGACTGGTTGAGAATATGTCAGGTTTTGTATGTCCAAATTGTAAAGGGGAATCACAGATTTTCAAGCCAACTACAGGTGGTGGTGAAGCATTATCCAAGGAGATGAATATTCCATTCCTGGGTTCGGTTCCATTAGATCCCAGAATTGGCAAAGCCTGTGATGCTGGTGAAAGTTTCTTGGATCTATACCCAGACTCTCCTGCCTCAACGGCCATTCTTGATGTTGTCGATAATTTAATCGACTCCTTGTAATGATTAAACATACACAGTGATGTTCTACTACTAGGTCAGAGTTTAGGGTTTTGGTTTGACTGTTCTAATGTAATTCACAAAAGCTACATATGTTCGGATTTTTTGCATGTTGAATAGTATTAGCATTCCGTTAATATCACAGCTGGTCTAATTTAAAGTAATTTTTTAAGAGTAAAAACAATCTGTCTAAACCTTTGTGAGGTTATGCTTGGCATTTTGCAAAACTGCCCTTTTAGCAATGTATGGCTTGCCTTCTTCTCCGATTGGCAACTTCAAAACCTTGTTGATATCTAGGTCTAAGTAAGCAGAACCTTCTCTCTTTGAAGTGTCAATTACTTTGCTCGTGACTTTTTTGGAGACTAAATTGATGGCAACTCTGATCTTGAAGTTGGATAATTCCACTAATGGTAAATTATCAAGTAGGTATCTTACTGAAGACTCACTGCGACTTTTTAAAAATTGAACGTAGTTCTTGTATATAGCACCACCAGTAGCCCAACCTTTAATTGTATGTCTCTCTGGGAATCTAGAAATGAATTCTTCCAATAGCTTGATCTTTGGACCATTGCTTATGACAGCAGCTGGAGCAACTCTATTGACAATTGCCCTATGAGCTTCTTCATAGTTTTCAGCGTCAAGTAGATATGAGACTTCTCTCCACATATCCCCAATATATCTTGCATGGAGAGCTTTGGCCTCCAAGATTACTTTCTTTGGCACCTTTAATGTTGAGATCAGCAGCTCTATGAATCCTGGAGTCTTTGAGAATAATTCAATGTTGATCGAAATCAGTTGTGTGATTCTGATTTTGACTTCTTGATCACTAGATAGATGAGATAGAATGAAAATAGCCTCTTCAAATAACCCGTTGGAGAACAGTTGCTCAGCAAACAATGAAGTCAGTTTGTCACCTGTTTGCTTGGAAAAGGCTAATTGATTCGACGATCTAACTAAAACTTCATAAACGTACCATTTCAAACTCACATCGTAGAAAGCCGCCGTTCTTAGTAAACCAAAGATTGAGCTCAAATCATATTTGCCAGAATGAACATGAACAAAAAGTTTCAACAAATTAAACTGAGTTACATCTGAAGCTGGGATGCTTGGTTGTGAATCAATAAATGAAGTTAATAATGCAGTAACAGTGTCATTAATGTTACCATATGATAATAATAAACTCAATTTAGCTTTCCATGATAATCCTTCAGAGACATCAACAATAGAGTTCTTGGTTAAGATGTCGCCTTTCAACAAGTAATAAATTTTCACAAGATTCTCTGGAATGGTTTGCAAAACAGCGTTATTCTTCCAGTCTTGAATCTGTTGTTGAGCACTATATTTAACTTCTGGATCATTGGATCCCAATAGCGAAATTAGGACAGCAAGGTGGGCATTGTTGGTCTTGATAGCTAACTTAGCAGCACTTGAGATATTCAATGTAACCAATAACAAAAAGATTTGTTCGAAGGTATCTTTACTAGCATCAAACCTCGTATTAATATCGTCTTGAATCTCGCCTTTGATCCACGATAGTAAGCCCTCACGACGTTTGATATCCAGAATTCGATTAATGGCCTCTGGCTTCGTGATTGCTTTTACTTCTTGATCTTCTAAGATCTCAGTATCAAATAAGATAGAAGATAGCTGCCAAACAGTTTTCCCTGAATGCTCAGCGTGGTCATCGAATATGTCAATGATGGATTTGAAGCTGAAAGTTGGCGTTCCAATGGCTTTTGGAAAATCATTGGATCTCTTAGTGATTACAGCTCCTATAACATGCTTCTTGTAAACAGCTTTTGCTAATGATCTGTCCGCGACACTAAGTGGTAGCAGTAATTGTCTATAGGAAACGCCCGAATTGGAATTGATGTCCTTGACTAACAACCGATTATTTTGAGCAAAAAAAGTGAAGTTGTGACCATCTAGTCTTAGCTCCTTCTTTATCTTTTGTTTGTGGTCGTAGACTTTGTTAGAATCACCAAATAGTAGAGTATCTAGTTCGCCGACCGTCAATGCTTTGGAGAATGGCGCATCGTGGATGGTTGTTCTCTTTATATAGTTGTTGGCAAATGCAGAGTCAAAGCGAGCCGAGATTTCAAGCTGTTCCTCCCAGTTATCAGAAACTGTTAATTTTGGATCAGCATCCAGAATCTCGAAGTCTTTATCATCTAAATGAAGGGGTTCAAATTGCTTTTCAGCTAGATCTTCATCTTCTTCAGCCAAGGATTCATCCCCATTGAACGATAACTTTGTTGGAATATTCTCTAAGGTGTCATCATGGTCATTTTGATATTCATCACTAAGAATGTTATCAGTATTCAGGTTCTCGCCCGAGTGTTCATCCTCTTCTTCTTTGTCATCGCGAATCAAATCACGGGTATTATCTACAATGAAACTACCAGGTATTTGCAGTGTTTCACCTGACTCAAACGTTTTGTCTTGTCTTTGTCTCTTGAAAATGAATGTGTCTTCAATATTGTTCCGTGGTTTGGTGCTTCGTGCGGGGATCTTAACTTCTTGCTGCTCAATTGGAGGTGGAGCACTCTCTTCTTTCTCAGTTTTAATGTTTTCCAATTCCTTATCGATATCAACAACAGCAGAATCTTCATCAACTAGACCCCAAATACTAAAGTGCTTCACTTTGAAAGTCCAAGCACCATTAATTGGGTCATAAGTAACAAATTCCATATCTTTCAACTCTTTTAATTTCTTGACAAATAATCTTAACTCCAAATCTTTGGTAACTGAATCTTCAACATTCCTCTTTGATTTTCTAACCGGGAAGACTTTTTCAAGAGTTATAGTAGCAGGAACATTAAGCCCTGTACCAACTGGAACACTACCATGCGGGTAAACTTCAACAGTTTTGTTCTTGTTAAATCTGACAATATTACCAAACAAGTAACCAGGAAGATCAGACGAGAAGGCAGTCAAGTCAACAGGAAGGTCAAATGTAATTGTACCATAGCCTTTCCTACCAATGGCAAAGCCTGAGACTTCTGATAACTGTCTCAGTCTTAATGATAAAAGTTCGGCAATGGATGGGGAACACCAATAATCACTTTCTTGGATGTTCTTTTCGACAGTTGTGGGTTCTAAACGAGATACTTCTTCCTGGACTGCTTCTCCTTCAGTATGAGGAACACCATCCTCTAGGACAGTGTTGTCATGACCACTTTCAAAAGTTGCCTCGTCATTTTTAGCTGGAATAAACGAAGAGCTGTTATCTTCTTCGCGTCCTAAGATTCTAACCTTTGTGGCACCCCCGGACTCACCGAATATTTTCAATCTTCTAGCTTCTGTTCTACTTGGGTCAACTTTCAACTTTAAGAATTCACTTGTAGTTGGTCCCCTGTTTCTCAATGATCTAGCATTAATAGATGATGATGCAAATGATCTAGAAACAACTCTATTTGATTTAGGTCTATCACTACTTTGTTTCTCAGGTGACAATACTGATTGAATTAAATTCTTTCTTGGTGAGAATAAACCTTGAGAGTTATAGTCCGTCTCTGACTTGATGCTTCCAAAAGTTGTGCCCAACCTCTGAAGAATGGATGATCTATTGGTGACGATTGGTGCTGGAGATGATGAAGAGAGGCTTCTCTTGCGTGTACTAGTGGCATGATGTGACGTTTTATTAGCTTTAGCTGAATCCGTAAGTGGTCTGGGTAGATCCTTGAAGTTGTATTGCTTCGTTGGCGGAGTTCCAATGGAAAGATTGTTGTTTGTATTTAGACCACCGCTTGAGGTCCCAAAAAGGCCTCCACTGGAGAAATTGCTTTTAGTTGGTCCAGAATTACCAAACAGACCACTAGAGGGCTGAATGGAAGACTGTTGAGGATTACCAAAAAACCCACCGGCAGGCTTGTTTCCAAACAGGCCAGTTGATGTTGCGGTGCTTGGTTTACCAAAAAGGCCTCCTGTAGTTGTTCCACTCTGTGTGCTATTGCTGTTACCAAACAAGCCACCAGATGAGGTATTGCTCTGAGCGTTGCTGGTGCCCAGCGACGGTTGGGCATTTGTTGCGCTGTTGCCAAATAATCCCCCTGTGCTAGTAGCTGTCGTGCTTGGTTTACCAAATAAGCCACTTGAGCTGGCATTATTCGAGCTGCTGTTTCCAAATGAACTACCAAAAGCATTACTAGATGTAGCACTATTATTCCCAAATAAGCCACCCCCTATAGGGTTGGAGTTCGTTGCAGAACCGAACACACCAGCATTGTTCTGAGAGCCAAACATTGTGTTGCAATCGAAAGTTTTGCTCTTTCTTTGATGTCTCTCAATCTGCTTGAAATCAGATTGTTAACCTGGGTCAGAAGGTCCAATTGAACAGATGCAGATGAAAAAGTGAGTGGCGGATTAACTGAATTGGCTGAAGAAGCACAGGTTCCTTTTTGTAGTGAAAAGGTCTAATTTGGACAGACAATCAGTTTGAGATCCTTTGTTTGAAAAGTAAACAACTTCTCGATTCGTTAACAAACTTCAATTCATAATTTTTTTTTTTGGCCAAGGTCGGAAATCGCGTTGGTTTCCTTGGTATCAATAGATCATAGCTCATTCCGAGGGCCTGGCACGTGATAAAGATGTTGTACAAAACAAGAGACACCCGTAATTTATCGAATTAAATGAGTTATTAGACTCATATCAAGTTACAAACGATATCTAAAACTACTGGATACTTTTAAACCACTTGAATGGGGATTTTCACTTAAGAGACGTCAGATCTTAAATGGAAAAGGAATTATTTCCTTATTGGGAACGATGAGCTTACCCGGAAGTGATAATTTTTTTTTTTTTTTTTCAAAAGAAATTTTTTTCTGGCATATCAGCAGTGCAATCCAGTAGAAATCACCAACCGTTGCGTTTAAACACTGCGAAGGATTGTTGAAAATGGATATCTCCAAGCCAGTCGGTTCTGAGATTACTTCCGTTGAGTTTGGTGTGCTTTCTGCCAACCAGATCCGCAGGTTGTCTGCGAAACAGATCACCAATCCAACTGTTTTTGACAACCTAGGACACCCAATCTCAGGTGGTTTATATGATCTTGCTTTAGGTGCTTTCTTGAGAAACTTATGTGCTACTTGTGGTTTAGATGATAAATTCTGTCCAGGCCATCAAGGTCATATTGAACTCCCAATTCCTGTTTATAATCCATTATTCTTCAATCAGCTATATATCTTTTTAAGAGGTTCCTGTCTATACTGTCACAAATTTAAATTCAAAACATTGGAAGTTCACCGTTTTGCTATGAAATTGAAGCTCATACAGTATGGTTTGCTACTGGAAGCTGAAGAGCTTGATAATATTCGCCTAGCTGGTTCAACTGCTGCTGAAGATGACGAAGATGATGAAATTGGTGAAAACCTACAAGACGCTGAAGTTGAAAAAGAATTGATCCAAAGAAGAGAAGAATTTGTTGACACTTCTATTGCCAGAGCTTTAAGCGAAGGTAGAACTACCGAACATGGTATTCAGACAGCCACTGTTGGCGATGAACGTAAACAAGTGATTCATGAATTCTACAAAAGATTACTATCAAGACCAAGATGTGATAACTGTAAGATGTTCTCACCGAAGTTTAGGAACGATGGCTTCACCAAAATCTTTGAATCTCCATTGACCCAAAAACAAGACGTGAATAACAGAATTAAAGGTCATGCTCGTAAAGATATGTTGAAGAAAACTAACGGTAAAAATATCGATGAAATGGAAGTTGATTCACCTGCTAAAGCCAGCGCAGTTTCTCAAGGTTCCAAATACGTTCTAAGTACCGAAGTTAGAAATATCCTACGTGCTGTCTTCAAAAGAGAACATCTTATCATACAATATCTATTCCACTCTAGACCATTATCCACTGACAAAGTGGATGCCGATCTATTCTTCTTACAAGCTGTTGTTGTTCCACCAACTAGATTCCGTCTACCATCAAAACTTGGTGATGAAGTTCATGAGAATTCACAAAATGAGTTGTTATCCAAGGTTTTAAATACTTCACTCTTAATCAGAGATTTGAATGACCAAATTTCAACCATTGAAAAGGACAAGATCACACCGGAAGAACGTAAAATCACATTTAACAGATTGATGAATGCTTTTGTTACTATACAAAATGATGTTAATGCATTTATTGATTCAACTAAGAACCAGAATGCCAATGCTTCACGTAACCCAGCCCCAGGTATCAAACAAGCATTAGAAAAGAAGGAAGGTCTATTCAGAAAACACATGATGGGTAAGCGTGTTAATTATGCTGCTCGTTCTGTTATTTCACCTGATCCAAATATTGAAACCAATGAGATCGGTGTTCCTCCTGTCTTTGCTAGGAAACTTACATACCCAGAGCCTGTCACTTCTCATAATGCTGCTGAATTACGTCAAGCTGTTATCAACGGTCCTGACAAATGGCCAGGTGCTATCCAAATTCAAAATGAGGATGGTCAACTCGTGTCATTGATTGGTATGACTCTAGATCAACGTAAGGCTTTGGCCAATCAACTGTTAACTCCATCTGGAAATGCTAGTCATGTCATTAATAAGAAAGTTTACCGTCACATCAAGAATAATGATATTGTCATCATGAATCGTCAACCAACTTTGCATAAAGCCTCCATGATGGGTCACAAGGTTAGAGTTCTACCAGGTGAGAAGACGTTGCGTTTACATTATGCCAATACCAATGCCTACAATGCGGATTTCGATGGTGATGAAATGAACATGCATTTCCCTCAAAATGAAAATGCTAAATCAGAAGCTTTGCACTTGGCCAATACTGACTCTCAATACTTGACTCCAACTTCAGGTTCTCCATTAAGAGGTTTAATTCAAGATCACATTTCTGCTGGTGTATGGATTACCAATAAAGATAGTTTCTTTACCAGAGAACAGTACCAACAATATGTTTACGGTTGTATTCGTCCAGAAGATGGTCACTCTACCAGAGCTAAATTGGCCACTGTTCCACCAGCGATCGTCAAGCCGGTTCCATTATGGACTGGTAAGCAGATAATTACCACTGTCTTACTGAACATTACACCAGTCAACATGCCAGGTGTCAACTTATTATCAAAGAACAAGATCAAGAATGAATACTGGGGTAAAGGGTCTCAAGAGAACGAAGTCTTGTTCAAGAACGGTGAATTATTATGTGGTATCCTGGATAAATCTCAATATGGTGCTTCTCAATATGGTATTGTTCACTCTTTGCATGAAGTTTATGGGCCATCTGTTGCTGGTAAAGCTTTATCTGTTCTAGGTAGATTATTCACCAACTACATTCAAAACACTGCATTTACTTGTGGTATGGATGATTTGCGTTTAACTTCAGAAGGTAACCAATGGAGAAATGAAATTCTATTGACTTCTGTCGACGTTGGTCGTTTAGCTGCTGCTGAAGTTGTCAACTTGGATAACACTACTAAGAATAATGACCCAGAATTCTTGAAACGTTTGGAAGAAGTTTACCGTGATGATAACAAATCTGGTATCTTGGATGCCGTGACCCAATCTAAAGTGAATGCCATCACTTCTCAAGTTGTCTCTAAGTGTGTTCCAGATGGTACTATGAAGAGATTTCCATACAACTCTATGCAAGCCATGGCCCTATCCGGTGCTAAAGGTTCAAATGTTAACGTTTCCCAAATTATGTGTTTGTTAGGTCAACAAGCTTTGGAAGGTAGACGTGTTCCTGTCATGGTTAGTGGTAAGACATTACCTTCCTTCAAAGCCTATGAAACTGATGCTAGAGCTGGTGGTTATATCAAAGGTCGTTTCTATTCTGGTATTAGACCTCAAGAATATTACTTCCATTGTATGGCTGGTCGTGAAGGTTTGATTGATACCGCTGTTAAGACCTCAAGATCTGGTTATTTACAACGTTGTTTGACCAAACAGTTAGAGGGTGTCCATGTCTCATATGATAATTCTGTTAGAGATGCTGATGGTACCTTGATTCAATTCTTGTATGGTGGTGATGCGATTGATGTTACTAAAGAATCACACATGAACCAGTTTAAGTTCTGTATTGATAACTACGATGCTATTTTGAAGAAGTATGACCCAGCCTCATTAGTTGATCATCTAGATACTGAAAGTGCTTCCAAGTACACTAAAAGAGTAAAGAAGAACCTAAAGAAGAACAAAGACATTCCTCACTACTCACAATCTGTCAAGTACGATCCAGCTTTATCTGTTTTCAATCCATCCAAGTACCTGGGTTCTGTTTCTGAAAAATTTGAATCCAAGCTAGATAATTTCATTGAAGAGAACAAATCATTATTCAAGAAAGGTGATATTAGTGACAAGAAATTCCGCGTCTTGATGCAATTGAAGTATATGCGTTCTTTGATTAACCCAGGTGAATCTGTTGGTATCATTGCTTCTCAGTCCATTGGTGAACCATCCACCCAAATGACGTTAAACACTTTCCATTTCGCTGGTCATGGTGCCGCTAATGTTACATTGGGTATACCACGTATGAGAGAAATCATTATGACTGCTTCTGCTTCCATCAAGACCCCTCAAATGACTTTACCAATCAGAGACGATGTTGATGATGAAAAAGCCGATGCTTTCTGTCGTTCTGTTGCTAAAGTGCTGCTATCAGAATTGGTTGACAATGTTACTGTTACTGAAACATCTGGTGATTCACAAGATGGTGGTCGTCCAACACGTTCTTACGATATCAACTTCAACTTTTTTGACAGTGAACAATACCTGGAAGAATATGATGTTTCTAAACAACAATTAGAACAAGTTCTCACTACAACATTTTTGAGAACTTTAGAATTAAATATCACCAAAGAATTAAGAAAACAAAAGAAATCAGTCTCAGATTCATTGCCTGAAGTCGGTAAGGCTGTTCCTCAATCACAAACTGAAATAACTTCATCAGACCGTATCTCATCCAAATCTAAAGACGATGACGCTGATGCTGATGCTGATGATGACAAGCAACGCTCTAAGGGTAAACAATCTGTTTCATATGATGATCCAGATGATGATGAAATTGAAACCATGAGAAAGGCTGAGCAATCATCAGATGAAGAAGTTGACTCTGACTCCGATGCTGATTCGGAAAGTGATTCAGACGAAGATGATGCTGATGTCACGGTTGATTTATCTAAATCCGCTCGTGACCGTCAATCTGCTGTTATCAGTGCTCATAACTTCCTCTCCAGATTCAACTTTGATGATAAGAAGGGTAAATGGTGTAACTTCAAACTAGAATTAAGTGGTGATACCCAGAAATTATTGATGGTTAACATTGTTGAAGATGTTTGTCGTCGTGTTGTTGTTAAAGAAGTTCCACGCATTGGTCGTTGTCTACATCCTCAACCAGAAAATGGTAAACGTGTCTTGACTACTGAAGGTGTTAACTTCCAAGCCATGTGGGATCAAGATGATTTCATTGATGTTAATGGTATCACTTCTAATGATGTTTCCGCTGTGCTGCGTGTTTATGGTGTTGAAGCAGCCAGAAATACTATTGTCAACGAAATCCAAAACGTCTTCGCTCGTTATGCAATTTCAGTTAGTTTACGTCATTTGGATTTGATTGGTGATATGATGACTAGAGAAGGTACTTACCTGCCATTCAGCCGTCAAGGTATGGACTCTGCTACTTCATCATTCATGAAAATGTCCTACGAGACTACCTGTCAGTTCTTAACCAAGGCTGTTCTTGATAATGATCTTGAAAAATTGGAATCACCATCGTCACGTATTGTTATTGGTAAGCTGTCGAGTGTTGGTACTGGTAGTTTTGATCTGTTGGCCCAAATGCCGTCAGATGCTTAATCAGTTAGGGTTGTAATATAGGTTCAGTGTTGTATCTAAGTATTTATATCGGAAAGTTGAATGCATATAATAAAATAGATTAAATAATTGTGCTCTTGTAATTCTCCTATTTGTTAAGCTACAGTACTCATATTGGAAATATTTGCTAGAATGTCTATTCTGACAGATAAACAAAAGCTAGCCCAACTATACAGATTTAACTATTGTGCAGGATTCTTAACGTAACAAAAGGAAAGTCATTATTTAATGTCAAAGACAGACTTCAGCGAGCGAATTAGCAACCAGTCATCTCTTGAAACTTGGTCACGGAATGCAGGATCTTTTAAGGTATCAATAGATTTACGTGTGATCAAAGAATACAACGGATCCTTCTCATCAACATGACGGCCCCAAACAGGTTGAGCGGAAGATGGGTTATCGAGACGAACAGCAACACCGGCATTAGTTTGACCTTTCTTAACTTGATCGACAGATTTGTGATTAACTTCTAATGACGTAACCTTACCCAGAACCATGACATCTTTTTGCTTAGTATCTGGGTTAACTTTAACAGCACAGATTGGGGTACCAATTCTTAGAGACCCTTCAATAACATCAGCACCAATAATCATTGGGTTACGTTTGTTGATAATCTGTAAAGTTTTCAAGACACATGGATAAATCGCATATTCCAAGAAATCTTTACGACGTTGGTCCAATAGTTTTTCTTGGTAAGCAGTGAAAGCATCAAATAAGTGGTAAATAATATCAGCTTGGAAGACCTTGACACCTTGCTCTTCTGCATAATGTTCGGCTTCTTTGTCAATCTTAACATCGAAACATAACATGACAGCAAATTCCTTTGCTTTTTCCAACATGGCAGTGGCTTTCATAACATCACGCTTGTAAACTGGACCTAAACCAATAGACATAACAGGAATCTTCATATCTTTCAAAAAATCTAATAGGGCTTCTAAAGAACCTAAAGTTGAAGCTTGAACAACAACACCACGGCCACTGGTATCAACAGAGTCTAACAAACCCGTTAGATCATCCATAACTTCTTCCATTAATTCTTCTTCATCATCATCTTCGCCAACAACTAATAAACGTGAACCAGCAACGGCTTTTTCTAAATCATTAGCTGCTATTTTAACACCTAACGCAGCTTTCACTTCTTTATGGTGAACGTATTCAGATTTCAAACGTAATTCACGTAACGGCTGTGGAGTTAACAGAGCACGAATATTTGTCACTATAGGACCATTCATACCACATAACACGATTCTGTCGCCTTCTCTCAAATAACCATTGGATAAAATCACATCGATAGTAGTACCAAGACCTTCAACAACTTTGACTTCCAAAATAGTAGCCTCCACTTCTGACAAGTACATCAACTGTTTGGACATTCTCTTTTGAGTCAATTCTAATAATAACCATAATAAATCTGGAACACCTTCACCAGTAACAGCAGAAGTTGGAACAATGGAAACATACTTAGCCATATTTCTGTTTTGGAAGTATAATTCAGAGTTCAAACCTTGTTCGGCTAGAGCAACTTTAATTTTTGTGTATCTATCTTCGAATTCTTGTTGAACAGCTCTGCTTTGTTTAGCGAAAGAATCTCTGAATGAGTTGTTTGGAGTTGTTTGCCAATCATATAAACGATCGATTTTGTTTAAGGCAACAATGAATGGGGCTTTTCTTTCACGTAACAGTTTGATAGACTCAATGGTTTGTTGTTCCAAACCATGCATAATATCAATAACCAAGATGGCAATGTTACATAAAGAGGAACCACGGGAACGTAAGTTTGAGAAAGATTCGTGACCTGGTGTGTCAATGATTAGTAAACCTGGAACGTCAAAAGTTTGTTTTTCATATTGGGCCATAACAGCAGTCTTGGATTTGATAGCTTCAATTGGGAAGTAAGTAGCACCAATTTGTTGGGTAATACCTCCAGCCTCACCACCTTGAACGTTAGTTTGACGAACCTTATCTAGCAATTTAGTTTTACCTGTATCAACATGACCCAATATGCAACAAATTGGAGAACGTAGGTCATTCTGTTTAGATTCAGCTTTTGAGCTCTTACCTTTGGTAGCTTGGGTGGAAGCAGCGGCAGCAGCAGCTTTGGCTTCTTCGATAGCTTTCTGTTCTTCGAGGGCTCTGATAGCGTCTTCAGCAGCCTTTGCCTTGGCTTCTTGTTCGGCTTTGTCATCTGCTTCTGGTGTAGTTTCAGCTGATTCTTCAATTGGAGTTTCTTCAGCATCCCAGCTTTCAGCAACTTCTTCGTCATCCTCTAAGGCCATCTTCTCCCAATCGTCAACTAGCTCCTCATCACCATGTTCTTGGTCTTCTAGGGCCTTCTTAGCAGCATCTTCTTCCGCCTTCTTTTCAGCATCAGTTTTAGTATTTTTCTTCTTCTTACCATACACAACTTTTTTCTTTGGAGCTTCAGGATCAGCTGATTTTTGTAGACCTTCAACAACAATGTTTCCAGAGGCTAGAAGGGCTTGACGACGACGTTCTTGTAGTTTCTTCTCCTCTTTTTGCTTCTTAGATAACAATTTCCCTTCAGCTTTCAGTTGTTCACGTTTTGCTTTTTCCTTCTCTCTCTTAGCAGCTCTAGCGGCTTCCTTCACAGCTTCTTCCTCCGCAGCCTTCTTTTCTTCTTCTTCAGCCAGTCTTTCTTCTTCTAGTCTTAGACGTTCTTCTTCCTCCTCTAGCTGCTTTTTCAATTCTAATTGACGCTTCAAAGCAGCTAAACCAGCAGGAACTTTCTTACCTTTGCCTTTAGCAGCTGGAGCTGCAGTCTGAGTTTGTTTTTCCTCTTCTTTCTTTTCTTGAGGTGCGGCAGAGCTTTCTCTGGAATCAGCGTTGTTCTCTTTATTAGCAGCAGCAGAAGCCTTCTTTCTAGCAGCCAATTCTTTTTTACGTTGTTTCTCTTTTTCCTTCTTCTCTTTTTCCTTTTCTTTCTTTGATTTGATTACTGGACCATTACCGTTACCAGCCTTCTTCTCTTCAGCTTGTTGGGCTTTCTTTTCTTTGTTCTTCTTCAAAGTAGCCATGAAATCACCGCCAAAGTCATCTTCTGTAGCTTCATTTGGACCTGATGGGGTTGATGATGACTCTTCTTCAGCTGCAGTCCCGAATTCCTCGGCTGCTGGTTGTTCATACTCAACATCATCTTCCCAGTCATTTGCTTTGCTCCCTTTCTTAGTTTTCTTCGCCATCTTTACTACTTTTATATCTATGAAAGACTCAGCAAATCGCCTTTGCATTCATCTTTTCACCATTTTTTTTTCTGAAATTTTTCTTGTCGCGATAATTTTACGATCTGCCATGGCAGAAAAAGAATGGTTGGGAGCCCTGAGAAGAAGACCCGCGAATTTATTGGAAAAAAAAAAGAATGGACCATCCTCATCGAAAAAAGTCCAGCTCAAAGGCAAGGTATCAGGTGAATCCAGTTCAAGTGGCTATTCCGTGTGTTTTGAGACTCCTCTACAATCAAAATGTCTACAACCGTTGAAAAGATCAAGGCTATTGAAGCCGAAATGGAAAAGACCCAGAAAAACAAAGCTACAAACTTTCATTTGGGTCAACTAAAAGCTAAACTAGCTAAATTGAAAAGAGAGTTGATCACTCCATCTGGTTCAGGTGGTGGTCCAAATGTAGCATCTTTCGAAGTTGCCAAAACTGGTCAAGCTACTGTCGGCTTTGTCGGTTTCCCATCTGTTGGTAAATCTACTTTGTTATCAAAATTAACAGGTACTGAATCAGAAGCTGCTGCATATGAGTTCACAACTTTAACCACCGTTCCAGGTATCATTCGTTACAAAGGTGCTAAGATCCAAATGCTTGATTTACCAGGTATTATTGAAGGTGCTAAGGATGGTAGAGGTAGAGGTAAACAAGTTATTGCTGTTGCTAGAACTTGTGATATGATTTTTATTGTTTTAGACGTCAATAAGCCTTTAGCTCACAAGAAGATCATCGAAAAGGAACTGGATGGTTTCGGTATCAGATTGAATAAAGAACCACCAAATATTGTGATCAAGAAGAAAGATAAAGGTGGTATTAGTGTCACTAACACTGTCCCATTAACACATTTAGATAAAGATGAAATTAGAGCCGTTATGAGTGAATACAGAATCAACTCCGCCGATATTTCATTCAGATGCGATGCCACTGTTGATGATTTAATTGATACATTAGAAGCTTCCCAAAGAAAATACATTCCCGCCATTTATGTCCTAAACAAGATTGATTCTTTCTCCATTGAAGAATTAGAGTTACTAAATAGAGTTCCAAACGCTGTGCCTATCAGTAGTGGTAAAGAATGGAACTTAGATGAACTACTAGAAGTGATGTGGGACAGACTGAACTTAGTCCGTGTCTATACGAAGCCAAAGGGTAAACTACCTGATTTCACAGAGCCAGTTGTGTTAATTACTGGTAAATCGTCAGTGGAGGACTTTTGTAATTCTATACACAAAAGTTTGGTGGATGATTTCAAGAACGCTGTTGTCTATGGTACCAGTGTCAAACATCAACCTCAATATGTTGGTCTGAGTCATATCTTGGAAGATGAAGATGTCGTTACCATTTTAAAGAAATAATTTGACGGCATCGCTATCTGTTCGAAGTATTGGGAGGCTTACGGAATTCATGACTTGTATACTAGTAAATCTAATGCATTCAAAAGTTTAGAAAGAAATGTAGCGCTAAACAAATTCTAATAGGTACGTTCAAACTGAAAACTCTCCCACAGAGCAAATAAATAAGTCGTGCATTATATAGACAAGAATTCAACCTATCACATCATCCTCTTGATCGATCTTGGACTGTCAAGTTCCAATTCCTCGTGATCAGTGATATCCAAAGCTGACCTTTTGGCTTTCAGAGGTGGCATCCCATGACCGAACTGTTTCTTAGCCCTCAAGTTGAGATGAAACTTGACTAATTCGCCAGCGTAAAAGCCCATTTCATCAAAATCTTTAGTACTTGGTCTGACAGATTTCAAATAGCTGAAGGATGAAGCGACATCACAGTTCATAGAATCTTGAATGTAAGCAAGAGCAAAAGTTGCCAACATATTATCATTACCATTCAGCGAAAACAAAAGGACTCCCGAAGATGGATCTTTAGTTTGTATTTCATGAAGGATAGTCAAATAATCATCTAATATCTTTTGGAAATTTATGTTCGTGATGATTGAATTAGTTATTTTGTTTTCAGTCAGTATGGAGATGCATTGTGAAAATTTCGTGTTGAATCTCATTATTAGTTCACTTTCATCTTCTGTAAGTTTTTGAGCACTGAAGTTTGGATCAACAGCTAAGCAGCACACTTTGTTCTCGGACATCTCTTTCAAGTAGTAAGCGCATTTTTGCGACGGTAGGACACCAATTATGTATCTGATGTTATTCTGTGCTAGAAACTCTGGTTGAGCGACCGAGTTTAAAGGACCAATCCAGACATTGGAAGATAGTTTAGATGGTTTTAACTGGTATTCTATGTTTGCAATGGCGAACCTATTCTGGAAGTCTAACATGTTGTGTCGATCTGGAAGGTAGCTTTAGTTACTTTTTCTTTGTACCTTATCTATGTGTATGATGATCGGATCCTATGATTTGTGACAGTGTATGTGTAAATAAGTCTGAGCGGTGACCTTAAATCTATTAAAGTGTTTCTAAGTCCCAAAGGTTATAGATCAAAACTAATCGACTGTATACAAGAGAAAGTAAAGGAAAAGAGGAAACACTTCAGTGTTATATATTTTAGAGCCTAAATTTTTTTTTGTGGTCTAGGGCTAGACCAACATCCATCGTCATGGAGACTAATCTCGATCAGCTTGGAAAAAAAAAACATCTTTCTCGAGCTCGGGAAGCAGAGACAAAATTTATTTATCCCAAAGTGGCAAAAGGTCGCCAGCGCAAAATTTGACGGAGATGAAAAACTTTTTTACCGGGGAAATGAGGTTAAAGCTTGCTGCCAAAAACAGCAATAACAACATTCAACACACAGAGTCTTGTCGAAAATTGTGCAGTTGTTATATGTTCGCTGGAAGCACTCACTGAGATTTTCTTATAGTGTATATTTCTATTTGGAAGAAAGCTGGGTGCGCCGAATAACCGTTCTAGTCCCGATTTCCTGGTTCATCCACTTACGTTGGGACTTTGCGGTCTAGAACCTCGAGACTGGGGACTAAAGGAAGGGCCTAGTCCCTGTGGGACGCGTAAAAATTTTTCTTTTAAATTATGTGGGCTAGGGTGAGACACCAGCCACTTTATTAGGACTCTTAATTACTCTTATGTTTTCAAGCTAAATATACTGTCTGCGTATTCCTCATCATTGACGGAAGGTCACATGACGTAGCTTGAGATTTGCTGGTAGATACCCGTTACATATTGACAGATAATAACGTTCAACATCCCGACTAGCATGTAAAGAGCAATTAATCGAATTCACCGCTTGTTTCGTCATACTCGTTGATCATAAGGGTTGAATTGTTCGAAAATCGTCAAAGATAATTCATTCTACGCTTGTCAACGCACTCAAATGTTCATTCAAAATTCTTTCAAGCTAGCTTCCCGTTCTTTCAAAGCTAGCTCTACTAATCTATCCCCATCTTTTTGGAAGAGCTCTCCCCTTAGAAGATCCTTTGCATCAAAACTTATCGCTTCTGGTCCTAAGGTTACTGTTGGTAGACAAAGCGCAACACTGGGGCTTCTCATTGGTGCAGCTTCCACAATTGCGATCCACAGTCACTCAAAGATCTTGAATGAGGTCGGTTCATTAGGTACCATCAATGTCAACTCAAACGTAAAAGATTATACCAGATTAGCTGAACAACCAAAATCTAAAGTTACCAGTAGATTTGGCGGTAAATTGCACTACAAGCAGCTATCATATGGTTCATTAACTGGGTTGTTTTTTGGTGTAGTTATCGGTAAGCTATCTAGTGTCTTGGTTTTCATTTCCCTATCTGCCTTCTTATTAATTCAAGTGAGTTAACATATTAATGATTTTTGATGATCAAAAAATACTAACACTTGACAGTTTCTACAATCTCGTGATATTATTCACGTTCCATGGACTTCGGTTATCAAGGTTGGCACTGATAGAATTGATGTGAGACAACTAGTCCTAGAAGATCCAAGCTTCAAAATTTCATTTGCTCTATCTTTCTTGATAGCTGCTTTCAATATTTGAGTACAAACGCTAATTTAACATTATTGGAACAAGACTGTCTCTATAACCCCAAATAAATACTGACCTAAAATGATTTATACCTACATGGTAGCTTTAACATGTCAATCCCCTGTTTGTGTCAACCGATCGAAGAATCCAGAACCAGTTCGCGGAATTTTCGAGAACATCTGATTATGTAATTTATCTCTGAATCAAAAAATTAGAAAACCCGAAGCTGATAAGTTAAGTCTCAATTTCATTACTAAACTATTTTCTCTTAAGGTTCTTATCATATCACAGCATCTAATTATATATCACGATGTCGATAATACACCCAAATACAGCGGGCTACCACTTCAAATTTGAACCTTTTCTAAGATCAGAATATCATTTTGGTTTAGATCCAGATAGACCTGTGTGTCCATTTTGGACTGGTGAAGGTGGCTGCCCTAATGGTGATCATTGTGAAAACAAACATATTGCCCCAATGTTCAATAACAAGATTGTGTGCAAGCATTGGTTGCGAGGTCTTTGTAAGAGAGGTGATTCGTGTGAATTCTTACACGAATACAACTTGAGAAAGATGCCTGAATGCTTGTTCTTCAGTAAGAACGGTTTCTGTACACAAAGTCCAGAATGTCAATATCTACACATTGATCCATCTGCTAAAATACCTGAGTGCTTGAACTACTCAAGAGGTTTCTGTCCCGAAGGTCCAAATTGTAAAAACAGACATATTAAAAAGATCATTTGTCAGAATTATCTTACTGGTTTCTGTCCTGAAGGCGCTGATTGTGATCTAGCACATCCAAACTTCAACCTCCTGCCTGATAAACTAAGAATCAGACCAGATAGACCTGTTGATACTGTTAAGAGGGAAGTTAAAAAGTCAGTCTTGGAATTACAAATAGAAGCTGAAAGACAACGAGAAAAGGAGTTGAAAGCTAAAGAAGATGCTACTGCTGCTTAGTAGGCACTGTGTATTTTTAATGAAATGATTAATTACGAATCAATAGGTTGTAGTTTAAAAGCAAATTGGATAGCTGTGTATTCTAGATCATTTTCTATCTATTCTTAATGTTCTTGCTTTTTGTCTTTCAGATGGAGTCAAGACCCAGTTCATATCGATCTCGTCGTCTTCATCGTCAAACCCTAAGATCATAATCATTTGAGTAACCCTCAAGAACTTGTCTCTCAAATTGTATCTTGATCTTGTGATCTCACCAATGATTCCACTGTAGTCCCTCTCTAACTTTATGGAACCGAGTTCATTAACATTGTTTTCCAAACTCCATAGCTTTCTTTCTAACAATGTTGATAACGTGGTGACAATTGTGAAGATCAATTCATCATAGATCTTTGGATCAAGAACTTTGTAGAAGGACACCATTAATTGGTTCCACTGATAGATAAACTTCTGGGTGACTATGCTTTCTTCTTCTTCATACGAGCTGATTAAATAGTCTGTTTCTTTGAAACAATCTGTTAATAAAACTTTTAATTTGTTCTTAAGCACTTGATTGAATAAGATGTTGATGTTTTCTGTTAATATTTCTTTAGATCTTAAATTAAAATGATCTTTCAAATTTGTAAATATTTGCTCCAACTTAGATGCATCAGTACCGAATGGATAGAGGTTTGGTAATGCAGCAATGTTGGTCTCAACAACCTTCCCAAAGTAAACAGTACCCAAGTGCAATGAATTCAATAGAATTATGAATGTATGTAGTTTGGTCTCATCACCAGAAGCAATTTGATTCAATGCATTAGCACCTCTCATAAATATACTCCCCACTGTGTTGGATGGTTGCTGCAGTTGGTGTGTCTGTTGTTGGACGTTAGTTACCATTAATGATGTACCTGATCTTGGGTAAAAATCTTTCAGTCTCTTATATAGTGTTATTATGTAATCGTTATCAATGATATTTCTGGCGTTGATGACTGTATTCTTGACAGTAATAGGTTGACCACTTTGAATAGCTTGTTTGAAAGAGTTTGAGATCACAAACATGAAATCTTCAACTATAGAGGATACTGGTGTTGTCTCTGGTGGCTCTGATTTTTTAGAGTTCAAAAGTGTATCAAGTGTAGGAATCTCTTCAATCTGGAAAGCCTGTTCTAACGATCTTCTTATGTAGAAAGTCGCCAGTACCTCAAAGGATGGAAGGAATTTAGTTTGGATCTTTTTGGCAAATTTACTCTCCAGTATAGGTTTAGGCAATTTCAAATCTTCCTCTTTTATCCCTTGGTATTCATTCCATTTGACTGCAACAAAACGACAATACATGGACCAGTAGTTCAATATTGATGAGAATTCAGAAATTAAATCACCAACTTCAATTGCTGAAATGGAATCCTCGCTTGGTCTAGGTTTTGGATTTTCAAAACTTCTTCTTGGTGGAGGGGAACTCCTAGCACTTGATGCGGATTGAATGGCATTTGAAAGATATGGGAATGTGTAATCCTGAATATCGTTGACGACCCTAGCAACATTTCTTTTGTCATAAAAGGTGTCACTGATCAACCCCGCTTGAGCATCTGTCTCTCTTTCAACTCTTTCTATAATGGAAGTCATATGTGAGATGCCATAATATTTTGAAATGATACCTGAGTGTTGATTCAGCATTGTGGATACTATCTCTAGTAATTTCATTAATGCAGCTGGATAAAACCCAATTTTCTCCTGTTGTGATTGGTTGGTAATAATCAATCTACTCTGTGATGCAATGATGTTGCAAATGAACTTGGAATAACAGTCGAGACCAACACTATCTTTACCAATCAATGGGAACAATGAAAAGAAATTGGTCAACTTTTCAACATCTTTATTTTCTGATGCTTTAATGAATTCTTTGGAAAAGTATTCTGTCAGTTCATTAATCCATTTCTCAACGACAACTGAAGGATTCTCAGGCACATCAGTTGAAGGGACGACTGAATTGATGAATTCACCCTCAAGTGGTAATGATCGAATCTTGGAGATCGATTCAGCTGCACTGTTCCAATCACCTCTATCGAGAGCAAAATTTGACGCCAAAATTTCACGTCTTAACTCTTTCACCTGTTTAACGTATTCGGCTGTCCTTCTAACTCTCGATCTCTCTGCATCGAGTAATCTAACGCGGGCAGTGATCTTGGAAGCCAATGATCCAGCGTTTGACAATAGATCCTTTAAATTCCCTGAGTTCTCCAATGTCGTTGAGAGCTCAGTTCTTGCAAGTTCCAGCTTCTTGGACTCCTGAACATGTCTCCTTGTATCTATGAAATTGTCCAGGTCAGTTCTTAACTGTGATTCAGTGACCTCAATCGCATTGACAAACTTCTCCAATTGAGCTGTGTTGGTTACCCGTCCAAGAATCTTCTCGTACTTCAGTGACTCCTGGTCTTGGTATTCTGTCATTTGAACCAGGCGAAACTCGTTAATGTTGTGCAATCCCTGTTCACCTCAATTTCATTCATGTTTTGTTCGCTTCGGTAGCAGCCAGCTCAAAATGTTAAGAACTCGTGGTGTTCGGGTGTTTTCGTCATTAATAACTTACACTTATGATTATAGTAGATATACCGAAAAAGAAGAGGAATATAGTGTATCATTAAGCATTCACTGATCATGAAAATCAGTTACGAGGGGCGGGGCTCTTATTTCTTGCTGGAGCCGGTGTCTTTAACTCACCACTGCTGCTTGTGCTCCCATCTTGTTCTATCCTGCTAATTCTTCTATCTCTTCTCTCTTTTCTATGCTTGCCCACCAATTTGGATTTATCTAATACCTCGTGCGTATGCAATCCTTGTTTACTTAGTGAGGTTGCTTCTTCAATCACTTGATGTCTTCTCTTTGAGCCTTCTTTCGCCCAGAATTCGTCCCTATAAAGTTCCCAAGCTTCACGAATCTCAGAATTGAAAGCCCTAGCGTTCAACACCAACTTCACATCAGTAGCACCAACTCTTGGTTGGGCACGTAGTTCTAAGTCTCTCAATCTTCCGTTGAGCCATAAAGTCGGACCGGTATGCCTTAATGGTCCAGTCATGTCCAATGCAAATTTCATCAGTTCAACTATAAACTTCAAAATAGATCTCCAATAGTCAGTGAAGGTATCACCAATAGGCTGTTGAACCTTCACAAGTCTCAAATTCAACTGTCTTAGACCTTTGTTAGTAGAAGTGAAAAACTTTCGGGGTATCACAATAGTACGACGGTATTCACCAGATAAATGGAAAAGCACCAAGGTCACTAACACGAATAGAAACAAAAACTGTAGAAAGATTCTTGAGTATGATGAAGCAGGAATTGCAACAAAGTAAAGACTATAGACAGCAAATGCTTCGAATCCAGCAAGGCTGGCCAAGAACAATGTGAATTTCCTTCTTAATGTTCTTTGATCTGTAGATTGTTGACGTAAACTTTCCTCCAAAATTAACAAGTTTCTGAAGATCTTTGTAGTAGGAGACACTTTATCTCTTTGGCCACTGGAAGACCTTACAGACCTAAAACTCTTTTCACTGGTGTCAGATCTTCTTCGGCGACCTGAGCTAACCCCTTTCTTAGTCTTTCTATCAACACTCTCTCTGCGTGTATCATTGAGTACGGAGCCAACATCTGAATCTGAAAACAGAGCAGACTCTTCATCTCTTGAAGTTATTGGGGTGATCTCCTCAGTAGCTAGCAATAATGGTGATGGTATGCTTGAAAGAGGTGATGGGCCACTCTGGTCTTTCTTGCTATCCTTGTGTCCCCAGCTGGTTTGGGGGGATTTGGGTGTGTCCTCGGGACTGAGCACCACTGGACTGTTCTCTAGTTGTATGTGGCGAGGAGAAGACTGTGCCTCTAATATTGGCTTCGTTCTCTCTTCTGCCATTTGTGGTATGGTCCTGTGTAAATCAGCTCAGACGGATGGATCAATGTCTCAGCTTTATTAACGAGTGTGCCTTAGTAATAAATGACGTGGTGATGTTCTGCGAGTTTGTATGACAAAGTTCTCCCTGCCAACCACCAAAATAGTGGTTGTGTCTTCCCTTATAGTCAGAGCTTGGTGTGTGAATGGAATTGTTTCAGCGGAAAAAAAAAAGTAGAAAACCTCAGCTGAGCGGTAGCACGCAAAGAGGCACTGACGCCCAATAGATCTCTCCAACCGTGCTAAGAATTCATGAAGGACTATATGGAATACGTACTGAGATCCTTCTACAAATCCACTGGGTGGAACGAGGATTCGCTCTATGAGAACGTGATAGCGACTTCTGAATGTGAGTAATAAGGCTTAAAGTGCGTTTTGTCTTAGCTAACAGAAAATAGCCCTCATAGAATTCCCAATTCCCACTGATGCTAAGCTGAATGTCTCCTCAAAGTCGTCTCAGAATACAGCCACTTCTTTGTCATTGTCCAACAGTGGTTCCATCAACGGTTCCATTGCCTATTTATACAGTTCTGTCCCATTGATCAATGTCCGGGGCACTAAAGACATGTCATTACAGGAAGCCATTGCTGGATACAGAATCATAAGGCCCCCATTTTACACAGAGCAGAAACAAGCTACAGGCTTCCAACCTCATTCGTTGTACTACGGTAGAATGTACTTTCCTGGATCTGCCCTGGAAGCTATGGTCATCCAGAGAATATCCAAAACTTCACAATTCATGATCAAGTGTGTCAGTAACGACAAACTAAAGAATAATGGCACCATGACATTTTACTACCAAACTAATGGTGGTAAGCTATCGAGTGAATACATCTTCTCGACAAATGAAGCACTTCTTGGTTTAAGATGTCTATACAGTTTTAAACAAGGTGCTGAAAGATTGAATACTGCGCTGTATAACAATTCATCCTTGTCGGTGGGAGCTGAACTATGGTACGGTGCTCTGAATATGAGTCCTGGTCTTTCAACTGCCTTGAGATACAGCACACAGTCAACATATACTGGCAAACCGTTGACAATGACCCTAGCGTGTAATCCAATCCTAGGTCACCTTTCATCAACATACTCAGTCAAGACTAGTGCAAGTTCGACCTTCTCTTCCAGATATGACTTCAATATTTACTCATACGATTCGGATCTTTCATTCGGCTGTGAATTATGGAGGTCCAACGTTGCTAATAATGTTCTTTCGCTGAGGAAAATTGATCCAAGCTTGCCACCACATGCCAAACATTCAAGTCGTGATGAATCTGTTGTTGAAGCTTTCGAGAGTCTGATGAGAGATACGGATTTCAGTAGCGTTGTAAAATTGAGTGCAACTCTGAACGACAAGAATGTCAAGTTCCTATGGGAGGGAAAATATAAAGATTTCTTACTTTCTGCTGGGTTTGATCTACAAATTAAGTCACAGGTTCCAGATATCAAGAAATATGGGTTTCAAATCCAATACTCGTCATGAATTAATGTTACGTCTTTATTCTTTTATTGTCACTTGGAAGAATTGGCTTTTCCTCGGTCTGCTGGTGTGTTAGTAGTGCTAGAGATTAATAGTATCAAATGTATACTTACCGTTCTCTTTCTGTATTTACCCTTTGGTGGGTTCTCAATCAAATAAAGGGCATGTCTTAGGTTTTCTGCTAGATCTTCATCCTCATATGCATCAACTGCATACCAGACATAATGTTTAGGAACCCTGATGCCATTCTTGATAATTTCTTCCATTTTAGCCCTGACTTTTTCTTGGTCATCGAAACTGTTGAAGAATATAGGATCATATCTCTCGTTGACATTACTGAGTTTGAAAGTCAAGGCACTGAAGTATGGAAGAGGTTCTTCCTCTTCGACTGCTTGTTTTTTCTCAGCTGGCTTCTCCTTCCTATCTTCCGCTTGTTTCACATGTGCCTTCTCTTGCTCGTCATTAATCTCATCCAGCAGAGCCACTTTTTTTTTCCGGGTTCTTCTTGACCTTTCTAGAACAACCGTCTCTACAACTTCCTTCTTGACTTCTGCCTCAACTTGTTCTTCAACATCAGCTTCCTCATGAATCGTTTGCTCTTTTGCCTTTTGCTGTAGCTCTTTCTCTTTCAATTCTTGTTCCTTCTTTTCCTGCTTTTCTTTTCTAATCTTCTGTCTTTCTCTAAACTTGTTGATTTGATCTCTGTTATGAACGACGAGGTGCGATATTAACATCTCATTGGCAGATAGCTTTTCATAAATGCAGTCTTTTGGCAGATTGTAACGAACATTAGGATTTTCTGAGAATTCAAAGACTAAATCAGCACCATTGACATACAATTCTTGGAAAGTTGTTAATTGTTTCTCCTTAGGTGGCTTTGGTTTCTTTGGTGGCTTCAATGGTTTTTCCTTCTTCACTTTAGGTTCTTTAAAAGTAGGGGCTTGGTAGTCAGGATACTGTTGTCTAAAATAAGGTGATGGTCCCATGGTTTTAGCTCTTTGTATATAGCCCTGAAACTCACGGATCTGTTCAGGTCTAGCATTACCTGTTGCGACTATCTTCATTAGGGCATTAAGTGATGGGTCCGCTCTTGCGATTGCATTCAAATTAGCAATCATCATCTGTGACTCTGGTGTCTGCATGGGATCACTTGGAGCTGAATCTGGCTGTGTTGACTTCGATTCACGACTAGTTGTCTTAGGCGGAGTGGCTTTAGTCGCATCAGATTTTAAGGAATTAACCTGTAGTGGCGGTAAGGGCTTGCTCTGACTTGCTGCTTCTTCAGGCTTTGATTGTGATCGGGATATTGTTGATGCTTCGGGCTCTTCGTCTCTTGGCTTAACTCCTCCAGGTGTAGCTACTGTTGGTGTATCTGAAGGAACCTGTGGGGTCCGTTCTCTGCTCTGAACCTCACTCACAACATCTGATTTCTCTTCAACCTCGTTATCACCATCATCTTCTTCTTCTTCTTCTTCTTCTCCTTCTTCTTCTCCTTCTCCTTCTTCTTCTTCATCTTCTTCTTCTTGGTCATCTTCGTCATTATCATCGTCCTTGTTTTCCTCGGTTTTCCCATCTTTACTCTGCGAATCTTTGGCAACCGTTGGAGAACCGTGCAGATCTGCCGAATTAGATGAATCATTGGAAATTCCAACAGCTGCTGAATTTGGACCATCTTTGTTTGCCTTCCTTACCTGACGAAGTTTTTGTTTCTCTTCTCTCGCCTTCTTGGATGCTATACGTTTAGCCTTCTTTCTTTCTTTCTCTTCATCTCTTTTCTTTTCAATCTCTTCATCCTTCAAGATAAAGAATCTCACTTCATACGTATGAGGTCCTAGATCCATTACACAATCATTCAGCTTATTCATTCGATCTCTAGCATTAGAGTCGTTCTCCAACTTCGTCTTACCCTTTGCCCAATAAAGATCAAACACACTCCCATTAGTATACGCTTTTCTTGACTTCATCAGTGAAGAATAAAGCACAGCAGAGTCCTTTAGTGATAAAGCATTGTTTAAGATTGCGTATTCTGGCTCTTCTCTCGATAGTGGTAAACCTTCAGACTCTATGAATGGTCTTGGAGGACGCGTTGGCAATTCGTCCTCAATGTCGGATGTGTCCTCCTTCTTGGTACGTGATCTTCCTGTTCTTCTTCTTTTCGGAGCCATGTTGTCTTTCTTCTATAACAAGTAAAAGAACAATAACTTTACGTTGAAGTTGGTGTTAATTGGTTAATAGTGCAACAACTGAAATGTGATTTCATTGCAATGGCCATGGCTCTTAACACTTCCGTAAAAGAAGAATACCTTTACCCTACCGTGAAGAAATACATCATCGCTTATGTAATCATAAGGAAGTAAAACGAAGAAAGAACGCGTCGCGTAATCAAAACAACGAGTTATCTTCTTTTTTTGCTAAAAGGTTGTAGTCTTTGACGATGATAACGGCTAAACGGCCGATAAATCTTAATGACTTTGGTCAGACCGTCAAAAGACGGAAAACCATGGCTGAAGGCGGTAAGTATAAGGGTTTTATCGCTGATGAAGTGAAATCAATTCATATACTAATGAATCTATTATAGAGTTGGACAAATTTGCAACAGGTGCCATAATAAATGTCAAAGTGAAGAACTTTGTCACTTATTCTTCCACTGAATTCACACTTTCTCCCTCTTTAAATATGATCATTGGTCCAAATGGTACGGGTAAAAGTACTTTCGTTTGTGCAATATGTCTCGGTCTGGCTGGTAATCCAACACTTTTAGGGCGTCAAAAGACCCTCACAGGTTTTATCAAGAATGGTGAAGATAGTGCATCGATTGAGATCACGTTAAAGAATCAGCCTGGTAAGCCAAATGTTGTTATTGCTAGGGATATTTATCAAAATAATAAATCAGAATGGAAAATCGATGGTAGATCATCTTCAGAATTAAAGGTTAAAAGTTTGTTACAATCGTTCAATATTCAATTGGATAACTTGTGTCAGTTCTTACCACAGGAGAAAGTTGCAGATTTTGCTAAATTATCACCAGAAAAGCTTTTACAAGAGACACAAAGAGCTATTGATGTTGATCTTTTAAAAAAACATCAAAATTTGATCGCCTTGGACAAGGAAAGAGTTGACATGAAAGATCATTATGAGGCCAAAGTTAAAGAAAATGAAGAACTGTTGGAGAAGAAAGGACGCCTGCAAGAGGAAGCTAAGAAATATGAAGAATTTAAAAGGAAGCAAACTGAACTGGAGAATCATCAAAAATTGATTCCATATGCCGAAATGCAAGATGTTAAGCGTGAAGCTGATAGATTGAAACTTGAACGTAATAGAATCAATGCCAAGTTACTGGAATTCCAAGATCATACAGCTCCATATGAAGATGCTATTCTAAATTTTGAAGCAGAAAAGGAGAAATGCCTAAATGCCATTCATGATAAAAAGGCTAAACTGGATCAACATCAACAAGTTATTCAAAATGCAAAAGCAAGTATTGAAAAACAAGAGGCTATGAAGATAAAGTTCAAAAGAATTATAGATGATCTAAATCAAAGTGTTGAAAGAATGAAGGCAAAGGCCAAGAAATGTCAAGATGCCATCGATGAGTTCACAGACAGATTACAAAGCTTGCAAGAGATTGATGAAGATAAAGTTGCCGAATATGAAAGACATAGTAATGATCTTCATGATAGTATCACCGATACTCAAACCCAGATTGTCAATAAGAGGGATGAGTTGAGTGTCATTAAACATGAGATTGAAAGATCTAGAACCCGTATTCGCAGTCTTGAGAACCAGCTGCAATCAAAAGATAGGATATATGTTCTCAATAATAACAGTTACAACAACAACAACTTATCCAGAGCTACGGAGAAAGCTGTGAAATTGTTACGTGGTGAATTGCGTCACTTCAGAACTGATGTTTTCGAACCACCATGTTTAACCGTTTCTGCTAATCTTGAAGCATATACCGCATATTTGGAAGAATTGATTGATCCACAAACAACATTTGCCCTAACTGCATCATCGAAACAGTCTTATGATGCTATTTCGCATGAATTATACAATAAATATAAAGTCAGTGCCGCATTCAGGTATTTGGGTAAAACTGACTTAAGACCAAAGTTAACAAAACAAGAATTAGCATCATATGGATTTGATGGTTACTTAAAAGATTTCCTAACTGGACCGAAAGAAGTTATTCAGATGCTATGTGAAAACAGTTTCATTCATGATGTTCCTGTTTCTGTTAGACCTTTAACAGATTCGCAGATTGATCGTTTAAGAATACCAGGTCCAAATGGTTATTTAATCTTTAGAAAATTCTTTTCAGGTGAAACCCTGTTCACTTTACGAATCTCAAAATATGGTCAAAAACAAGTCACTGTTTCTACAACTTCTGTAAAGATGAAACCGAAGTTGTTTAGCATTGGAGGTATTACCGAAGAGAGGAAAAGAGAAATTGGTGAACAACTTGAAACTGAAAAGAGTAGAATCGCTAGTGCTGAAGAACGTCTACAACCTATCAGGGAGGACATTGCAGATTTAACAAGAAGAGAACAAGATTTGAGTGCAGAATTCCAAGAGATCGATCATTATGTTAAAGAAGTTAAAAGGGTTAAAAAGGAAAGAATTAAATATGAGACCAAGATAGAAGCCTATACCAAGGAACGCGATGCTGTATTGGCGGATACCCAGAAGGATAACAGTGATGAAGTTTACAAGTATGAACAAAGAATTAAAGCTGTTCTTGTTAAGAAGATGCATTTCTTAACTGAAATCGCTAACTCTCAGTATGAATATAATAGAATCAGTCGTGAGATTTCATTATTAGAAATCAGGAAATTTGAAGAAGAGAACAAGATTATATCTATTAAGAAGCTGACTCAGACTTTTGAAGAAGAGAAGAAGGACTTGGAGAGACAGCTTGACCATGCAAAGAGAGAACTTCAACGATTCAAAAATAGTGATATCAGAAAACAGTTACGAGAACAGACAGCTGCTTATGATGCTGAGACAAAAGAAATATTAGCTGATTTAATCACTAAATATTCTGCTGAGGACAGATTCACTAAGGCATCTGTTGGAGCTATGATTGAAGGTATTGTATCAGAATTGAAGCTGTTGGGTAATTCATCCAAAACATCAATTAGTAACTTGGAAAAAATTCTTGAAAGATTACAAGTGTTGAAAACTGATATTGAGGATTTCAATGGGAGATTATCTAATGTTACACAAGCAATAAAGGAGCTTCATGAAGAATGGGAACCAAGATTGTTGGCTTTAGTTTCCAAAATCTCCTCAAAGTTCTCATCAATTTTCCCAACTGTTGGTATTGCAGGTGAAGTTCGGGTGGCTAAAGCTGCAAGTTATCAAGATTGGAGATTAGAAATCTTGGTTAAGTTCCGTGAAACTGGTGAATTAAAAGTATTGGATTCACATACACAATCAGGTGGTGAAAGAGCCGTTTCCACTGTTTATTACATGATTAGTATGCAAGACTTAACGGCTTCACCTTTCAGAACTGTTGATGAGATTAATCAAGGAATGGATGCAAGAAATGAAAGAATTGTTCACAAGCATATGGTTGAAGTTGCATGTCAAGAACATACGTCTCAATATTTCTTAATCACACCAAAATTGCTTACAAATCTGCACTATGCTGAAAACATGAGAGTCCATTGTATTATGGCTGGTCCATGGACACCAAATCCAAGCGATAATCCAGATTATCTATCATTGGGTGCTACTAGTCTTTATGTTTGATGGTTTTGCTTTAACTGTGTTAATCTAATATATATGTTGTAATTTAGAGAAGAGAATAGGACTATAAAAGTGTAATGATCTCTTGGGCATGATGGTATTAGAGGCTCAGTCGTATTTGATATCAATTCAGCTCTTTGGTTAATTGTAAGTGGTAGCTGTCGGATGCGGCCGCTCTCTCTTAGGCCTGCGGTTATAAATTTGCAATTATGATCAGTAATTTGAAGATTCCACAATAAAGCTAGGTATATAATATTGATGAAAATAATTATATGCACATCACTAGTACTGATAAGTATTAATAAGTAACCATGGTGTACTTTTAACTCTGAATTTGAATAATATATTAAATCATTTATATATATATATATATTATTAATTAATGTTAATAATTATATATATATATATATTATTAATTAATGTTAATAATTATATATTAAATCTTGAGGAATTAACAATGATGGTATGAATTTTTACTGCAAGTGTAAGTATGTTATTAACTACACCAATATTAATCAACCAAATTTACCGGCGGGAATTATTATGGACTCGGGATATATAATATATTAATTAGTTAGTTTATAACATTAACATTGATTCAATGCAAAATGAAGAGTGAAGAAAACATCATCCTTCCAAGAAATAAGATTAATTAATGCATGCTGATCATACTCCCGCTGCTTATAGCTGCTAATCATGATGAAATCAATATTTCTGTCGTTGAGGAAGTTGAAAAATCCTTGTATTTGTCTCTTCCAACAGATACAATATTGACTCTTTTCATGTTAAAGCTAGTCTTTTAGTATACGTATGGGAAAAAACCCATGAGGGAGGAAAGGAGATGATACTCTTATGTTCTCATGGGTTTAAACCAATTGTATAGCACTTGATGAGTTATAAAACAACGACTCAATGTGGTTGCCATTGTTCACTGGACTCTCATTTTGCCTGTTCCCTGGGTGGAAAACTCGATGACCATTTATGCCTGAGTAGGACTTTAATGTCCTATTTCCCCTTGGCGACCATCTTGGTCAGAAGGATATATCTTTGAACCTTCACTTCTTGTTGATGCTACACGACTGACAGGGCTTCGTGGCTTCCTCTTCGTTGGGCTTTATCGTCTTGGGTAGAAGGATCATGATCTGTACTGCTGTTCTTCAGTTAAACAAAACTGACATAGCGTGTGCGATTTTTTTTTTGTAATTGTAAAATTATTGTCATTATGTTCATTACTATATCCTATAGAAGCCTCTATTTACAGTTTTTCATCCAAGTACTCAACAGCTTTTCGAATTCTTTTTAAGGTCTCTTCAATTCCAATAAACTCGACGAGCAATGGGATCTTTAGACCTGGTATATTACCACTTAGTGCGAATCTTAATGCTTGAAATACATCTTTCTTATTGGAACCTGATTTCAAAAGGTCGTCCATTATTAGATCGATATCATTGACTGATTTGATGGCTTTAAACCTTGAAAGTGAGTTAATGTTTTGATGTTTATCAGTGACTGAGTTAATAAACTTTTGCGCATGTTCATTATCCAATTTAACTGGTGATACCAAGTATTCAAATTGGGAAACGTCATGTATGGTTGTTAAACTATGCTTCACAGTTTGCAAAAGTTTGATTGTTCTTTCCTGTGTGATGCTGGAATCAAAATGTTTCAAGATTTCATGGGCCTCCTCAATGATCTCTTTATCTTTGTTAGCAATTCTTTCACCCAAATAATGTTTATTAAAGAACCACAGTTTCTTATCATCAACTTTTGCATTTCCCTTTGTTAAATCATTCAAATTAAACAATTTGATCAGTTCTTTCAGGTCATGAACATCAGTATTTGTTGAATTTTTAGGAGCCCACCCAAACAGCGCAACAAAATTCACCAGAGCTTCAGGCAAGATACCTTTACTTTTAAAATTTCTAACATCAATATCACCGGATCTTTTACTCAATTTCTTGTCTTTTGTGCTTGTTAATAATGGGATATGAATAAATTTCGGAATCTCCCAACCGAATGCCTGGTATAATGCGATATGTTTTGGGGTCGATGGCAGCCATTCTTCACCCCTAATAACATGCGTGATCTTCATCAAATGATCATCAATGACATTGGCAAAATGATAGGTTGGTAAACCATCTGATTTCACCAGCACTTGATCATCATAACGAACATCATCTTTGTTAACTTGTGGTTGTAAGTCCAATTTACCATGTAGTAGATCTTCAAACTGTGGATATTTGGAAGGCGATTTGAAGCGGATTGTATATGGATGGTCCTTTGACTTTGCCTGAGATTCTTCTTTAGTTAGATGTAAACAGTTTCTATCATAAGTTACCGTTGTTGGTGGTTGTAAAAGTTTAGCAGATTCTCTTAGGGCATCCAACCTCTCTTTTGAACAAAAGCAGCGATAAGCATGACCCGACTCTATCAGTGTATCAATGTAATTTTTGTAGATATCAGTACGATCACTTTGTCTATACGGCCCATATTCACCACCAACAACTGGACCTTCATCCCAGTTCAACCCACACCATTTCAACGACTCATATAAGCTCTGTTCAGCACCCAGAACCAACCTCTTTTGATCTGTGTCTTCTAATCTTATCAAGAATTGACCACCAGTGTGTTTAGCTAAAAGATAATTGTAAAGAGCTGTACGTAATGAACCCAAATGTAAGAAACCGGTAGGAGAAGGAGCGAATCTTGTTCTTGACGGGGATTTCGGTTGAATGTCTCTTTTGGAGGTTGTGACGAGCCTTTTCAGGGGTTTGAGAAGGGAGGATTTCATGGTTTCATATGATATTTACTGATATGGCATTCGTATCGGTGTTAATATTCTTTGTGTAAATTCTACCCGAAGATTTTTCACTTCAAACTTGATCAAAGCCAGTTCAAGGGTTCAAACAAGTCCATAATGAACCAGTTCAGACAAAGCAGCTTCCAGGCGAGTTTCCAGCCAAATCCAATTAAAAAGGATCAACTCAAAATGAGAAGCCAAGTGAATTCTTCGCAATTCCAACAACATCAACATCAACATCAACCACATCAACCGCAGCAACAACAACAACAGCAACAACAACAACAACAGCAACAATACCGTGAAGCTCTTGTGGCAAGACAAAAACTCAACTTGCGCAAATCATTCAACTTAGAAGACGATCTCGAGTTCTGTCCAACTCAAATGGACAACCGTGTCAAGATCAACAAATCAGCATCTAATCAAATTTTCAACCATCATCAACATTCACCTGGTGTGATTTCTCCTTATACAACACCTATCAAGACAAACATTGGCAGGGTTCAAGGTTTCTTGTCACCTCAGTTAATCCACTCTCCCCAACAACAAGTCTATACCTCACCACAGGGTATTGTCAGAGGTTTGGCTGCCAACCCGAAATCATCACCAATGTATAATAACACGGTGCATTGGTAAACACATAATCTAGTATAGACGTGTAATCATTGCCTGGAATGTCCTTATGAAAGTATCGTTAATCATGACCTCAGTTAGACGTCTTATCATTATTCATTAATATCATTAATATCATTAATATCATTAATATCATTAATATCATTACTATTATTATTATTATTACTATTACTATTATCATTATGACTATATCATCATTATGCATATTTATACGGAATCATTAGCCCTTTTTGAACCATTTTGAGAGATTTTTGTTTTTATCGTTTCATCTTCATTCTCCCTTGTTATCTTAGATTCATCATTAGAGACTTGTTTTTTTTTTAATACATCATTTGCATTTCCATTTAATACATTACATCTCTAGGATTATAAATGTAGATTTTCCTATTATTTTAACACCACTAGAAGTAAAACTAAAATTATTATCAATATAACAATTACTGACCATTGTCCATTCTCTTTGGCCTTCTTGGCAAAATAGCCCAATCTTCTATGACCACGACTCAAATTCTTTTGGTTTGTATCCAACTGATTCTCTAAATCATCCAACATTATATTTTGATCTTGTAATTCATCATTTATGCTTAGTCCTAATTCCTGTTGTCTTCTAACACTTTGTGATAATAACACTAGATGTTCATCCTGTTGTACTAATTGTTGTTGATGCTGGATAAATAATTCATGATTTGATGCACTATCTACACTTTGAACATCTTCAAGCTGGGCATCTTGGAATAATTCAGATGATTCTTCCTCGGTTGGTAATTCGATTATTTGATCCTTGTATGGTTTGAATGGTGGATCTGATGTCTCGATTAATTCGTTGAACCTTACCGATTTCTTTGGTTCAGGGGCCTTGGGGATAATATGTCTTTTATAGATGAATTCAGTGATATCAATATTTGTTATTTTACTCAAGGTGTCTTTGTATTGATCAACCAACTCATCGAAATCTTTGCTGATAAAGCTATGTTAGTATCATGGATAAAATAATCAGTATGTATAATACAATAGATACTCACCCATCATCGTTTCTCTCTAGAAACTTTTTAATCTTAGTTAATTTCTTTCTTAGTTCATATTCAGATTCATTTGAAGATTCATTCAATTCTCTCAACCTGTTGGTGTCTTCAACAAGGGAATCAACGTCTTCCAAATAGGACTCTAGTAGTTTTAGCGATGATAGCTTGGACATTTGTGGGGTTATTTATGTTAGTGATGGTCAAAAGGCCTGTCTTATTGTAAGATCTGTGGTGAATATTGGGTCCTTTATTATCATGGCAAGGTGCCAATTCGGTGTTCCGCGAGAAAAGAGAGAGAGAGAGAGAGAGGCGGGGGCTTCAAACCGTTTTTAATATTCTGGAAAAAGCTCCTTAACTATATCATATACTATACTATGTGATCACTTTACTACATTCTCCATATCAAACAGAACCATTGAAGGTAATCCTATCCTACTGTTATTAATTATTTATTATCACCCCCACTTTATAAACACACCATGCAACTCTTCGAGTGGGCCTTTGGCAAGAGATTAACCCCACAAGAACGACTAAGAAAGAATCAACGTGCTTTAGAAAGAACGCAAAGAGAACTAGATAGAGAGAGACAAAAGTTGGAACAACAAGAAAAGAAACTAATAAATGATATCAAGAAATCAGCAAAGAATGGTCAAATTGGTGCTTGTAAGATCCAAGCCAAAGATCTTGTGAGAACGAAACGGTATATCGAAAAGTTCAACAATATGAAGACCCAATTGCAAGCTATTTCATTAAGAATCCAAGCCGTGAGATCAAGTGATCAAATGTCCTCATCAATGAGAGATGCTACAAGGTTATTAAGTACAATGAACCGTTCAATGAATTTACCCCAATTACAAAAAATTGCCATGGATTTTGAGAAAGAGAATGATTTGATGGATCAACGACAAGAAATGATGGATGATGCCATAGATGATGCCATTGGAGATGAATTAGAAGATGATGAAGAAGCTGATGAAATTGTTAATAAAGTATTAGATGAAATTGGTGTTGATTTGAATGCCAAATTACATGATACCCCACAAGAGTTGACGATAAAGAATCAACAAAATGAAAGAATTGCTCAACCTGTTGGTGCAGATGCAGATGATGATTTACAAGCGAGATTAAACAGCTTGAAAAGAGGTTAACGTACTTACATTTTGTTTTTTTGTTTTTGTTTCTAAAAATGGGGTACCCGGTATAATGTTAATCAATATTGATATACTTCTTAGACTTTAAATAATCAATGATAACTTGGGCACTTTCTTCCACTGTCAATTTATCAGTATTTAAATGGATCTCTGGAGATTCTGGTTCTTCATAAGGGGCAGAAATCCCTGTAAAATCCTTAATGATACCTTGTCTAGCCTTTTTATATAATCCCTTTGGATCTCTTTGTTCAGCAACTTCCAATGGAACATCAACAAATACCTCGATAAATGGTAATCCATTCTCTTTATGTAAAATTCTCGCATTTTCTCTATCAATTTTATAAGGACTAATAAATGATGTGATTGAAATTGCAGTTGAATCCGCAAATAATTTTGAAACTTCAGATATTCTTCTAATGTTTTCATTTCTATCAGTTTCAGAAAAACCTAAATCTTTGTTTAAACCAAATCTAATATTATCACCATCTAATCTATAAGCATTAACACCATGTTGTAATAAGAATTGTTCCAATGCACAAGCAATGGTACTGGTTTTGGTGTTAATAATATGGCACAAATTATGTCAAAATTTGATTCATATGAAAATCATATGAACGTTTTTGTAGAAGTATAAAAATACTAACCTCTTACCACTGGCACTTAAACCAGTTAACCAAACGGTAACACCAGACTGTTTAGTTAATGTCTTACGTTCATCATTGGTTAGATTTGGATGCCATGTGATATTAGAGGACATGTTTATATTGAAATACGAATATATTGAAATTTGAATATATTGATGGGAATTAAAAGCAGTCACACTTTCCAGTAGTAAAAAAAAATGATTTCGATTATATTCAAGATATTCATCATATCCATCATTTTAAATTTCATGTTGATGCATCGTTTGTTAATCATTGACAGGATTTCACGTGACCTTAACTATGGGGGTACGTGTCCTTATCGATTATTTGTGGCGCATTAAACAGTCATCATCAGCCATGAATTGTGGATGAGTCAACATCCCGAGCCGAGGAAACAAAAAGAGTTGTCAAAATTGTCAAAGTTATAAGGTATAAGTTATAAGTTACAAGTTACAAGGTATAAGGTATAAGGTATAAGGTATAAGTTACAAGGTATAAGTTATAAGTTATAAGTCTTAAGTTACATAGTTATATCACTACAATTGCTCATTATCATTAATTTTTTACTCTAGCCTCTCTATAAATGAAGATATTAAGTAGCAGCTTCTAATGCTTGTTTAATATCATCGATTAAATCTTGGGTATCTTCAATACCAACGCTTAATCTAACCAAATTATCAAAGACACCTGATTCTTCTCTTTCTTTAACTGGGATACCAGCATGTGTCATGATAGCTGGGATTTCTAATAAGGATTCGATCCCACCTAATGATTCAGCCAATGTAAACAATTTTGTTGATTGTGTGAATTTTGATGCGGTTTCCTTGTCACCTTTAATTCTAAATGAGATAACACCACCACCTAAACTGTCTCTATGTTGCTTTTGAACAATTTCATACCCTTTATGGGTTGATAAACCTGGATAATTGACAGCTTGGACTTTTGGTGAATTTTGTAAAAATTCTGCAATTTTTTGAGCTGAAGTTGCAGATTGACGAACTCTTAAAGCTAAAGTCTTGACACCTCTATGAGCTAACCATGAATCAAATGGAGAAGGAACAGCACCAATAGCATTTTGTAAGAAGGTTAATCTTTGAGCAAGTTGGTCATCATTGGTGACAGCAACACCTAATACAACATCAGAATGACCATTGATGAATTTTGTAGCACTATGAACGACTAAATCGGCCCCATGATCTAATGGGTTTGAAATATAAGGAGATAAGAAAGTGTTATCGACAACGATCTTGATGTTTTTATTCGACGAAGCTTGGACAATTTCTTTAACTTTAGAGATATCAGTGATTGATAAAGTTGGATTTGATGGGGTTTCAACCCAAACTAATCTTGTTGATTCTTTAATTAAATTTGGTAATTCAGCGACTAAATTTTGGGTAAAACTAGTTTCAATACCATGAGTATTGGCAACTTTGGTAAAATATCTATGGGTACCACCATAAACATCGGCACCTGAGACAATATGAGAACCAATTTCCAAACTTTGTAAAACAGTAGCAGTTACAGCAGAACCTGAAGCGAAGGCTAAACCATATTTACCATTTTCTAATGAGGCTAAAGCAGTTTCGAAATGTGATCTGTTTGGATTTGAAGATCTTGAATATTCAAATTCACCAACTGGTTGACCTGGGGAACTTTGAGCAAAAGTTGTTGATAATGAAATGGCTGGAATAACAGCACCAGTTTTTGGATCTGGTTCTGATCCATCATGGACAGTTCTTGTTGCGAATTTATAATTGGACATTTAAGATTACCTAGGATTAAAAAAAACCAAAACAGGTTGAGAGAATGTGTCCTAAGATATACAAATTGAAGAGGATGAAGCTGTTTTTATAAATGAAAACATTGGGAATATTCATTCATGCAAAAGATTTGTAATAACGTAATGCCATGTGAGATGCAAAAGCCTTAATTTCTTTTTCTGTTCTTTTGGTTTTTTTTTTTGGCCGTTTTAAGTACAGATTGAATGGCTGAAACGCCACTGGGAAGTGTTGAATACCATGATTGAGTACCAAATTAAGCAAACAAAGTTGAATTATAAATCAATGAATCATTTTTAACAAATAATTGTACTACCTACATACTAAAAACTGTGGCTTTTTTACTTTTTCCTTTAAACGGGTTTAATTTGTTTTTTTTTATTTTTGTGCCAACTCGAGGAACGGATCGATTTTAGTAGTAGATCAGATGCATCTTGGGCCGGGCCGTGGTGAATGTCAGCAATTGTAGTTCATTACAGCGCTCAGAATAACTGATAAGTCGTCTACGTGTTTAGGGCTTCAATGACTTAAAGTACGCACAAGTAGAGGAGCTTGAGTTTATCTTCAAGAGCTGTCTTATAGGATCTGCCACGACACTACGACACCACGACACCACGACACTACGACACTATGACACTATGTCACTATGTCACTACGACACCCACTCATATAAGATACATTACATTAAGTTTCATGCTCGAATTTAAAATTTCCTTAATCGAATAAACCGAAACCCATATCAGCATCAGATTCTTCTTCTTCTTCAGCAGCTTCTTCAGTGGCAGCGGCTTCTTCAGTGGCAGCAGCACCTGAACCTGAAGCAGCAGCAGCACCTGAACCACCAGTTGGAACTGAAGCCAATTTTTGGTTACCTTCGGCAATTAATTCTTCAACTGATTTACCTTCTAAAGCAGATAATAAGTTGGTGATTTGTTCTTCTTCAGTTTCAATACCAACTGACTCTAAAACAGTTTTAATACTGTCAGCAGATGGGGTTGACCCAGCAGCGTTTAATAATAGGTAAGCAGCTAAGTATTTTGACACTAAAGAATTTGGTTAGTAATAGATCGTGATTTGATTTTAAGTAGTTATGAATATGAAAGACATGATGGACGTTGAAAAGTTTGTGATTCATACCAGTTGTTAAACTAATTGCCAATAAAAAAGCTCCTTGGTGTCATATCTGTATCTCAGGGTATTTATAAACAATATGACATAGTCTTCTTGCTTTGCAACATTTAAATCTTCATGCTGGGAACAAAAAGGATTATTATCATATCAGAAGTGAATATCATGATTCTGATTTTAGATATTATTATTATTGAATTCTCCAGTTTTTTTAACTTCTTGCACAAGAAATGCCTCTTTTGTCATGGGTATTTAATAATAATGAATTGGGATTATATATCATAAATGTATATCATAACTTTAGCATTTCTTTAGGGTAGCACATTGTGTTGATATATATATATATTCACAGACTCTTTCATGCTCCTCTCATTCATTCATTCATTCATTTCATTTCATTTGTCTCCTCTGATATCTATCAACCACTTACTCTTTTTTTGAATATGCTTATATCAACGAAATGCTCTCGTTCTTGCTTTCAAAGCTTTGAACATTTTTCAAGTTTTTTTTTGTGTGTGTGGAAAACAGTGAATGTGTGTATGTGGTGTTTGGGTGTTTTCATAAATTTTTCATTTTTCACAGTCACAAAAAAACAGAAAAAAACCTCCGCTGCTTCTTTTTTGTGTGTCCCGCAACGAAAAAACACAAATAAAATTAAAATTCAAATAAAAATTATAAAAAAGAAAAAATACGGCCACCAAATTTGGTGTTTGGATGTTCTCTTTTTTGCTTAGTTTTGGTTTCTTTCTTCTCTTCTGTGCAATTTTCTCAGTTTCACAAACCAAAAAAAAAAGAATCAAATTTTTGAAGTGAAAAAAATCCTTTCTAAAGTGGAAGAAAGAAGAAGCAATCAATCAATTTCAAAAGCCAAAATGTCTGACGGTATGTGATGAAAAGCAAAAAGAATATTGCGAGAGAGATAGAGAGAGAGGAGTTATGAATGGCTATATATATATATATATATATTATATGAATTCAATTAATCCATTCATAGAATGAAATATTACACAACTGAGCGGGACCTTCACTATGAAAACTTTGAAACAATATTTGAAATCTAGAATGGACCCGCAATGAATGAAAACCCCCCATTGACTAAAGAGTGGGCAAATCCATATGGACCCAAATCCATATGGACCCCAACCATTATTAATACTGGGTATATTATGAATCACGAGTTATGTTTTATTATATGCCATTCAAAAATTTTAATCTCATTTTGACACACAATATGGTATGAACTTTTAGATACTAACATTAAATTTTTAGCTGCTGCCACCAGAAAAAACAGAACTTTCAAAACCTTCTCATACAGAGGTGTCGATTTAAAAGATTTATTAGAATTACCAACTGAAGAATTTGCCAAATTAGCTCATGCCAGAGTTAGAAGAAGATTCCAAAGAGGTTTAAACAATAAACCATATGGGTTAATCAAAAAATTAAGAGCTGCTAAATTAGCCACCCAACCAAATGAAAAACCAGCTGCTGTTAAGACTCATTTAAGAAACATGATTGTTGTTCCAGAAATGATTGGGTCAGTTGTTGCTGTTTATAACGGGAAAGTTTTCAACCCAGTTGAAATCAGACCAGAAATGGTTGGTCACTACTTGGGTGAATTCTCCATCACTTACACCCCAGTTAGACACGGTAGAGCTGGTGTTTCTTCAAACAGATTCATCCCATTAAGATAAGTTTCTTGAAGTCGTGTTTTTGTTGTATATTTTAAAAGAGAAGAAAAAAAAGAAATCCCCGTTTTTAATGAATTAACATTTTAGAAAAACTCTGTCCATGGGGTTTTACAGTAGTATGGTACCTATTACCTAAATATGTTTATTAGTCTCTTTTTTTTACAATTTTTTTACCTCTATCATTAAGAATTTTTTATATTATTTCATGAAACATTATTTTTCTATACATGATAAAGAATTTTGGGGGTTTGTCATGCTGGAATATTCATAGCTTTTAAATCAGCTTCAAGATCATCATCTGCAACTGCCTTCAACTCAGGAGCTTTAGGAAACCCATAATATTCATTTAGCCCAGTTAACAGACTTATCTCGGCATTCACTTGTTGTCTTTGACTCACCAACTCATCAGTATATTCTGGTATTCTGTACGTATAATCCGGTAATAATGAATCCATATGTCTTCTTTCTTTGTTGATCTTGTACCAATCTTCTGTGATTCTTCTCAAAAAATTATTCTTAACATCAAAGATCCTCTTAAAATATTGTTGATGAATCGCTGTTCTTTGAGCTCTCGTCTTTCTATCAATACATTCAAGTTTATATTTTCTGGATAATTCTGCTAACCTAACTTTATCATTTCGAACTGAATCAATTTTCGAATAAATAGTTTGAAGTTCTGGATGCGACCCATTAAGACACATTTCAATTTCTGATTTATATCTTGCCATCTTATCTTCATATAGCCTATCTCTCAACTTGGCAAAATCGACTTCAATCTCTGTCAAGTATTCAATCGCTTCTTTTCTTTCCTTTTGTTTCTGTAATTCAATCTCCAGTTCCTTCTGTTTCTGTATTTTTTGCTCTTCTGTTAGTTCCTCTTGCTCAAATTCTTCTGGTTCTTCTTCTTCTTCTTCTTCCTCATCTTCATCCTCACCTGCAGCTTCTACAGCGTCATCATCATCTTCACCAGTAGCCTCCACAAGGGCATCATGAACACCCTTGATATCTTGATTCTCCTTATGACCATTGACATTATTCTCATCTTCTTTAATGGAATCTTTCAATATCGATCCTTTATCATTACCCTCTATAACTTCTTCGTCCATAGCTTTAAGATCATGCTTCTTATTTTGCTCCAGCTTTTCGTCGGTTTTACCATTGTGCTCAGAGTTCTCTTGATGTTTATCATCATCATCATCTTCTTCTTCTTCAGTCTTGTCATCGGTTTTGCGTCTCTTAACAGCCTCTTCAGAGTCGTCATTCAACTTTCTTTTTGATCTCGATTCTGAATTGGATCTAGATGACCGTTGGCTTTCTTCATTTAATTCTTTAACAACTTTGGAGATGTCCTCATTTGATTCTTCACCTAAGTCACTATCATTCTTTTGACTTCTCAATTCGTCGATTATTTCATCCTTGATGAACGTGTCATTCTCAGTCTCATTGTCTAGTTGCATCGTTGAATCCTCCATATTATCATGTCTGGCAATCTTTTTCAAAGTAGATTCTTCACCGTTGTACATCTTCTCGGTCTCAGCTTCTGAATCCAGTTCACTCAAGTCTGAACTTTCGTCAGAGACTATACTCTTGGATCTCGAACCCAAAGTATCACTATCCTGTTTAGAATTGCTATCAGGTTTGAGTGATTTCTCTCTCAAGCTGCTGGAGATATTTAAATCCGTGTCTGTCATCATAGGTTTTGTTTCTTGGGTCTCCTTCTTTAAGTGGGCTGGTGAGGATGTGGGAAGTGCTGAAAGAGGTGATGTTTTGCCAGTTTCGCTATAAATTGATCTATCTGCGAAGAAATAAGTTAGTAAATGATTCTCTGATGTTTCTCCTGTGATTTTGTCACAAGCCAAACCTATAAAACAAATGGCCAACAGGGGGTTTCGAAGGTGATTGAACGAAATCCACAGAACTTGAATAGAGGAAACAAAAATTACTCACTTTCCTTGACAGCTGCAATGTCAGTCATTATCTGTTGTATCTAGAGGATATTCACACAAAGGGGACTCTATAGATAAGCAATAAATTCACACTCTCCTGTATGTGTCTAATGTGAAAATGGCACACTAATGAAGCTTGAGGAATATATTCCAGTGGTTTTTTTTTTGCTAGTGCTCCCCTTGTAAAGTGTCAAACTTTGTACGGTGAAAAGTATATGTACCCCCTCTGCAAACGTTGTCTCAGTCGGGAATTGTGAACTTGATTCTATTATTCTTCTTTTCCACTAATGTTCAATAAAAAAGAAGCAAATTTCAATGCTGAATTCAACTAGTTTCCTTTAATTTCCACGTTATGCCTCTGTCTTTTGTTATTGTGCTACTAAAAAAGAAAAAAAAAAAAATAACCCGGGCCCTGAAGTTACAGTAGGGTAACAGAAGTATCGTGATTTGGGGCGTGCGCTTACCGATTGATGGTATCCCTGGCGACGGGGCCGTGTCAAATATTCAAAAGTGGCATATCTGGAAAGGTTATGAGCGTTCCATAGAAATTTTTTTTTTTTTATTTGCGATGAGCTTCAAGTTCAGTTTTCATATAAAGCAGATAGGCATTAATTTAGCCCAAGAAGAAAAAGAAACAAAATAGTCTTCTGTTCTACTTTCAAAATGTCTGGTATTGGCTCACTATTTGCTGATTCTAAGAAGGATTCGAAACTTGTAGACTTATTTGCTGCTAAAGATGCTGGTCCAGTTAAGAAATCAAATATCAGAAGAACGGTCCTACCAAAAAAGATCAAGGAATCGGAGGGTGATGATGAAGAGATGAATGATGCTAATGAATTCAAAGGAGAAGAAGAAGAAGAAGAAGAAGAAGAAGAAGGTGGAAATAACGTGAGTAGTGATGAAGAAATTGAAGAACAGCAACAAAAACAGAAGAAAAGAAAGAATAGAGATGAAGAGGATGATTTAGAGGGTAAATATTTAGAGAAGATCCTACAGGAAGAAGACAAGGGGGAAGAAAATCAAGTGGTTGAACAAGAAGAATCTGATTCTGATTCAGACTCAGACAGTGAAGAGGAAGAAACAACATCAGCTAAAGAGGGTTCAAAGGCTAAGACAATTGATTTGAAAGATGACGAAATTGAAAAGGCTGAAAGAACCGTCTTTGTCGGTAACTTAAGTTCTAAAGTTATCACTTCCAAACCAGATTACAAAGAGTTCAAGAAATTTTTTCTCAAGCATGGTTCAATCTCTTCTATTAGATTCAGATCTATTGCATTTAATGAAGCTCTACCAAGAAAAGTCGCATTCGTTCAACAGAAATTACATTCTTCAAGGGACTCCGTGAATGCCTATGTTGTCTTTAAGGAAAAAGAATCAGCAAGAAAAGCCTTAGATTCAAACGGATCTCTTTTCTTGGATCTCCATTTGCGTGTCGACTCAGTGTCTCATCCAGCAAAGATTGATAACAAGAGAGCCATATTTGTTGGTAATTTAGATTTTGAGGAAAAAGAAGAAGAATTATGGAATATCTTTGCCGAATGTGGTGAGATTGAATTTGTCAGAATAGTGAGAGATGCTAAAACTAATGTCGGTAAGGGATTTGGTTATGTCCAGTTCAAAGATTTTACATCAGTTTCAAGAGCTTTATTATTACATGAAAAGAAATTGGGTGAAAAAAAGAGAAAGTTGAGAATCACGAGATCGAAGAAGATGAAACCAAGAAATGCAGAAGACAACAACAACAACAACAACAACAACACTAGAAACGGTAAACAAGTAAGAAACCTGACAGATGAACAAAAGACTAAATTAGGAAGAGCCAAGCGTGTCTTGGGTAAAGCTGACAGAGCTACTGCTGGTCAGCAAGTCATTGAAGGTATCAGAGCTAAGAAAGGTGACGGTGCTGCTGGTATCAAATCTGGTAAGAATAGAGTGAAGAAACCAAGAATCAGACAAAGATCTTCTGAATTCAGAAAAGCCCGTGATTCCCTTAACAAAAAATGAGTACGCATTTTTATGAGAAGTTTATATTAAAAGAGTCAATGTACTGCTATGTACTACTATGTACCCGTAAAATAAAGTAGAACATCCAAACACCGCTTGATTTTTATCAAGTTTCCCGCGAAATCAACTAACCTAAAACCTTATCTGGGGTGGGGGGGTTTAGCCAGTAGCCACAACTGGTAACCCAACCAGTACTTAAAACTTAAGGGATATTCAATACACTTTTTAACTTCTTATTCAATTGTAGTAGTCAATATTCAGTAACCACCCATGGGTAGCAATACTTCTAAACCAGCAATTTATCCAGGAGACAACAGAGATGTTGAGAAGTACTCCTACCATGATGAATCTGTTGATGAGGCCTTATATGAGAAGATTTGTAACTTACACATTGAAGATTCTTCATTAGAAGGAACCAAGGGATCAGAATCTAAAGGTCTATCATTATCCTCCGTTTATGAATGGGAATCAAGCTTGCTATCAGATAGAAAAAACTTATTAACCATTGCAGCTCTAGGAAACCATTCTGTGGCAGAGGTTGTCAAATCCACAAAGAGATTGACCGCTGATTCAGTTGATGTGTGGAACACCAAGGTTGATCTGGAAGGCTCCCCTGTTACATCGCAGAATGCTAGTGGTAGATGCTGGATCTTTGCTTCTACCAATGTCTTTAGAACTTTCTATCAGAAGAAGTTTGATCTAGAAGAGTTTGAACTCTCACAGGCATACTTGTTTTTTTATGATAAATTAGAAAAAGCTAATTATTTGTTGAACAATGTTATTGAGACCTCTGATTTGAAATTAGAATCAAGGGTTGTTCAAGCGATCTTAAGTAATGGTCTATCAGATGGTGGCCAATGGGATATGATTGTTAACTTAGTTTCCAAATATGGATTAATTCCAAAGACAGTCTACAAGGATTCATTCCATGCTTCAAATACTGCTCCATTGAATTATTTCTTGGTAAACAAGTTGAAAGAGGATGCCTTAATATTGAGAAAGTTGGTTAATAATGGGTCTTCGAAAGAAAAGATCCAATCTATCAAACAAGCTCAGGTTCGTGAAATATACAATATTTTAGCACTGTCTCTCGGTCCTGCGCCTAAACCTGACAAAAAATTCACTTGGGACTTCAAGACGAAATCTGGTGCTGTTAAATCAATAACTGTTACCCCAACTGAATTTGCTGAGTTGGTTGATTTACAAATCCATGGAACTTACTCGCTTATCAATGATCCAAGACACGATTACAATAAGCTATACACTGTTGATAGATTAAATAATGTTGTTGGAGGTAAACCGATTGATTACATTAACGTTCCAACTAAGGTTCTTAAAGATGTTCTTATCACTTCATTGAAGAATAATCAACCAGTGTTCTTTGGTTCCGATGTTGGTAAGTTTTCAGACCGTGAAGCTGGTATCCTTGATACCGATGCTTACGACTATGACTTGGTGTTTAACACTTCATTGAAGTTGACAAAGGCAGAAAGACTACAAGTTGGTTCATCGGTAATGACTCACGCCATGGTGATTACTGCTGTTCATATTGTTGATGGTAGGATTGAGAGATACAGAATCGAAAATTCTTGGGGTCCGGATGCAGGTAACAAAGGTTATTATGTTGCCACAGATGCTTGGTTTGATGAATATGTGTATCAAGTTGTCACTAACACGAAGTTTGCTCCTCAGTATTTGACTGACATTTGGAAAGCCGGTGACTATACTGTTTTGCCTATTTATGACCCAATGGGCTCACTAGCCTGATCTCTGATCAGGAGAGAAGGCTTTGTTATATACGCTATATATGAGGAAGCTAAAGTTTTGTATTTGTTCGTTCCGCCTGTTTGGTCTTCAGTAGCAGATCGAGAAAAAGGAAAAATGACAACTAACAAGTAACATCTGTCATCAACTTCGAGAAAATCCTATATAAAGGTCCTCCTTACGATTACAATAAATTGACAGCAGAAGTGTTTGTCATAACTGATTCATAACTATGTACAAGAGCATCACAAAGGGTTTTATTCTTTCATTATTGGCCCTTGCTGCTGTTTCATCTGCTTATATCCCAGATTTAAAGACACAAGACGTAATCTGTGCAGAAACCGATCCGACTGATTGTTATCCTGTTCAGTTTACGCCTACAAAGGAGTGGAAACCTATCAGAGAAGGCCAACAAATACCGCAAGGCTTGGAAGTGAGGTTGGACTGGCAAACTGGTGAAAAGTTCGCAAAGCTAGCTGAGAATACGGACCAGAAACCATCCAAGAGCGTTATAGTAGCAAAACCTATTGAGGAGCAAGATAATAACAAGATTATTAGTTATAGTGACGATATTGAAGAAGATAGTGATATTTCCAAGTTGAAAATGACTTATCAAGGTTCTAAGGCTGTTGTTGATCTAGAGGATGCCTTGGAGTACTTGAGTTCGCATAAGGGGGACTATGATAATGAGAAATTGGTTGAGAGTTTAGATTCATTGACCGAACATTCACATAGTCTTAAGGATGGTATCGTAATTACGCAACCTGTGAACTTCAAACCTTTGGAAGAAATCGCTACCGGAGCCAAATCAACAACACAGTTGAAAGAGCTGTCATTAAGAGTTATTGCTCAGGCACTCAGACATAATGTTAAGGCCCTGGAAAACATCGATGTTCAAGACTTTTTACCAAAACTTTTCAAATTACTAAAGCAATCAGGCAACACTGTCATTCAAAAGAGAGTCTTGGGTGTGATCTCATCACTCTTACAAACGCAAGAAACAGTTTCCATCTTCACGAGTTTGAAAGGAGAACAATTTTTACTAGAAGCGTTTGATTCATTAAAGGAAGACTCAAAAGTTAGAGCATTAGAAATCTTGGATGATGTGAATGGCCTCAGATTAATGAAAAGATCTGAGAATGATCCATTTGATAAAGATTTGTTCAATACTCTACAATCAGCATTATCTAGGGATGAAGTGAAAGATGATCATCATTTGGAGAAAATATTTGATAGGTTAGTCGAGTTAAAGAGGGAGAATAAAAATTTCAAAACTGATAATGATTTTTTGAACTGGTTATCTATCAAGGTTGAGACTAGAAAGAAGTTGAAAAGAGATGAAGGTATTGAAGACCCTCTTCATGACAAATTATTAGAGAGCAGACATTTGGTTTTTGGCAATCCAATGGCCTTGAGAAAAGCTCTAGCTGATGAACTGTAATTACGTTTATGGACAATAAGATCATATAAAAAATTACTACTCGGTGCTTCAGAAAATAATAGATCAATGTATTTCAAAATATTCAATTCTCTTTAGGGAAAAAAAATGGTGACATTGGGTCACATGGCGGGAGGGTTGTCATTTAATTCATGAATAATACACAGTGGATGATATGAAAGGGTATGGAAATGAGATTAGAAAACGAAAAATGTTTCAAATCAAACAAAAATAAAAAAATACAAATGATATCAATAGCAAAGAGGGCAATAGCAATTTATGATGGAGACGTCACGAAAATCAAACAAGAGGTAAAACAAATAACAAAAATCACTCAATATCACTTTCAATCTTGTGAATCCAGAAATCTTGGGTCATTCTGTAGTCTAGCTCTGAATTTCTCCCACCAACTGTCAAAGAATTTGATACTAACTTTACCCTGGTCATCAACGAACCCAGTTAGGTAGTTATATGCATGTTTAACGATTTTATTAGCCAAGATAGCAGTGCTTGTTGGATCTGTAGTTGGAGTTGATGACATTGTATGGGAATTGAATGGTATTAACTTTGGTTTTACAGGTGCTTGTGATTGTGATGCCTTCATTGTCAATAGTTGCTTCTCTGCTTCTGATAGAGGTTCAATTGATATCCCAACGGTGATGTTATTCAAGGGATCATTGGAGCTCCCAGAGGAGGGAGACGGTAAGTCATTGTCCATATCAATGTCATCCAGGATGTTTTGTTTTGCATTCTGGACCTGGTTATTATTATTCAGTTTAAATATTGCACTTGGTTTGTCTGATGAGATGGACCCTAATAACCTGAAATCTTGATTTGGTAACTGGAAATATATCAATGCTGCGAATCCTGGATCTAATTCGAAATTTGGAAGTAAAAAGATCGCAACATGGGAAATCTTACTTCCATTTTCTATATTGATAACATATTTATTTGTGTCAACTTGTTCTGCAGATTGAACTGTGACAAGTGTTAGTATTGCTATTCAAGCCTTGCCAAATATGTGTATAATTGAGGCTACTTACCTGGTCTTCCTGAGCATACGGAGCCAAACATAACTTAATATGTAACAATAAAACAATGGATCATTGAAAAAGAAAGATGCAATAAAGTGTAGGGAAAGTCTCGGAATTTATGCGTCTTTAAACTAAATTACCTATTATGATGTGTCCCGGACCGATGCCTTAATAGCAAAAAGAAAAGATCGGGAAAAATTTTCTCGAATATTCCTTTGTTTTAGCTGCTTTGTTCAACAGAGAAAAGGGAACTAGGGGGGAACATAAGGCGATTTCATGAGTTGTTCACTAGTGAAAAGTGGTCTTTCACTAAAAAAAGGCCTTTCTTGAAAGGTTTCAAGAAGTTTCCAAGGGTTCGAAAGAAGTTTGTTATTATTCTTTGATTTCGGATATGTTTCGACTTGAAAGAAGATGAATGATGATTCGATACACTTACCCTAGACTAATACAGAAGTTTTTACATATTTTCCATCATTCGCGTGCTTATGTTCATTCTGTGCGATAGATGAATATGGGAAAGATACTTCTTGACATTTTTTATGTACTTGATATATATATATATTTATTTTATCAACCTATTGGAGCATAATTTGACTTTGTAACTAACCAAGTGGTGGCACAACCACCTTTGATCAACACTACTTGTTCTTCATCTCCTACTGTATACAATTCATTCAGATAATCAAAAGTTACTGACACTGTCTTGTTGATACCACAATTACCGTGTTCTCCCCATCCCCAGGTTAGAACTTCGTTGTTACGTAAGATTATTCCATGTTCACTTCCCACATCCCATTGCGTGATATCTACGTCATTGTTACGTAACAGTTGACCATGACTGTCATTCCCGATGGAAATGATTCTTCCTTTGTGATTCAGCACATGTATCGATGACCACATAGCCTTGAAATCCTCCAGCTGTGAAGGTAGTTCTCGGTTCATTTCATACCTATCCTTACCTAATATTAGTAGCTTATCTCCGTCACTGACCACTGTGAAGTCCCGACCAACATCCACCTTTGAAATCTTCATATTTAATTTAATAGCTCTAGGAATCCAAATCTTAGCATCTCTTGGATCACCCAGTTTGCCACTTCGACCATTACCCCAGCCATAGAGCTGCCCATCCGAAGTTAGCAATACCGTATGGTCCAGACAAGATTTCAATTCCTTGACGTCAGATCGCAGACCTAGGTTTATTTTAGTTGCTTCATCAGCCTTTATTATTCCAGGATCTAAACCTAACTCTCCTTTTAGGCCAAACCCACATGAATAAATTTCATTCAATTCATTGATCAGTATGGAGAATTCATACCCAGCACTACAATTCTTCCAATTGGAGTTATTAATCTTGAGAATTTGAGTAAATGTCCTCACTGTTTTTCCTCCAGCAATGGCACATTGCCCATGCGTATTATCGCCACATGAGTATAGATCTCCATTTTTCAACAGTATGAAAGTATGGTTACCTCCACAGACAATCTTCTTGACTTCTATTTCTGACTCGAAAACTTTCTCCAAATGGTTCAAATCCCGGTCATCACCAGTTCCAAGTTGATATTTCCCATTGGATCCACACGCGTATACTTTATAAGTCATTTTCCTATCTTAAACCTTCTTGATTTCTTTCATGCTCATCAAATTTGCAATAAACTAGAAAAAGAAGCAAAAACGCGGTGATTTTTTTTTTACACGTAAAAAAGTTCGCTGCATTTTGGTGAAACCTCTCTATTTGAACACGCTAAAAAGACTTACTTTTGGTGTTAAGGCTCCTTTCATTTGTGTTTATTCTGGATTAGGTGCTATAAAAAGTCCATTTGATCCTTCTAGCAGTTTCAAAGGCCATTTTATACCCGTTTCCAATTTTACCGCCTTCGTTTTCCACCTTTAACTAGAAGCTAATTTATAGCCAAGATGGGCCAATACAACTGGGGAAGCAGTGGGACACCGAAGAAGCCATCTGTGGTCCAAGTTCCAGACTCATCCCCTGCCTCTAGCAATAACGGCTCTCCGAAGTCTCAGTTTCAGCATACAAGACTATTTGGAAACGTTAAGCCAAAGCCCTTATATGATGAAAATGGCAAGCAGATCAATAAGCCATCCTCAACCTCGAATCTGAGAGAGAAATTTGCATTTAACGGGAGTGATCTATTAAAGAAGAACAATCTTAAGACCGATGCACAGAGAGATCTTGAAATCTTGAGAAATCAGTTTCCCACCTTGAGTTTTGGACTAGTGAAAGCAGTTTATACCAGTAAGGCTGACGGTAATTTAAAAGAGGCAAAACAGAAACTAGTCGCACTTGTTGAGAACAGAAAGAAGCTTCAGGCATCAAGATCAAGCCCTGCTCCGTTGACATCTCCAACTAAGAATGGTGCTATTGAAATTATTTCATCTCCAGATGTATCTCCACAGAAGCTCTCATCAAAAGTTATCTTGAATAAAACAAAGACCATCTCTGAGAAATATAGTCATAATTTGAAACGTGTTCCACCTCCTCAAGTCATACCAGTTCCTGATGAACCTCAACCAAAGAAGAGACGTCTTGTCAGAGGTTCGAGAAACTCTCCTTCTACAGGTAGTGATACGGATGTCATGATTACTGAGGTTGTTAAAAAAGAAGTGAAGAGTAAAACTCCACCGTCAACTGCCGTTAATCTAGAGGATGAGGAAGAAGACGAACCACTATTGAATGACGATTTCAGTGATTCAGATGTCGATGAGTCCATCATTTATCATAACAACGATGATGTATACGCTGAGAAAGTTTTAAACTTTTTTAACAATGTTGAAGAAAGAGAGATCATCGATGTCACTTCTTGCGAAGCAGAAATCGCTAAAAACATTGTTCTAAAGAGGCCATTTAAATCCATTGTGCATTTCGAGAGTTTTAATTTCAAAGATACTGCGCCAAGCAAAAGAAGACAAAAAACCGATGGTGAGATAATTGCACAAAAGGCAGAATCTGTGCTTAGAGGTTATGATGCTGTCGAAAGTTTGGTTCAGGAATGTAACGTTTATAGTGAAGCCATTTCCAAAGAGATCAGTAAATGGGGTGTTCAAGTCCATGGTGTCACTGATGAATTAGAAATCGTCAATGTTCAAATAGATGATGTTGAAGATGATGAAGATAGAGTTAGTACAGTTAAAAGGGATAAAAATAATTACCATAAGGAAAAGCCGAAGTTATTGGCTGATGAAGTCGAATTAAAGAACTACCAACAGGTGGGTATCAACTGGTTAAACTTGTTATATAAAAACAAACTGAGTTGTATATTAGCCGATGAAATGGGTCTAGGTAAGACCTGTCAAGTGATATCATTCATCTCATATTTGAAAGAGCAAGATATTCAAGGTCCACATTTGGTCGTTGTACCATCCTCAACTTTGGAAAACTGGATGAGAGAATTCAACAAGTTTTCACCATCATTGGTCGTTGAACCTTATTATGGCTCACAGGCTGAAAGGGAAGAGATGAGAGATGTGTTAAGCGAAAAGATGGATCAAATTGATGTCATTGTTACAACTTATAACTTGGCCACAGGTGGTAAAGACGATCAAAGTTTCTTGAAACATGCAGGGTTTAATATTGTTGTTTATGATGAAGGTCATATGTTGAAGAATAGTGCTTCTGAAAGATTCCAGAAATTGGTTAAAATACGAGCAAAATTCAGATTATTATTAACAGGTACACCATTACAAAACAATTTGAGAGAATTGATGTCATTGTTGGAATTCATCTTACCGGGCATCTTTGTCTCTAAAAAGGAAGATCTAAAAGCTGTTTTCACTCAAAAGGCAACAACTAAAGATAGCAAAAAGGGATATAACCCTTTGCTGTCAGAACGTGCCATCTCTAATGCAAAGAAGATGATGGCCCCTTTCATATTGAGAAGAAGAAAAGATCAAGTCCTTCAACATTTACCAGCTAAGCATAATACTATCAAATATTTTGAAATGACACCAACTCAAGCTGATATCTATGAAAGAGAAGTTCAATATGGTATAAAGCTAAGACATGAGAAGAGACCAAAAGTGGTCAATATTTTGATGAATTTGAGAAAAGCTGCTATTCATCCTTTATTATTCAGAAACTTGTACACCAACGAAAAATTACAAATCATGTCAAAGGAGATCATGAAGGAGGACGTTTACCAGACTGCTAATCAGCAATATATCTATGAAGATATGGAAGTGATGAATGATTTTGAGCTGAGTAATCTATGTGATAAATTCCCATCCATCCAAAAGTTTGCCCTTAGTGATGAAGAATTCCTGAACTCTGGTAAGATTGAAGCCTTAGAGGAAGTTTTGAACAATATCATCATCCGTGATGGGAAGGTGTTGATTTTTTCATTATTTACCCAAGTCTTGGACATCCTTGAACGTGTTCTTTCCAAATGGTCTATCAAATTCCTCAGATTGGATGGGAGCACTGCCGTTGATACGAGACAAGATATCATTGATAAGTTTTACGGATCACAAGATATTCCAGTTTTCTTATTATCCACTAAAGCTGGTGGGTTCGGTATCAATTTAGTGTGTGCCAACAATGTTGTGATATTTGATCAGAGTTTCAATCCTCATGATGATAAACAAGCGGAGGATAGAGCTCACCGAGTTGGTCAAGAGAGAGAGGTCAATGTTGTGAGGTTAATCTGCAAGGGAACCATCGAAGAAAGTATGCATTTAATTGCTCAGAATAAGTTGGAATTGGATCAAAGTATGAGTGGTGAACAAATTGAGAATAAAGCTGCTGAAGTCATTGGAAAGATGATCTTTGATGGTGAAAGAGAAGCTGCGGATGCTGTTGATAAAAAAACTAATAGGGATGTTGAGGCCAAAGTGGAGGAGATAGATGATAATGAGCCAATCACTATTGATTAGAGATGAATTGCATAAATACATGAGTTAGATCATAGATAATTTCGGAAGCTGTAGACTACAGTAACACTTATATGCATAAAACCAAAACAACATCCATTAAAGTACCCATTAAACTATATAACATATCTCAAGATCTTTGATCCTATTTTTTTTGTCTGTAAATTTCCTGTAATTCTTCTTCAGTTTCAACAGGACGTTCGGCCATTGGAGTAATTCTGTAACAGTGACGAGCATGACCATTGACCCAATCAAAAGAGGCAGAGTGGATTACTCTTCTGTTATCCCAGACAACAACGGTACCAGGTTCATAAGACGCTCTGATTTGTAGATCGACAGAGTTATTGATATGTTCAGATAAGAGATCCAAAATTGCCTTTGATTCTTCTTGTTTCAACCCAACAATGTTCTTCATGAATGCTCTTGAAACGTATAAAGATTTTTCCTTTGTAACTGGATGAATACGGACAATTGGATGGATATTAGTTGAAGGTGGTCTTCTTTCAATGGAGCCTTCAGCCCTTGACTGAGCAGCTTGTTCGACAGAAGAATGCACTGCATGCAGACCTTCCAACATCTTTTTGAATCTTGGCGATAATCTGTTGTAAGCTTCAACACAGTCTGAAAATAGTGTATCACCACCTGTTTCAGGACCATCTAAGATGGCAAAGAAAGTATAACTTGGGGGATATTTTTCGAAACTGACATCTGAATGCCAGCCTTTAGTGGATAGCGTGTTAGCATGAACTATGTTGTATTCATTTGAATCGTTTCTTCTGTATGTGATATGGAATTGTTCATAACCTTCTGGTGCACCAGATGATGGATGAACATGTAATTTACCAAAGTATTCACCAAATTCCTTGTTGAATTGTAACCCTTTGTCTTTCAGATCTTGATCTCTGAAGACTAAAACACCACGTTGAGCAATCAATAGCGCTAATTCATTCTTAGCATCGTCTGACAATTGCGATAGTTGAACACCTCTGACTTCAGTACCTAATCTTGGTGACAGTTTCTTTAACTGAATAGACTCCTTCTTGGATTCAGGAAACAAGTTCTTGAATTCAGGATCAGCATTCAAAGCTCTATCAACATAATCCTCATTATAGTCTTCTGGGTATGAATCGAATTTTTGCTTTGGATCCCAAGTCGGTAACCATTCTGGATATTTAGCAGCAGCGTATTCCTGTTCACCAACTTTCAGTAAACCGGTTTTTGGATCAATACTATCTTGGTCTTTTCTGAAATGAATATCCAAATTAGTGTAACCGGAAACGGTTTCAGAGACTTTTTGTGATGGTTGTAACTTTGGTTGGGTAGCTTTGACAGTGATTGTACCGGCAGATGACATAGTGGAAGGGTGCTTAGTTTAATGGGTCGATATGGTGGGTCAATGTATCGACGAATTGGAGGTATTTATAATCCTTCAGATGTAAGAGCCATAATTATGGCATAATGATGGGGAGGATGGATATTCCAGACTGTGGCTAATTCCTATTGTATGATCAGAACTGATAACGCAAAACGCAAAAATTGGTCAATCAAGGAAAGGAAAAGATCTGCTGACGATTGGCAACAACTGAAGAGAGCACTTGCTGGCTCACGTTTATTTCCAGCTTAGTATTCACTTGGGATAACCACTCACTTTCTCGTTAATGAGCTCAGTGGTTTTGGCCTCTTTCTCCCGAGAGATCTCATCGCCTCGATTGCTTTGAGGGGCCGAGTTATGAGCCGAGACGAGCCGAAATCAAAAGCATAAAGAGAGCTTTCCGCTGAACATCGGGTGAAGAATGTGGAAACGAAGGCTAATACTGTCAGCTGTGATCTCATTCGCTATTCTCTGATATTTACTGTAATAAGGGTAGCAATTGCCTCCGGATAAGCTGCTTTTTCTTCCGTAGCTCTTCCTTTTCTTTTTGTTCATGGAGCTTAGCAAACCAACCGAGCCGCCATGCTTTTGTGTTTTTGTGTCAAATCTTTCATATGAGCTCCAAAAGCACAAGATCTCTAACTAATTTTCTCCTCCCAGTAGTGGATATGTTGAAATATGAGTCAGAAGATAAAGATAAAAATGACTAATAGCTCACTCTTTGAATCTGCTTCAATGCCCTTGGTCGTAATTCCATACTTCTAATCATGATATCGTTACGGATCGGAACTAACCTTGGTTTCAGGGCATAGCATACTTCATTAGCAATCCTTTACTATGGGCCCATTTCCTTTCAATATTAATCCCACAGTTAGTCCTCACCATTGTTGTTGGGGTAATTATGTTCTCTACTATATCAATGGTTCTGTCGATAATCGGGTTGGCTACGACTGGTCCGATTGGTTTCGTTATCGCTTGGTTAAACTTCTTCCACCAAGTTGATATAATTTCCCAATTCTTGGGTGAGAGATTGTTGTTTGTCATGCCATTACAGTATGTCTTTGATATTACACTATCAAGAGTGGGCTTTGATGAAGTCGTGGTACGTGGTAAACTTTTCAGAGTTGTTACTGTCCCTTGGATGATCTCTGTTAAAAGATGGATATTCGATTTTCCTGAGAATATGATATTCTACCCGATGAACCTGTTGAACATCTTGATCAATATCTTTTTACTCTTCATCCCTATTGGAGGACCAATTCTTTCAGTTTTCATTAATGCTCCAAACAAAGGGTTTGCTCTTCATCAGAGATATTACCAATTGAAAGGAATTGATACGCGTCAAAGAAACGCATTTTATGCTTCCAGAAGGTTTGAATACATTTCTTTAGGCATAGTCGCCAACACTTTAGAGTTAATTCCCTTCTTTTCCATCTTTTTCAAATTTTGTACCGCTTCTGGTGCTGCTTTATGGGCTGCAAAGTTTGAAGCTCAGTTTGAATTACAAAGAAACGGTGAATATCCTTACAGGTATAATCAAAGAAGAGGGGCTTTTGTCATGGGTCCCCCATAAGAGCATTAATTAGTACCATTCATTGATCTGTTAGCACCACACTATCAACACAACCAAACCCAGCTGCAACACCCCCTTCATTTGATGATTCAAACTTAGATCTCAATAACCAACCAGAGTTTTTGTTTTCTAGAATCCTACCCGAAGTTTGGTCAAACAGGATTGTCCCAAATCTGCCAAGTTCACTGATGATTGGTTCATCGAATATTTCACCACTTCTCACAATCTTGTTGTTCTGTGTAGGTGGATGGATCAATTCCATCAGAATATAGCCAGCCCATTCTCTTTCGGGTATTTTGGATAGGAATTCTGGGATATCCTCCTTATAGATGTTGTTACCACCGCCTTCTCTTTGAGGTTTTAGCACAAACTTATTAGGTTGTTCTAATACTAATTTTTTGGCAAGTTTACCCTTTTCTGTATCATCTAATGGATAAATTTGAACAAAAGTATCTAAGAACTGATTGAATTCAGATTGCGGCTTATCTTTTAAGAAGCGCGACAATATTTTTTCATCAGTTAAGATCTGTTGGATCTTTTTAGCACCAGCCAACTGAGTTAATAAATTAGGAGCTTTAATAGCCTTTGAAGTTTCCAACAACAATCTATTATCCCAGTGTTCCTCAGTTGTAAAATCAGTAGGAGCATAACCAGATCTGAAATAAACCACTGAAATTTCATCGCCTGTAGCCTTGATGTAGATCTTTCTAGTCTTTTCATCCAATGTTATCTTAGATCCAATTTCACTCAAAGATAATCTCACTGATCTGACGCCATGATTCTTCAATAATGAGTACTCCAAAAGTCTTTGATCAAAGACATTACGTTCTCTCTCCTGTACCACCACAACTATCACGGTCTTATTGTTCTGAAACTCGTTGTTGTAGTGATAATTACCATCAGCTAACCCGCTGGCTAGAGCATCAATTGATTCACTCACTGGGAGATCTTCATCCTTGTAATGCTTTCTAGATGAATTTTCAGCATCGTAAAATCCATTATCGTTTAAATATCTATGCAATTCACCAACTTTTGGGGATAATCCACCAAATGAAACACTCACAGTATTAAACTCAATTTGCTTAATCTGGGGCTTTTGGCCTTTGATATCATTGACCATATAATCAGATCTGAAGATCCCTAGTGCTAAAGGTTGAATAACCCCGATTTTTTCAGCCTTTTTATAAGTCTCCCATAATTTACCAGTGAAATCTGAATCGAATTCAGCTAATTCCTCAATGATTGAGGACAACCATGGTACATCACTAGATACTTTGGCATACAATTCGTTGAAGGATAATTGAACATCACTGGCATCTTGGAATGCTATTCTAGGAAATGGAGTAGGAAATAATGTGGTTGGAGCAACGACTGGGGCATAAGACTTGAAGGAAGGTGGGTAAATGATTAAACTATTAGCTAATGACCAGTGTTCCAAAGCCTCAACTAACAGGGTTTCCTTTTCTTCGGAGAGTGATGGGAATGACATTGGAAAGCGTTTGGCTGTGTCTAATAATGGCCAACTAGGTACGTGATTTACTATGTATGCGATTTACCGTGTGTTCTCTCTTGATTTCTAATTTTCATTTCCTCGATGATTAATGTCGTAATCCACGGAAATTTACAAAACTGTGGATACTTTTCACTGATTGTCTTTTCCACTGTTATAAAAATCAATTGTTGATCGTAATTAAAAGAAGAATAACCCAGCGAAATGAACAGAAACATCCTTCAACTGTGCCTTAAATGAATATTTTATATTTTGAGGTTTGGTGGAAAAAATTGGGAAAAAAAAAGGTACAAAAAATTGGACGAGTCCGGAGTCGAACCGGAGACCTTTCGCATGCTAAGCGAACGCGCTACCAACTACGCCACACGCCCTTATTTTGAAATTTTGAAAATTTGAGATTTCCCACTCATCTACTGGTCACGTGATCCAATGCTAATGAGGACTATCTTTCTTCCGCACTTATTCAGGCCGACTGATTGAATGATTCGAAAGCTTATACATTAGGAGTAGATCTGTGTATGAAGGAGCAGGTATCCTTGGGTAGAGGTATAGTACCAAAGTTCGACGCTCAGCTCTCACATAGGAACATACCAAAGTTTTATTAGCTGCAAATGATCATACAGCAACCAGATGTCCTTGGTGGCTGTAATTGAAATCCGATTGAAGGTTGTAAACTTCTTAATGAAATTAAAACTCAACACTTATAACGATATTGCTTCCAATTACGAATGTCGTACTCGATATACGGTCATCTATAAGATTATCTCCGTTTAAAACCGCTGATTCCACCTCTTCGGTTAAGACACTCTTCACACAAAAAAAAAATAATCAAAAAAAATTATCTGCACAACTCAAATAGAGGAAGAGGTTCAGAAAAATCTGATTCAAAGAAACTAGTTGGTGACTCGCTGGTTTTTAGTAGTTCGAGAGATTAACTAGAAATGGATGACGATTTATTTGCCGTCTTTGAAGAGGTGCCTAATGTGCCACCACAACTTCCAGAAGAAGAGGTCATCACAACTTCAGAACCAAATGAAGAGAATCAAGACAAGAATAAGAAACGTCCAGCATCGCCAGTGAATAATGCGCCAAAGAAGAGCAAAAAGGAAAAAAAACTACTGGATACGAAAGAGAAATCTGAAGTTGTTCCACTGGTTGCTGACTCTTTCGAAAAGGAAGCTGAAAGAGAAGTCAAGGCCTCTAGTGGGTTGCTACAGAAAGCTGAAGAAACTGATCAGCAGGAAAATGGTAAAGTGAAATTATCCCATCAAGTTAGACATCAAGTCGCTGTTCCTAGTGGATATCCATATAAACCAATTGGTGACCATAAAAGACAAAATGAAGCTAGAACTTATCCATTCACTTTGGATCCTTTCCAAGATACTGCCATTTCCTGTATTGACAGATCTGAGTCGGTATTAGTCTCGGCCCATACTTCAGCTGGTAAGACTGTTGTTGCAGAATACGCTATTGCTCAATCTTTACAAGCTAAGCAAAGAGTTATTTATACTTCTCCAATCAAAGCATTATCAAATCAAAAATATCGTGAACTTTTGGCCGAATTTGGTGATGTCGGTTTGATGACTGGTGATGTGACAATTAACCCTGATGCTGGCTGTTTAGTTATGACTACAGAAATTTTGAGATCAATGCTTTATAGAGGTTCAGAAGTGATGAGAGAAGTTGCTTGGGTGATCTTTGATGAAGTGCATTACATGAGAGACAAAGAGCGTGGTGTTGTATGGGAAGAAACTATTATCCTATTGCCTGATAAGGTCCATTACGTCTTTTTATCTGCTACAATCCCTAACGCCATGGAGTTTGCTGAATGGATCTGTAAAATCCATTCGCAGCCATGTCATGTTGTCTATACCGACTTCCGTCCAACTCCTCTGCAACATTACCTATTCCCTGCCAATGGTGACGGTATTCATTTGGTCGTTGACGAAAAATCAACGTTCAGAGAGGAAAATTTCCAAAAAGCCATGGCTTCTATTAGTGACAAGCAAGGTGATGATCCAAGTGCTGTTGCTTCAAAGGGTAAGAAAGGTCAAACTTATAAAGGTGGTAATGCCAAAGATTCAAAATCAGATATTTATAAAATTGTTAAGATGATTTGGATAAAGAAATATAACCCAGTCATTGTTTTTTCCTTTTCTAAAAGAGATTGTGAATCTTTGGCTCTAAAAATGTCAAAACTAGACTTCAATACAGATGAAGAACGTGAAGTTCTAACAAAGATCTTCAACAATGCCATAGATTTATTACCAGAATCTGACCGTGAATTGCCACAAATTAAGCATATTTTACCATTATTAAGACGTGGTATCGGTATTCATCATTCTGGATTATTGCCAATCTTGAAAGAAATTATTGAAATTTTATTCCAAGAAGGTCTATTAAAAGTCTTATTCGCCACTGAAACTTTCTCCATTGGGTTGAATATGCCTGCCAAAACAGTCGTCTTCACTTCTGTGAGAAAATGGGATGGTAAAGGTTTCCGTTGGGTCTCTGGAGGGGAATACATCCAAATGTCGGGTCGTGCAGGTCGTCGTGGTTTAGATGATCGTGGTATTGTTATTATGATGATTGATGAGAAAATGGAACCTCAAGTTGCTAAAGGGATGGTCAAAGGTGAAGCTGATAGATTGGATTCAGCTTTCCATTTGGGTTATAACATGATTTTAAACTTAATGAGAGTGGAAGGTATTTCGCCTGAATTCATGTTGGAACACTCATTTTTCCAATTCCAAAATGCTTCCTCTGTTCCTGTACTTGAAAGAAAATTGTTAGTTATCGAGGATGAGTTGAAGGAGATAAAAATTGAGGATGAAGGTACAATCAGAGAATATTACGATATTAGAAAGCAATTGGACACTCATAATGAAGATGTTCGTCACATTATCACACATCCTGCTCATGTGTTGAATTTCTTACAAGGTGGTAGACTATTGAAAGTGAAGGTTGGGGAGTTTGATTATAATTGGGGTGTCGTTGTTGACTTCCAAAAACGGATTAACAAACGTAACAAAAGTGAAGTCTACTCAGATCATCAATCGTACATCGTCAATGTCCTAGTCAATACAATGTTTGCCGATTCTCCAACTGGGTTGATTAAACCATTCAATCCACAATTTCCAGAAGGTATAAGGCCTGCAAGAGAAGGTGAGAAGTCTAAGACTGAGATTATTCCAATAACGCTGGACTCCATTCAAAGTATTGGTAATGTTAGATTGTATTTACCAAAGGATTTAAAATCTAATCAACAGAAGGAAACTGTATCCAAATCATTGAAGGAAGTGTATCGTCGCTTCCCAGATGGCATCCACTTATTGGATCCAATTGAGAACATGAAGATTGAAGATGAAGATTTCAAGACTTTGATGAAGAAGATTGAAGTTTTAGAATCTAAACTATATTCAAACCCATTGTCGTTATCGCCAAGATTAAAAGAGTTATACGGTCAATATAGTGCTAAAGTGGCCTTGACTCATGATGCTAAGCAAATTAAGGACAAGATTCTAGAGGCACAAGCTGTGATTCAATTAGATGATCTAAGACATAGAAAGAGAGTTTTACGTCGTTTGGGGTTCACTACATCATCTGATGTCATTGAATTAAAAGGTCGTGTTGCCTGTGAAATCAGTACAGGTGATGAATTACTACTAACAGAATTGATCTTTAACGGTAACTTTAACGAGTTAACCCCGGAACAATGTGCTGCTTTGTTATCATGTTTTGTCTTCCAAGAAAGATCTAAAGAGACACCAAGATTGAAACCAGAATTAGCAGAACCTTTGAAACAAATGCAAGAAATGGCTTCTAAGATTGCAAAGATTACCAAAGAATCTAAGATTGAAATCATTGAAAAAGATTATGTTGAATCCTTTAGACCTGAATTGATGGAAGTTGTATTCTCATGGTGTAAAGGTGCCTCGTTTACACAAATTTGTAAGATGACGGACGTTTATGAAGGTTCGTTGATTAGAATGTTTAAAAGATTGGAGGAGATGTTAAGGCAGATGGTAGTAGCAGCCAAGACCATTGGAAACGTTGCTTTGGAAGAAAAGATGGAGAAGGCTACAGAGATGGTTCACAGGGACATTGTTAGTGCAGGTTCCTTGTACTTGTGACCTGTACAATGTTGTAATATAAAAGTTTTTGCATCACTATTGATAAAATATCATATGTGATACCGTAGTAGATTAGTAGCGGCTGGGATAACCGATTGTTATTGCGGGAAATCCCAAAACTTGATTTTTTTTATATATCGTCTCAACTTTGTGTCAAATGGAGTTTAGGCAAAAAGCTTTAACGTGGGGATAATCAGAGACCAAAGAGTGGATACGGGGGGACCCGGCTTTTATCGTGAAAGGGCCACTCCTAATAATTTACCGCCTTTAATAACGGAGTCGACAAACTTTTGGGAAGAAAATTTTAAAATCTATGTCAGAATCAAAAGAATTATTCATCCCGGTTGCTTTCGTTTGCTCTCCCGATTTCTTCCTTCCCCACGAATTGGTGTCTGTCAAAGAAAAGTTTCCCTTTGCTCCAGGAAATTCTCGGTAGGCACCGCACTCCTAATCACCGTGATAAGACTCATCAGAAAACTGAACGAAATGGGATGAAGAACTCAAGAAGAAGCAAAAGGAAAATGGTAGAGAAACCTGTTGAAATCTGATGTGGACCTATTACTACCTGCTATGCAAGATGCCACTGTGTTTGGTTTTTTTTTTCAAGCTCGAAATCCCGTTCCAGGCTCTATATTCAGGCTCCGGGTGTATACAAGACGAGTTCAATGGAAGAATGCTTCCGACTAACAAAAGCTGCAGTATCAAACGGGATTTCTGAAAAACTTGTCAAAAAAGGGAAGCCACAAAGCAGGCTCAGCTCAAGTGTCAGCGCAAAACTAAACGCCCAACTGCCTGGATCAACGGCAATAGACGCACTTGGTTGAAAATTGAAATGCGCCAGCGAAAAAATTTGCAAAATCTGGGGTAGACACACAAAGACAAACACCCTGATACAAAGGGATGTACTTATCGCACAGAAACAAACTCTGGTTCATTTGATAGGTCGGACCTTGTATAGTAAACTGGTCTGCCTTTTTCAAAGTAAACAACCGCTTATTTTGTCGCTGTTGTTGACTTTTTAGTCGCTTATCCATCAAGGCCAGACCTGCATAAGACAGCGGTCCGAGCACTCTTTCTCCAGAAATCACAAATTTCTCTTTGCCCTGGAGTCAAATCCTAAACTATCCGGGGCATTCCTCAGGTGCCTTGTTCTTTAAATATCACTGGAATGTGTATAAATACCAGCAATTTCTCCAAAGATTTCTCTCGTGATCTATTTGTGATTTATATTCTTTGAACTTTTACTGTTGTACTACAGAGCACCCAAGGAGTTGAAGAAAAATTATTAAAGTAATACAAAGAGAATGTCTCCATCAAAAGTCTACACCAGCCCAGAAGCTGCCTTGATCAAGAAACTGAATCTACACGAAGATGTTATCCTTCGTCACAATGCTTCCGTCCCAACTTTATACGAAGATGGTCTAAAGGAAAAGAAGACTGCCATCTCATCAACTGGTGCCCTAATAGCCTTCTCCGGTGATAAAACTGGTAGATCGCCAAAGGATAAACGTATTGTTGATGAAGAAACCTCAACCAACAACATCTGGTGGGGTCCAGTTAACAAAAAAGTTTCTGAACACACTTGGAAAATTTCAAAAGCCAGAGCTGCTGATTACTTGAGAACCAGAGAAAAAGTCTTTGTCGTTGATGCCTTTGCCGGTTGGGATCCAAGATACAGAATCAAAGTTAGAATTGTTTGTGCTAGAGCTTACCATGCTTTATTTATGAGAAACATGTTGATCAGACCAACTGAAGAAGAATTGAAAGATTTCGAACCAGACTTCACCATTTGGAACGCTGGTCAATTCCCAGCTAATATTTACACTGAAGGTATGACCTCTTCTACCTCTGTTGAAATCAATTTCAAGGAAATGGAAATGGTTATCTTGGGTACTGAATATGCTGGTGAAATGAAGAAAGGTATCTTCACTGTTATGTTCTACTTGATGCCAGTCAATCACAATGTCTTGACTTTACACTCATCTGCTAACCAAGGTATCAAAGACCAAGACGTCACTTTATTCTTTGGTTTATCTGGTACTGGTAAGACCACTTTATCGGCTGACCCACACCGTTTGTTGATTGGTGATGATGAACATTGTTGGTCAGACGAAGGTGTTTTCAACATTGAAGGTGGTTGTTACGCTAAATGTCTGGATTTATCAGCTGAAAAGGAACCAGAAATCTTTGATGCTATCAAATTCGGTTCAGTCTTGGAAAATGTTATCTACGATGAAAACACCAGAGTTGTTGATTACGAAGATGCTTCAATCACTGAAAACACTAGATGTGCTTACCCAATTGAATACATCCCATCTGCTAAGATCCCATGTTTCGCTAACTCACATCCAAAGAACATCATCTTATTGACTTGTGATGCTAGAGGTGTCTTACCACCAGTTTCCAAATTGACCAATGCTCAAGTCATGTACCACTTTATTTCTGGTTACACTTCCAAGATGGCTGGTACTGAAGATGGTATCACTGAACCAACTGCTACTTTCTCTGCTTGTTTTGGTCAACCATTCTTGGCTCTACACCCAATGAAATACGCTCAAATGTTATCTGATAAGATCACTGAACACAAGGCTAACGCTTACTTACTAAATACCGGTTGGACCGGTTCTTCTGCTGCTAAAGGTGGTAAACGTTGTCCATTGAAGTACACCAGAGCTATCCTTGATGCTATCCACGATGGTTCATTATCTGATGCTGAATACGAAACTTTACCAGTCTTTGGTCTACAAATTCCAAAAGCTGTTAAAGGTGTTCCATCTGAATTATTGAACCCTTCAAAGAACTGGGTTGAAGGTACTGGTAAGTACGAAGGTGAAGTGAAAGGTTTAGGGTCTTTGTTTGCTGAAAACTTCAAGAAATATGCTTCTGAAGCTACTGTTGAAGTTAAAGCTGCTGGTCCAGAATTGTAAGTAATGAAGATCTGATCATTCATTATCACAGTCTAGTGTCATTAATTCTTCATATTCTATTTATTCAACTGGGAACGGGTTTTCGTGTTTTGTTTATCAAGTTAGTGCATATTCTTTAAGTAATTGAACCTTTATTGTAGTCCAAGGATGTTTGTTGTAACATCGTTATATTTTTCATAATTTGGAGCTCTGTGTTTGTCTACATCCAATTACTTTTGCCGCTTGTATCATAACTCATAGCATATTTCATTCACTTCCTAGCCCACGGAGCCCTTGTATTGTCAACGGGGCCCATTCCTGTTCTTCCCATTGGATGAGTTGAATTATAACCTGAGGCGGGCAATCTCCCACGAGCTTGTGAGTTTGAGATGACCTTATCCTGGAAAGATGGCTCAGGATTCATGGATTTCCAAGGGGCCGCTGTTGTAACTAGTGGATCATTTCGGTCTTTCTTTGCATCATCAACATCATCAAGGGCTCCACTGACAGGCAATTCCTTCCCAGTAGTTGCATCGATCCAAGGAAATAAAACATTACCGAAATAGAAATGCTGAACCACAGGGAACTTGTTTAATACTTCAGCCAAATACATCTTAATCATACCTTTAAGAATCTTTTCCCAGTCCCTAACATTGGAAACATCATATAAGATAGGTGAATGTTCAAAAAAAGGTGCCTTTTTCACCTTGTTAATGAATGCAATCGCATTAAAGTATAAGTTATCTTCACAGTGTTGAAACACAACAGATCTGTCCCGCACAAGTCTTGGTGATATCTCATGGTGTCCCGCGTTCAAAAGCTGTGATGCACCAAGGATATAAATGATGTGGAAATGGTCATCCAGCCCCCATACCCCATGTGATCCTGCTGGTTCCAAAGTATATGTAACGATTAGCTTCCTCGTAACGGTGTAATACTGACCGAATACAATGAGGATGTCATACCCATCAATCTCATCATCAGGGACAAAGATCCCGACTTTCCATAAGCCAGTGAGGAATGCTAAGAAGTTGAGTTCATGTCCTGTACCATAATCCAATCTTTCCCTGGAACCGAATGCATTCAAGATGTACCATCTGATTTCTTTCAAGAACCCATCTTTATTATCCTTTCTGTAGAATGGATCTATGATCAATTCATTCAGCCAATTATCAATATTGGTCTCTAATACATCTTGCCATTTACGACGTGACATGTTACCAAAACGTCTAGGGCCTTGTAAAGGTGGAATATCATCTATCAAATTGGAAAATCTCTCTAGGAAGTCAACAACAGCCTTCACTATGGGTTTATTCTTATAGATTGCTTGCAACTGATCCGTGGATTTGTTGAACGACGTGATGGGTACAGAGATTTCTCTTTCGTACTTATGAATCTCCTCAACAGTGTAAAGATCCCTTTTATCTAAGACACCATGTGGAACGCTTTTACCTTCAACTAACAAGGTGAATTTTGTTAATGCTGCAGTCAAATCTTGTAAGGCAATTGAAGTGTGGAAAGCCTGCAGACCTTGCGAGTCATGGATCTTCTTAGCAGGCCCACTATAGTTTGTGCTTGTGGGTATGGAAACAGTGGACATTCTCTATCAAATTGATTTTCAGTAGGCAGTAATTGATCGGATCCTGTGCGAAAGCAGCAGCTTAACTACCAGGTACTGTTTATGTTCAACTACTAGTTCAAACCAGTCGAAAACGCCAATCATGTGATCAAGCTCTTTGATGCGTTTACGTAATCAGCCAAGATTGTGTCTTTTTTGCTGCTAAGAAACACTCTTCTTAGGAAAACTAACTACGGGTACTAAGATTTCAATTAACTGAGGCTGAGTTGTTTCAAAATCATAGACAAATAAGCTGCTGACCAATTACACATTAGGGATTATATCTGAGGGTGACATTTATTGCATTGATCTCCTATTCAAACCCAGACTGCCCAAGTGCTTTTGTACACACATCATACACTATACACTAAAAAACTCATAGGGTCCTTACTGTAAACACAGCCAAGTCCTTAGCTGCTATCACATAAAGATCAGAAACGAGCCAACATATTGAGCTTATTGAGTGAAATTCAAACATAAATGTCCCATTCGGATTACCAAGGCTTTCTGAGACCGTCAATTGGTAATCGTGGTCGCTCACAGGGCGATCGTTCCCTCTCTCCAGGCCATCATACTCCAACACAGTTGCGGTCACCTTCAAGAGGAAGAGCAAGAAGTCAGAATACTTCGAGATCGAGAAGTAAGAGTCGTCATGGTAGAGCACATTCCCAGGACGACACTAATTATAAGTGGTCAATCTTGAACAGGGATCCATCGGATAGGTTTCAAAGTAGTAGTACACAGGACAATGAGGACGAGGATTCAGATGATGAAATCAGTGACGAAGAGCTGATCAGTGATAACGAAGGCACATATCAGTTTGATATCAATGAGGTGAAATTACCCAATTTCAATAAGTCTATTAATCAGTATTACAAGACGAGAACACATGTTGTTGGGAGCATGACATTCAGTGAAGGTGATGAAAAGTTGAAGGAAAAAAGAGAGGAGGAGAAGTTAAGAAAGGAGAAAGAAGAGCAAGACATTAAGAAGAAGGAACGCGATGCTGAACTCTTACAATTATCAGAGAGACTCAATAAGATCACCGATGCATTATCACTAGCTAAAGCTTTCAAGGAGGCCAAGACTTCAGGGAGTGAGATTTCTGAAGAAACTTTAATTAACCTTCAAGATAAAATGAAAGAGGTTGGTATCAGTGATCTGGAGACTATTAAAATTGAAGTGGTAGAAGAGTTAGAAAACCAAAAGGAGAAGATATACTCTCAGTATAAGCGAAAACTGATGGAGAAGTCTGTTGAGAAGAACAAGAAGACAGAAATTAGCCTGCTTAAGAGCATCAGCAAGTCCGAGCTTGATTTGAATCAAGAACGGAAAAGAGTATCAAGAAGTATAACCTTGGGGGAGTTCTTCAAACGCGCTTCTGGAAAGAAAGTTAAAGATATTGACACTTATTTGATCTATGTTAATGGCGATGCTGACTCTATCAATGCCTTACAATATAGTATTGGATCAGTTGTTAAAAGTGGTGATGTGTTGTATGTCGTGAGTTCAGACGATAAAAGTGATCTCATTCAAAATAAGACAACTGTGGAACAATTGACAGATAGTGTTAAGAGTTTATTAGAAATTATCAAGGATCCTGATTTCACACTACATGTTGTTATCCAAGTTACATACCATGAATATCCGAGAAACTTTGTGAATGAGTTGATCAAATACTTAAAGCCTAAGCTGTTTATTACTGGGCATGGTGTTTTAAAGAAAGAATTGGAGAACTATATCTCCAATATTCCTATTTTGATTATCACTAAGAAGTATATCAGAAGAAAATCTGTCTCTTGAGACTGGAAACAACTTCATTTATATCCTACTGTAAAAGCTCCAATTAGAAAGAGGGGTCTAGAAATAGTTATATCTAATTATGAACAAATATATACACATTACGGCGGAAGAATCGATTTGTTTTGTATTCCCTTTGTTAATTTACCCGTAGTGATTCAAGAGAAATTTTGTCCCGGGAAACTAGCGCGTTGTGTTTTTTCCTACATGTCGATGAGGAAATACGTAATTTTGTCCATATTGTTATGAATTAACCTTCTAGAGGCCACTTTTATCGAAACATCAACAATGTTGGACTGAATTGAACTCTCAACCAAATCAATCTTCTGTACCTTCAAGATCGAAGTCAATAGTTGGTATAGAAACTGCACAAGTTTAATGTTTTCAATCAGGCTTATTCGGCCCATTCCGCGAGCTAGCATGGGGTTCGGGAAAAATTCAAGCACACCACGAATACCGCGAAGCTTTGAGTTCATGAGGTCATGATTCCAACTTTCCCCGGGACTGTGCGTTAAATAGTGGGCCAGGGTACTAACCAGGTACAAAGGTTCAAGGGGAGTTGAAATTTTTTTGGATTATCTCGCCAGTGTATATAAAGACAGCTCAAAGTGGCAATATCGATGTAATCAATCCATAGTACAACAATGTCTGTACGGCTGAAACTCTTGGACGTTATTAGTGTCTATTATTTGCGGTTCAGTAGCAATTGTTCATTTATCTCATAGCTCTTCTGTGATGGATGATATAGACTTTAGTGATGGTTGTCCAGGATACGTAAGTACTTGGGCTATTTCTGGAGAGAAATTTTTAGGCCCCACTTGAATGAGGTGCTTACTGAATAGGATAATCTGATTAGAAAGAAACCTGAAGAGTCTATTGGCCGTTGTCAACTACCTCATGATCTGAATCTGGCTTCCCAATCATGATGAGCCATGAGATCAAAAGGGATCAACGATTTATGATACTCCTGAGCTAATAATAAGGCTAACGTCCGTATTTTACATACTTATTCTTCACTGGTGCACTATCTTGGGACATCGCCTGCCACCACTTCCATGGACATGTGACACAAGAAAGAAAGTACTGAACAACTGATGATTCTGCAAGCACTGCCAGCAGCTTTCACTCTGAGGTCTATTAAATATATAGAAGTCCCAACATCAGTGTCAATGAGTTGGATATCTCTAAAAGAGACATCGGGCTAGTGGTTTGCGGAGCTTAACAGTTACCGATACGCCTCAAGATATAACGCTACAAGCTTCTCCAGATGACTACTAATAAAAATTATTCCTACAATTTATTAGCTACTTAAAGAAGCATCATTAGCACATCATGACATATCCAATTCATTGCCTCTCAGTGTATCCACTCTAAAGGTAGAGCACATCCTACTAGTACCATCTCCTTCTACTTTGTCTTATATACCCGGACACTATGAGTCCATCAAAACCAAGAACAAAGAACAAAGAACAAACTTTTGAAGAAAAACTGACCAGTCGTAACCTACAATTGTAGCGCATTTGCTAGCCTAAAAGGTTTTTGAACGCCCGTGAACAGTTGACTCACGTTTTCCCCTTATTGTTCATGTACAAGCTGTCCGGTTCCCGCCTGGCTCACCTTTTCTCCCGCTCAACTTTCAGAGGGAGCACCGCGAATGTTTCTCCTCCGGTGAATAATATTTGTCCTTTGTCCCCACTGCGTCCAACCCTTGCAGGTGGGAAAAAGAAATGCGGGATTCAAATTTGTCGATTTTTTTGCCCATTTTTATTTAAATACGTCAACGTCCATAAAAAAGTTTCGAATGTCGGGATTTCTTTATAGTAGTTAAGCAATTCAACCATGTCGTTCGCCTTCAAGAGATTGGCTAACCGTCGCCTGTTGGCCTCCGGTGCTGCCGTCGCCTCTGCTGCTGTTGGTTCCTACTATTTATCACAACCTTCCCATTCTTCCATGATCAACAATGAAGCTAACCTACCTGCTTTAATTGAATCCAGAGCTGCTCCTCCATCGAGATCTGAATTAGTCGAGAAATTAGAATCCACAAAAAACTTTGATGTTTTGATCATTGGTGGTGGTGCTTCAGGTGCTGGTGCCGCTGTTGATGCTGCTACCAGAGGTTTGAACGTTGCATTAGTTGAAAGAAACGATTTTGCCTCAGGTACTTCCTCAAAATCCACCAAGATGGCCCACGGTGGTGTGAGATATTTAGAAAAGGCCTTTTGGCAATTATCAAAGGCTCAATTAGACTTAGTTATTGAAGCCTTAGATGAACGTGGTAACATGTTGAGAACTGCTCCACATTTGGCTACCGTTTTACCAATCTTAATTCCTGTGTACAAGTACTGGCAAGTTCCATACTTCTACGTTGGTACTAAATTATACGATGTCTTTGCTGGTAAGCAAAACTTGAGATCTGCATACTTGTTAGGTCCTTCTGCTACTTTAGCTGCTTGTCCACAATTAGATGGTGAAAATTTAAAAGCTGGTTTAGTTTATCATGATGGTTCTTTCAACGATTCAAGATTGAATGCTACTTTAGCTATCACCGCCATTGAAAATGGTGCCACTGTTGTTAATTATGTTGAAGTCACTCAATTGTTGAAGAATGAAGCTGGTAAAATTGTTGGTGCTAAGGCTAAAGATCGTGAAACTGGTAAAGAATTTAACATTAATGCCACTTCTGTTGTCAATGCTACTGGTCCTTACTCTGATGTCATTTTGGAAATGGATAAAGATCCACAGGGTTTTGCTCCAAAGGAACTTCTGCCTCCAAAAATGGTTGTTCCTTCCGCTGGTGTCCATATTGTCTTACCTGAATATTATTGTCCAAAGGACTTGGGTATCTTAGATGCACAAACCTCAGATGGTCGTGTTATGTTTTTCTTACCATGGCAAGGTAAGGTGCTTGCCGGTACCACTGATGTTCCATTAGACAAGATCCCAGAAAACCCAACTCCAACTGAAGCTGATATTCAAGACATTTTACAAGAATTACAACATTACATCAAGTTCCCTGTTAGAAGAGAAGACGTTTTATCTGCCTGGTCAGGTATCAGACCATTAGTTCGTGATCCAAGAAAGGCCAACGATGGTAAAGGTACTCAAAACTTGGTTCGTAACCATTTGTTATTCACTTCAGACAATGGTTTGACGACTATTTCCGGTGGTAAATGGACCACTTACAGAGAAATGGCTGAAGAGACCATTGATGAAGTTGTCAAAGTTCATAAATTCAACGTTGGTTCCTCAAAGACTAAACAATTAGTCTTAGCTGGTGGTGAAAACTTTGAATCCACTTTAGCCCCAAGATTGGCCCAAAAATACCAAGTTACTACCCAATTAGCTGAACATTTAGCTTCTAACTATGGTACTAGAGCCCCATTAATTCTAGAAACCTACAAAGCCGATCCGTATAACCAACTGCCAGTCACTTTAGCCGCTGATCAAAGCCAGGCTACATTTGAAAAATTCGAGTTCCCATTCTCAGTTGCTGAATTGAAATATTCAATCAAGTACGAATATACTAGAAACGCTGTCGATTTCTTAGCTAGAAGAACTAGATTAGCTTTCTTGGATTCAAAACTTGCTTTGGAAGCCGTTGATGGTGTCGTTAAAGTTCTTGGTGATGAATTCCAATGGGATTCTGAAAAAAGAGAAGCTGAAAGCAAGTATGCTAAAGAATTCATCAAGACTTTCAACTAATGACCCCCTTGATTGGTGATTGATGATTACTATTTTTTGTTTATAGATTTTTTTATATTCTCTCTTCCATATTACTCTAGAGATTTAAAACTCCATGTTTTGTCTACAAAAGAAAAACTTCTGATTATATATTTTATATATCAGAAAAGAAAAGAAAAGAAAAGAATGATGAATGTCATGATGTTTATTCTGAAAGGTTTGTGGTCTGTCATAGTAGTTTGTTGGTTTCGTACAGCTTGTAATGATGAGGGTCTAATTTCAATGCATCATAATTGTTGATTAAATAGTTAACAAAGAAAAGAATTCCTCGCTTTTCGTCAAACTTTTGTGCCAATTTACTGTTGAAATTTTTAATCACAAAGCTCATTTCAGTATCATTGCTGAGGACTTCATCAGGTTCAGAATCAAAGTTGTAACGACCAAGTGATATCTTATTAGACTCTGCCAATGGCACAGTTAACTTATAGATGTCTTTGTTGATCTGGACCCTATAAACTCTGGATCTATTTGTAGAATTTATGAGTTTAAACTCTTTATTATTAACAAGTTTATATTCAAGCCTCGTGAGTTCCTCTGTTCTTAAAGGGCCTTTCAACTGTGACGGTTTCCGTTGTGTGTTGTACCTGTTGTCACTTGTTTCAATTTTCGATCCAGTGTTGGTATACTTGTCCGAGGGCTTCTTTAGTCGTCTAACTCTTTTCTTATCCCCATCTTTCGTCTTTATTATCTCTTTATCCTGAGCCTTTGGCTTTTTAAGCCTCAGTTTATGTCTCGGCTTCTTTGAATCTGAAGCTTCAACTCTATTATTCGGTATTTCACTCATTTAAGGTAAACGGTAAATGTGTTATTCTCTATGTGTCCGTTTTAGTTAAAGTGCGCAACCGAGACCTTTTTTGGAACAACTTCTTTTACTTAAAACATAAACATCGGCATATTCAAATTAAAATACACCTTTACACCAGATCAGTTGGCCATTGCCACTTTAAAAAATTTCCCTTTATTAACTAAAGAAAAATAAGGTCCTCGGCTAAAACTGAACTTCTCCACAAAAATTCAAAGTTAAGTTGACATATAAAAAGTGAGCAAAAAGTTTCTTTCTTTGATTTAGAATTGATTACTAAAAGAATCAGATACAACCAAAACACACTAGAAATATGTCGCACAGATTATCCCAATTACAATCACACTTAACCTCAGCTCCACTCTCCTCTGTTAAGGAGAAAAATGAGGATGATGTTGTGATCGTGGCATCATATAGAACTGCGATTGCCAAAGGTGGCCGTGGATCTTTTAAAGATACCAAATCAGATGAGTTGTTGTACAAGTTCTTAGTGCAATTTTTAAAGAAAGCAGATTATTTGGATCCTGCATTGATTCAGGACGTTGCTTGTGGTAATGTGCTGAACAAAGGTGCTGGTGCTACGGAGCTTAGAGCTGCCGCCATTGGTGCTGGTATCCCTTCATCTACTCCATTCTTAGCTATAAACAGACAATGTTCATCCTCTTTAACCGCTGTTAATGACATTGCTAACAAGATCAAAGTCGGCCAAATTGATATTGGTTTAGCCTGTGGTGTTGAATCAATGACACAACATTACGGTCCAGGTGCGATTGGTGAATTATCTCCAGCATTGAAGAATATCCCAGCCTCCAAAACATGTGAAATCCCAATGGGTATAACAAATGAAAATGTTGCTGAGAAATTTTCAATCTCAAGACAAACTCAGGATGAATTTGCTGCTAAGTCATATAATAAGGCTGAAAAGGCTGTAAGTTCAGGTTTATTCAAAGATGAGATCTTACCTATTGAAGTTGACTTTAAACAGGAAAGTGAAGAAGATGAGGATGGTGAAACAAAAGTCACTGTCAAGCGAATCACTGTATCTACCGATGAAGGCCCAAGAAAGAATGTCACCCCTCAGTCTTTATCAAAAATTAGAACTGCATTTAAAAAAAATGGTACCACTCATGCTGGTAATTCATCTCAGGTTTCGGATGGTGCTTCAGGTGCTCTCTTGGCAAGAAGAAGCGTTGCAAAGAAACTGGGTTTACCTATTATTGGTAAATATGTTGATTTCAGAGTCATTGGTGTCCCTCCTGAAATTATGGGTGTCGGTCCTGCTTACGCAATTCCAGCTGTCTTATCATCAACTGGGCTTTCAGTCAACGATATTGCTGTATACGAAATCAATGAAGCTTTTGCGGCTCAGGCATATTACAGTATCGAGAAAGTTGGTATTGATTTTAATAAAGTGAATCCAAGAGGTGGTGCCATCGCTTTAGGTCATCCACTAGCTGCTACTGGTACAAGACAATTGGCTACTCTATTAAGAGAATTGAAGCCTGGTGAGATTGGGTTGACCTCGATGTGTTTAGGTACTGGTATGGGTGCTGCAGCAGTCTTTGTTAAGGAATAGAAGGGATTACTCCTGGGATTTCTCCTATTTTCAGATGATGTTTTCCTTTATTGTGTTGATGTGTTCATGAGATAAAAGTAATGACTATGTGATTGATTTGTAAGCTATTGTAATCTGGATTGTTTTGAAATAAACTTTTGATACGATAATGTTGGCAAAATTTGCCAAAACTATTGTATTAGTGTCTATTCATGATTAATTGTTCCATATCTTTGTAATTAGTCGAGCGTCCAGTTCAGGAAAACCGATACGACTTGATCTTCATGTCGATCGAGTCATAAGTTATCATTTCCTGAGCGGTCTTGATTTATTTAACCGACAACTATTAACCGAGTTGGGTATATATCTAATTATATTGAGTACTGTTTTACCTAAATCGATTCAGGTTGGTCCACTTCTGATTCCGTGATCTGTTAATAGAAATATATCAATGAACTCCATAGATCATCCTCCCCTATAATAATGATATTAATATCAGAAGCACCAATAACATGAATGGCGGCAACACCTTTTGAAAGTTTACGAGCAAATCGCTTTAATAAAGATAAGTACAGAAAAATTGAAAAAAAAAGAAATACCGACTTGACAAATAATCAACATCAAAAGATAAACAAAGGCAAATATGAAATACGTAGAGGAGATCAATCAATATTACAATCCAAATAGCTACTTCACATCTTCAGTGAACATCCAATCAAGGTCTAAAAACAGGAATAAAGGATCAATAGATAATAACAGAAGGAAAAGACTCGCTCCAGGCTCTTATAATATATCACAAATAGAATCAACACTCCATGGCACAGGACTTGCAGAAGATCTGGTTGAAGAAAAGAATTCCCTCAAGAGGTTTAGCGAATTAGATAAAGAGAATTATAATGAAAGTACGAGGATCGATCTCCCTAAGACTGGTGTCACTTTCCAATATCAACAATCACGTCAACCAACTTCATTATCTGCATCTAAAAATTTGAAGAAGGATCAAAAAGATGAAGTCCACATTAAACAGAGCTATTTGACTTCAGTGAGGAAGATTCTGAGTTCTAGAAGGCAACTATCCAATTATCTAGATGAAGACGATAAGAATTCCTCTATTTTACATAACGTTATATCAAAGAGACATAAAAATTTCATTGTCCCCAATAAGAAACTATGTTCCATCTGTGGTGACGCAAGCCCTGGGTCTTGTACAAAATGTGGATTGAGAATATGTAGTGTGAAATGCTCAGTTGTCCATAATGAGACGAGATGTTCAGGCTATTGAATGATGTTCCTTTCTGATCAAAAATTATTAATGAGTACATTGCTGTAATATATATTTAGTCTGTAGTAATATCTGCACATTTTGAAAAAAATGGGCTGGTCTCGGACCCTCTTAAAGCACACATCATCCGTTCCAAGATGCTGAAAACACATAGAATACGGTCCCAACTTAGACTGATAACCCAATTTCAAAGATTTAAATCCACTCTGAATGTTGCCATTGTCGGCTCTGGCCCGTCAGGTTTCTACACTGCTACGGAACTACTGAAACAACATCACAAGTCTTTGCAAAATCAAGATATTCATGTTACTATGTTTGAGAAACTACCTACGCCATTTGGCCTATCACGATATGGTGTCTCCCCTGACCATATGGAGGTTAAAAACTGTGAGGAAACATTCACTGATTCTGTGGTTGATAATCCTGGAAAGTTTAGTTTTATTGGTAATATCAAAATCGGTGATGATATCAGTGTGGGTGACCTTCGAAAAAACTTCAACAGTGTAGTATTTGCATATGGGAATACTAAGGGGAATAAAGCTGGGATCAAAGGTGAGGATCTTCCAGGTGTGATCTCCTCAAAGGACTTTGTTGCTTGGTATAATGGCAATCCTGATTATGAAGGCGTTGAACCACCTTTGGAAAAAACGGAGAGAGTAGTCATCATTGGGAATGGTAATGTAGCTATGGATATTGCTAGATTACTGTTATTACCACCTAGCCATTTAAAGGAAACTGATATTACTGAGCATGCCTGGAGGAAATTAATGGTAAATAAGGTGAAGGATATAAAGATAGTGGCCAGAAGAGGGTTGTTAGAATCTGCATTTTCTACAAAGGAAATTAGAGAGTTGTTACAGTTAGAAGAGTTTGGTGTTAAGTTTAATGGTGTTGATAATGAGATGGTCAAGTATGTTCAACCCTTGTTAAAGAAGGCTGATAGAGTTCTCAAGAGAAAGATTGATACCATTTTAAAATTCATGAAACCAGTAGGGGAAAGAAAAGTTAAATATAACGTTCCTAATAATTTCAATAAGAGCTTCAACTTAGAATATTTAAAGACCCCACTTGAGGTCATTCAGTCAGAATCTGATCCGTCACTGTTGAAATCTGTTAAATTTGAAAATAATCAATTGATACAGGATTCTTTAGAAGGTCCAACTAAAGTGACCCCAATCGAGGATTCATTCACTGAATATGAAACAGATTTAGTCATAACTAGTGTTGGTTTCAAAGGTGAACCTCTAAAGGGATTAGAACTAAGCGATATTGCGTTTGATTCAAGATCTGGTATCATCGTTAATGAGGACTCCAAAATCTTGAATAATGAAGGTGAGATCATTCCTGGCTTATATACAACAGGATGGGTGGGGAATAAAGTTAAAGGTCCAATTTTAAATACCTTTGTTGATGCTTCAAATTTAGCAACCACTATTCTATCTGAGAATAAAAAAAATGTTATTGAATTACCTGGTATCAATGGTCTACAATTGAACAATGTTACCAATTGGAAAGATTGGGAAACATTGAACGAATTCGAGATCAAATTTGGGGAATTGAATGGCAAGAAAAGATGGAAAATCCCAACTTCTGAATTAATGTTGGAAATTATAAGAGATAAAGATCCAATCGAGACCAAACTTGTTAAATATGAAAAAGTCTTGAAGTCTTACGTATAAGCACAAAATTCAAATGTCATAAAAATGATTCTGATTATCATTTCATATTCGATTTGGTTTTGTATTTCCTTTTTTCTTTCATAAGCATCTATTCTCTAAATCAATAGACTTAAATAAACACCTAGTCTAAACTGTTTGTATCATAAAAATTTTAATGAGAAATAAAACTCCACTTGTATATGCACGCTTATTATCTTATTCCACATTATTCTTGAAATTATCGAATATTCATCATTAGTCTCGTGAAACTGTTTGCTTTTGTCACTTTATTTTGTTTTCTTTTTGGGGGGATTTGAGGGTGTCAAATTTAGTGCTCACCATTCTTGTGGTGACGTAAATGGAAGTAATATTCCAATGAGTAACCAAAAGTTATGACTAAAGCAGCTAATTGTAATAATGGCTTACCAGAGGCGTTGTCGTCATTGAAGTACTTTTCTTTATAACGAGCTAATGGACCAACTGGTTTGTTCTGTGGAGCAGGACCTTGTGGTAAAGCCTTGTAGAACTCAACAACTTGAGCTAATCTTTTAGCTTGAGGGTTGGAACCAATGTTTTTAGCAGAGGCAATCTTTGGTGGGATCAAAGTGGACAATTGACGTCTGATGATGAAGGACATTGCAATTTCTTATCAAAAGAAGATTGATCTTGTTGGATTTCTTCGTTGATGAAAGGGGGATTCTCGAAAACTTTTTTGGTTTTTTGCATTCTTTTCTTGGTGAAATCGATTTTTCATTGGAAGAACACAAACGACGGTGTACATGACATTTGTGCGGAAACCTCAGACGAAATTTGTAGACTTCCTATTTGGGAAACTCCAGAAGGGAGATATCTTAGCATCGAATCATCTATTTCAGAACAAAGGGGTAGCTTTCTACGGTGATAATAACTATATACTTTTTCATTAATCGTATCTATTCAAGCTTCACTAATGTATAATACTGTTCAAAAACAAAGGTTAGTAAAAAATATTCTCAAGACAATGGATATAAAATATAAGTACTCACCATTGTTACCACGGATGAACAAATCACCATAAGTATTTGTGACTTTGCCACCGACTTTTTCTCGTGTCTCTTCTAATGTTATGTTCATGTAGCCATCAATTGTATCTAATTTTCCATGGTATTCTTCTCCCGAGTATAACTTCACTATGACTGGAGAACCAGTTATGTCTGATAGAAAAGTGGCAGAAGCAGATGGGCCTTTTTCTTGTTCTTCGACTGATTCAACGTTGGTTGCAGCTACTTTATCGTCCGACATTGTTTGTATATTGACAACTTCTGTGATATATTCTCGAGCCCTTTTTTTTTAAACCAGTGTTAATGTTTCCTCTTTATTCATTTCTAATTTTCATACTGAAGTTGGTAACTGAAAATATCAAACAAGTTCGCGAACAAAAGTTATCACGTGAAAATCACGTGCTGATTGGTGATTTCGGGGACGTGTTTTAATGGGTTTTAAGCAGAAGAAGCGCGTCGATTTGAAGATGGATGTTGTTTCCTCTATGGTGTGAGAAGTTGCATTTACGCGTATTTCCATCATTTTCACCGTGAAGAAGGAATATTCCAAACACTTTCTTCCACAAGGAATTTTTTTTTTGAAACCTCACCAAATTTTTCACTTTCTCTAAACGGAAACAAAATTTTGGTTTTACAACAGAATTCCTAAAAGAGGTCGTCTCCAGCGGATTAAAATAAGAAGTGTTTTGCCCTCCAAGTCCACATTAACCACCTAAAATAACGCTTCTTACTGCTTTCCATTCTTTCACTCTCATTCAATTTATCGGGTTCCTTCTACAAGGGTACCTCTCAAAACTCTCTTGTTTTAATTTCACTGCAGTTTTGTTGACCTAAGCATCCCTTCTGAATCAGTGATCCATACTATTTTTAGCATTGATTCATATTATCAACTAATTGATTAATACTATTATCCATAAGATCTCAAATCATTTTGAAACTTACTTTAAAGGCAGCATTTTTTGTCCACTTTTCTGTGTTTATATTGCTTATTTTACCGCTAGATCTGAGCTCGTTTATCCAGGAGGTGTGTGACATTGGTGATAAACACACGCACAAATATTTTTGCAGAACGTTGATATCCCACTCAAATTTAAGAGCGTTGCATACTGACACAACCCCCAAATAAGCCAACTATACCTATCCAAGTATGAGTGTGGCATCTCCAGCACATTCTCAGCCTTTCATTGATGACGAAGATGATGAATCACACAATTGCAGAAGATGTGATCTCCCGATCAGCGAAGGTCATGCCTATGAACTGGGTGGTGATAGATGGCATATGTACTGCTTCAGTTGCTCCAAATGTTCGAAATTATTAGGCACGTCTTCAAATTTCTTAGTACTGGGTACTGGTGATCTGATCTGTTCCGATTGTTCATATGCCTGTAACGCTTGTGGTAAGAAGATTGACGATTTGGCTATTCTCACCGGTGATCAAGCTTATTGTTCCACATGTTTTTGTTGCCGAAGTTGTAAGAGGAGGATTGAAGACCTAAGGTATGCAAGAACTTCTAAAGGTTTGTTCTGTATGGCATGCCATGAAAAATTATTGGAGAAGAAGAAGCGTCATGAACAAGAAAAACAAGATAAAAAAAGTCGCTTAAGTCAAAGAAACTCAAGATTTACAAATTTTGATAAATCACTACCAAGGATTCCAGATTCACGAGATCCAGTTCCGAACCGAGTAACAACTCCGGACTCTATGTCCTCTGGCCTTTCAACTCCTGGTGTCTTAGAAACAACCGCCAGAGCTCAAACTGGTACTCCAAGTCTGACCCCTGCTATTCCTCCAAGATCTCCAAACAGAAAGAATGTCACACCAATAACAAACTCGATATCTAAACTAGAAAATACCTTGGAGCCCGCATTGATTGTTTCTCCAACTATGGAAACGATAACTCCTCAATTTCATACCGGCTACAAATTTGATAGCAACAGTATTACATCATCTCTATATGAAGATACAAAAGAGATTACTAGTGAATTCGCAGTATCTATTAACGAAGGATTTGCTGAGCCTGAGGATTATGGTGACCCTACTTCTGCTACTTCTGGCCCTGATGATTACTTACATGCTAATACCCCTACTAGAGACCTTCCTACTTCCCCATTACGTTCCAATCTTTTAAGATCACCAAATGGTGATCTGAATAGACAAGCCGTTGTTGTTGATTCTGTCAGCTCTGGTGACTCATCAAATATTTTATCAAGCTATATCAACAGTGAGTCTCCACCTCCAAAAATCCCACCTCCAAAGGTACCAGCGACTGAAGATGCTAAATCGAGCGATTCAAGAGATCAATTGAAATATAATGACAAAAATGAAGCTGATGATTTTATCGATTTGAATGATAGCGATGAAGATGAGAAAAAGTCAATCAATCACAGCTTGAAACACAACTTCAATGAAGTCTTGGATAAGTACAACGATGAAGGTGATGGTAATGAAAATAATGATTATGAAGACAAGCAAGGGCAACTTCGACAAGAGGAAAATGAGGAAGAATATTCCAAATATAAAGAAACGCCCGATGGTTTTGGCCAAGTTAGGAAATCTGAAAACATACCTTCTGGTTTGAACATTCAAGGCCTTGAAGGTAACGAACCATTCCATAATGCATCTCAAGGTGTTTTGAATACGCCATTCTTTGATGCACCAAAGACATCACCTTGGAAACTATCATCAAACGCGTCCCAGACACAAAAAAATGGCTTATTGTCCCCTACTTCTCCATCACCTTCTCATGCTAAGAAGAATGCCCTTTTAAACATCACTAATGAAACATCCTTAACTCGGAACAGATCAATCAGGTCTCCAAAGGCCTTTTTGAACAATTTCACCAGAAAGCACAAGAAATCAGAGAGTAATTCATCAATTGAGTACAAAATTTCATCGCCATTTTTAACAACTGAGAACATACAATATAACCAGAATGGAGTTTCTACACCTAGTGCTAATCCAAGGAAGTCAATAGATATTGTCACTTCTCCATACCAAGGTGCTGCTCTATTTACTACACCACCTGTTCCTGATAACCATCATCATCGTCAAGAATCTACCTCGTCAATTCAAGCAAACTTTTACCATCATCAGTACTCCAATTCCCAGCATCAGAGGTCTACTAGTTCGGGTAATTATTATCATGTTAGAAGTATTAGTGATGCGGCTACAAATTCATATGCTATCCAAAGAAGATCATCTATCTCATCAAACGTTGTCAATGAAGCTAATGAGAGTAAATTTGAATTAGAACTAAGAGCGTTGAAAACAGAGATTAGAGATTTGAAACAGGCTAGACATAGTATAAACCAAGATATCGCTGAATTGACTGAAAGGAAGCAAAAGTTAACACAAGAGGTTCAAAATCTAAGTTCTAAATTGAATATTCTGAAAATTGAAGACTCTAACAGATCCATCAAAGCATCCTCAACTCCAATTCCAGATCATCAAAATAGCAAATCTGTTGACTTGAATGAGTATACGAAAATTGACAAGAATACGATAGGTCTTCCTATTCTGACTTCCGAACTTTCAAATACCGCATTTGAACCAATTGCCACTGATACGAAACAGCAAAAATCAAGAGGGAAGTTCTGGAAAAGAGGTAACTTCTTCAATAAGACCGACTCTAGTGGTATCAGTGGGTCACAATCTTCTTATTCATTGAGTAACATTTTAAATGATGCTAATGGTTCCACAAAGGGCAATCCTGCTATTTCTGCTCCATCGTTGAAGACTGCTGAATTGGATGAACTAGGTGGGAATGATAATAAGAAATTATTAGCCTCAAACGCTAATCAACCAAGTTTTAAGTATTTGGATATTAACAGTGGCCAGACTGGAAGTTCTTCATCCAGTTCATCGCAGAACAATTCTTCGTCGAGTAATGGTTCTCCAGGAGTTATCATGAGTGATTTATTCAATTCAACTTTAGAAAGTCGTGCTATTTTTGAGAAAAGACCAATCCCATTGATCATCACTAGGTTAGTTGAAGAAGTTGAAAAAAGAGGTTTAGATCATGAAGGAATATATCGAAAGAATGGTGGTACATCACAAATGAATTCTATTTTGAAAGCTTTCAATAATTTATATCAATCGGAGACATCTCAAGAATTGGAAAAAGTATTAGAAGGTGATATTGCTGCTCTTACATCATCATTGAAAAGATATTTATATCATATTTTACCTGAGCCAATCATCAGTAGTGCTGTCTATGAAGAATTCATCAACATTCCCAAATTATCCAATAACGAAGAAAAGATACAAAAATTGAAACAATTGTTAGCTCATTTACCACAGACTAACACCATCACTTTACGCTTCTTACTAAGTCATATCAAGAGAATTGAAGCTTCTAAGGACAAGAACAAGATGACATATCATAATCTTGCCGTGGTCTTTGGTCCCACATTTACCAGAGTATCAAGTGGTGAGAGAGAACTGATGGATATGAAACCTAGAAATGAATCAATTGAGTTTATGATAAGTCATTCTGATGCTATTTTTTAACAAAAGAAGAAAAAAAAAGTGAAATTTTAATTATACAGAAAGTTGAATAATTCTTGATTTTGTAATGAGGACTGTTTCTTTATGTACTTCATGTTATACAATATTATTATCTGATATTCTTAATCTCTGGAGCTGAAAACATTTCTAATTTTCTATGACCAGTTCGCAGTAGATATTCAATAGTGTTATAATCCTTCTTTGGTAACTTTTGATTCTTTTTAAATTCATTACGAACATATTGTAGAAAATGTTCCTGATTTTCCTAAGGTGGTTTTCAGTTAGTCTTCCCTCTTTTTATCATTCATTGATTTTAATAACTCACCTTTGGTTTGGAATAAGAAATCCGTAGACATTTTCTATAAAGACTTAGGACTTCTTTTTGTAGACCTGAATGTTTCTTTGGTTTCGCTAATGGCATTTATTACTCAAATTATGCTTCTTTTTCTTGAATTGAATAAAGATGGTTTACCCATAGTCACATTTGCTACTAGTGTATTTCCTCTATTACGATGTAGGATACCATGTAGGACCAATTCGCGGATTTTGGTTTTCAACTTTTGTTCCGGACACGACACTATTTTTTCTCCGTGTCCGCGAAAAAAAAAAGAAGAAGCGCACGTGACCATAAACCCGAAGCAATGATCATTCACTTGACAAACTTGACAAATTTCTTGCTTTTCATTGGTGGAACTTCATTCCGGGGCAAAAAACGAAATCGGTACCGCACTGTCCAATTCCGTAAAATGACGGGAATCCAACTAATGAGAGAAAGTGTACAGAAAGCCAAAGGGAAAAAAAAAATGATGAAGAAATACCACTATAACATTGGTAAACAGCTTTATCAACACAAACACAAATAACAATGTTAGCTTTACGTTCATCTCTAGGGCTTGCCAGAAAACCTTTCGCAAACTTGATCAGAAACACAACTGTCAGAAGTTTAAACACCATAACAACCACTCCTGAAAAGGAAGAAGAAATCTTAATTGCACAACGTAAGAACAGACCTTCATCACCACATTTAACCATCTATCAACCACAATTGACATGGTACTTATCCTCCGTCCATAGAGTCAGCGGTATCCTATTAGCATTTGCCTTCTACGGGGTCACCTGTTCTTATGCTTTTGCTTCATTGGCTGGTTTACAATTAGATTCACAGGCTATTGCTGATGCCTTCCATTCATTAAACCCAGTTGTTCAACTATCTTTGAAATCTATCCCAGGTTTCCTATTCTTTTTCCATGGTGCTAATGGTATTAGACATTTGATCTGGGATGCTGGTAAAGAATTAACTTTGAAAGGTGTTTACAGAACTGGTTACGCTGTTCTTGCATTCTCCACTATTGCTACTGCTATTTACACCGGTTTCTTTTAAAAAAAAAACCAAGTAAAATCATAGCATATTATCCTCATTACATAGGTATTTGGTATTTATTTTAGTTCATACATATTCGATCGATTATCTGATGTAATAGCTCTTCAAGATTAACCTAGAAAAAATATTATAGATTCTAAAACCTCTCTATTCTGAAATCTTTATTGGTCTGTGTGTGTCTTCTGAGCTGAAGATGAAAAAAAAATTGGTTCTATGGTTACTGGCATATTTTTTGTGGAATAACCGCCATTAAAAGATATATCTACACCCATCCTTTGTATATAAACGTATCACATTAATAAAATTTTTAAAACAAGTCATATAAAAATAAGAAAAACTCTAGTAAACCTCATTACATCAATAAGTTGAATTCATTATTTTCCGTTTCCAGAAACAGATTCATATCAATTAATTCATCATGTTCATTAATCATCTTCATATCATTCTTAAAGTTCTCTTCATCTTCATCATTTTTCTTCGTCATGGTATTCGTATTAATTCTTTTCTTATCTAAACATAGACAATCACCACCATCGGAATTGCAAAGGGAACAACTATCCCCAGTGTTCCCAAGGTCCCAGTTGAACTCGTTATCGATTGTCGTGAGTGTAGTGGTGCGTGATAACCCAGTCGCATGCATTTGGAATTCAAACGAGTCTAATGGTGTAGAAGTGGTCCTATCCAAGTGGAACGAGGAAGGTGGGCTTAACATTAGATCATAGGTTTGTAAGGACATGGAACGCTCAAGCTTCAAAGTCTTTGAACGCTTAGATGGTTGCAAGTCAACTTCATCTTGGGTGATTGTATGAGTGCTGTTGTTGTTTGTGAGGATTGAGTCAACGTTTGGCAAGTCTGGTGATGATCGTTCTTGCTTCACTATAGTATCAGCAGTCAGCGATATCGGAGATGGTGAGTCCTCAATCTTAACTTTGGTAGGTCTATTCATCGTCGTTATTGACGAGGTTGTGGTATTAGATGTAGATGCAGCCGTAGAGTCTTTCTTCTTCTTTTTATTGTATGGTCTCTTGGTACGTTTCTGCATAGTGCCTGGGGCAGTGATACCGATGAATTTTGGATCGACAGTTGGTGATATCTCACGCAGGTTGCCAGATGTAGTTGCAGGATTTGGAGTACTCACAGTGGATGTCACTGAACCATTTCTGTTTGATTTATGAGAGATATCATTCATGTATGCAATTTGTGGAGGCGATGAATAATCATTAGGCATTAAATTTGGACTTGATGTCTTTAGGGATTCAATCTCACTTTTCAGTCTGGATATTATATTCTTTAATTTTTGATTCTCTTCGGTGGCATTCTCTAATTGGGATTTCAGATCTTCATCAAGCTGCAATTTCATATTCTCCGATTTAGTCTTCAAATTTAAACTTGTCATGTTATTAGACAGACTGGTCAATGACTGCATAGAGGTAGATTGTGACATTGCTTTTGATTTCTTGTCTGCTGAACTTGGTTTCCTACCAGCTTTAGGTCTTGGTGGCAAAATCCACTGCTTAGAGGTGATGATGCAAGGCAAGCTTTGCGTATCGTCATTGTTGTGATGTTTGAGTGCAGGAGTGATGGGCCTTGTGAGAGGTTTGATTGTGACACCTTGACTAGCTGGCTTTGGGGCAATAAGTGGGGCAGGCGCGATTGGAGCCAAATTCTTGTAATTCGAGCTCTTGGACATCTGTATAGTTTGGTTCAACATATGAATGACAATGTGCCTTCACGATAGATAGATCTCACCGATATGATAGTTGTTATTATGACTGAACCCTCAATATGACTAAGAGGGGGGGATAGGAGGGGGAGGTTGTAAATGCACGAATTTTGAAAGTAAGAGAGAAAGCAGATCTATTTTGTTGTATTGCGTTTGTTCCCAAGCAATGTGAATCAATTAAATATTAAAGAGTGTATACCTGTGCTGTCTTCATCAAAATTTTGGTGCACAAAGGTGATGGAATTAGAGTTAGATGTGAAATTGATATTGCAAGAGTTACTTGGGGATGATCGGAACCAACCGGAAACAGGCAGACAATCGGATCACTAAGAGTTTGTGAGAGGTAATCTTTTTAGACAGTCTTCTATACCAAAGTAAAGAAGGGGTGTCTATTGCACTTGTGTGTTTCCCTTTTCTAAGGGTCTCGAAAACTGATTAATTGGAGGGATTTATTTACATTTTTATACTGTTGAATTCCTCGAGGCCAATTTTTTTTTCTTTTTTTCCACAAGCAAAATTGTGCATGGTTTTAACGTCTTCAGGCTTCTACCACTTTGACAGAGACAGAGAAGTTGAGGGTAAAACCGGGAGTTTGAATTAAGTTTAGTTATAGGATATTTGTATTGCAGCTTAATCGTCGTTACTGTGAGGATTCTTCTGTATGAAGGTTTCATTTTCATTTCTTGTTCATCGTCTTTTTGTGTCTCCTGAACTTTTAGGCTTAAAACGGATCGTTTTGTTGTACAGCGAGAGGAAACGAAGAGGAACCAGTTCTAACCACAGTTCGGGAATTGATGAGTTACGGGTACTAGGGAAAATAGTCTTAGAAATAATACTAAACCAGCCCAAATGTATTATCAATGTGGTCTCTTAGTTTCAATGTTCATCGTCTATGATTTTTCTTCATGCCCTGTTCCGGGGAATATTTATGTGTCTCTTTTTTCACCAAGTGCCGGTTGCTTCCAATAAACTCGCTCTTTTTGGGCTTTAAAACTTTGATCCAGAACATCAGCAATGGGAAAAAAACTGATCGTTCCGCGACGAAGGCTATAATATTAGGCTTTCAACCGAATACTAAGAAGATCTATCCGCAGTAGCCTCTGTGTAATAGTTGAATTGTTTCAAATTCAATGAGATTAGAACAGTTGATGGGTAATCGACCTGCCTTTTTCATGCAGATATTTGCCAGTTTTCAAAGTACTCAGCTAAAAGGATGGTACGATTGTTATACCCCATAAAATTAATTGATGATCTCAGTTCTCTCCTATAAAATTACGGTATCCGGCACGCTATAGAAATATTCAATCTCGTTTATCACAACATTCCTTACATTATATGCAGTGAATTACAACGCAAGAGGCGAATCCTATATAAAAAGCTCCTTATATTTGGACACACTTATATATAAAATCAAGCTACCTTGCAGGGTTCCTTTTCGAGATCTCCAGTCTATTGCGTAGCAATCGTTGGAAACTATCTCTTCAACTTTATTGATTATCTTCCAGATCTCTCCCAGGCTCCCAACTAGCGATTTTTTGTTCACACGGTCGCCGGCAGTAATTAAAAATCCCTCGCTTAAATATTGACTTTTGGAGGACCCGTCCAAAGCAAAATCGATAACTATCAGTAAACTATATGAATCCAAAGAGCTATGGCTAATCACGCGCAAAGACTTCCAGTCTGGATTCTTTTTCGTTAAATGTAGAACCAATTATCTAATCCGCTTTATTTGGATCATTCACACCAAACGAAACGTAGTTGCGGACAACGGTCATCGGGTTTGTCAGTTTCTTTACAATTATAAATTCCCGATTCGTTTATGAATATTTGTGGTAAAGTCCGATTGGAAACATGTCAATTAAATACTGTAGACTATAGATTACTGAGTCTGTGAATACTCAAGAATCTCGTCAAAGCTAACCTAATCTGGATCAATATCAAAGTTATTAGTGACTGCTGCTACCTTGGACTCCCTCAATAATTCTCTGTTCTTTTACCTTAAACTTCAAAGCGGTCGGCGTTATATACACTGGAGTACCCCCACACTAAATCCACCCCCCCCCCCCCACACACACACAATATTTTAAATTAGATACATAATTTCGGGTAAATGAACTATCACGTGACTGGGATTTTGAGTTTGCGCGAATTTTGACTTTAATCAACTGCTTTTGATCGACGCTACGCTGAAGGAAAACAGAAAAAGCATTCACGAAAACAAAATCACAACAACGCGTGTAAACAGAATCGAATCAAACGAAATACCAACGATGATAAGGAGATCAACTGTGGGCAAGATAACCTCTTCACTAAAACAAAGGCAACTATCACATTTACATTCACAACTCGCACGTTTGGAAGCTAATCTCTCAGATTTTGAGAACTTGATTAAAATAACTACAGTACAGGCTGATTACATAAAGAAGTTGGGCATCATGCATGGTAGTTTGTAAGTCGGAAAAATCCTATCTATTATTCTACCTGGATTTATTAAATACTAACTTTGACTAGGTTTATGGCCAGTCATAAGGTTTTTGAAGAAGAAGCGACGAAAGAGGAAGGGATCGATAGTGAAATGGAGACTGTTCAGGAGGCCCAAGACTGAATGATATAACTTACGATGTTTTTTAATGATGCTTATGTTCACGATTATAGCAAATACGAGGTTAGATATGATACACTCTATTTATATGTACATTGTTTAATGCAAAATGGACTTACTCTTCATCACTTTCGTCAAAATTGAAAGAAAATGTTGATGTGCTTGTTTGTCCTTTGTCTAGATTGACCAGTTTCTCCCATTTCTTACTAGCAACAACACGTCTATCCTTTTGATTCTTTTTGTACTCCTCCAATTCGATCTCTCTCAGCTTGTTCAATGCTGACGGGAGGTCATCTTTATATTTCGAGTCCTTGATCAATTCAACGAATAATTCATAAATTGGTAATTTTGGATAATTTTGGTACTCACCCACATCTTCGTTATCGACCTCAATCTCAGCAACTTTTTCCAAAAATTCTTTAAAGATCCTCAAGTTCTCAGAATCAATGACTTCACCTTTGTTATTAATGAAGGCTTTTAAAGACTTGGTGAAATCTTTGACATGAAATCCTGAGATTTGATCATTCTTGTTTTTAAAAAAATTCAAGACGTTAGGCATGGTTGGAATCGTCACAAAATTCTGGGTCAGGGCAACACTATCCTCCAAATTAATTACACTATGCCACCATCCACTTGGTACAAACATACATTCAGCTGGGAATGTGACGCCAATTTGACAATCACCTTGTAAAGCTAACTTGATGGAATCGTTGTAAAACCCAGAAAGAACCCACTCAGCGATCCCAACAGGTGAGGTGACTTCGCTCTCCTCGTCATCGGTTCCAACACCAGGAGGTTTAATATGTGGTGGTAGCATGACCCATAGTTTCTTCCCAGTCAAGTTGGCATTCCAGGCAGATGTGTAATTAGGATCTTTATGGAATGTGGAACCAGAACGTTCAGGTCCAACAATAATCCATCTATAATCTGGACGGAAGGTGATATCCTCATTATTAAACGTTTGGAAAAGATCCCTGGAGAAGATGGAGGGGACTTTGTATTCTTCAACTAATTGCTTCATGGCAGTACTTTGGCAATCAAATAAGTACAATGGTGATTCATCCTGATTTTCTTCGAAATATTGTGAATAAAACTCAAGTGGCCATTTTACAGATTCTTGTCTAAACTTCACATCTGGAAACTTTTTTTTCAAAAATGGTAATGACCAATTTGGCCATCTTTTGGAATTTGAGACGTTTGTCAAGATAAATGGTTTATCGTGATATCTAACATTGAACTCATCCTGTGATAATACACTTTCCTCAATTCGCTCAATACCAAATTTTCCATTGAGCGTCTTCCCCAGCTTGTAACTCTCTTCTTCCTCTTCTATAAGATCCTTCATTAATGATTTATAGTCAATCTGTGAACATTGAAATGGTCTAAATAATATATCTGAGCATAATAGATTATCCGGTACTTGGATCTTTGCCTCCTTGTCGCGAGGTATCTGAAGAACAGTTCTTCTCCATGAACCCTTCCAGGCTTTTATATCTAACGGATACAACTTCTCTTGATCTTCTTCTGCAAGAGCCTTTCGTATGTATAGATTTCGCCATAGAGCTTCATCGTAGATAAAGGCATAAAATATTCTTGAAGTGTGACTTAGACTCAATAAGTCCTTAGGATCATCGATGTAGCTTAAAAGATTTAATAAAAGTTCATCATCAAATTCATGAAATTTCCCCAGTTGTGCCATCTTAGATTCAAGTAAATCTGCGTCTTCAAACATCAGCGCATTACCACTAGGCTTGACATTAAGTGGATGCCTTTCTGAGACGGTATTTCTGGAAATCCCACGACTTATATTTCTCCTTTTTCTAGAAGGTTCGTCAGCAGTCATTCTTATAAGTAGGTGAATGATAATTGATGATTTGAAGTCATAAATTAAAACTTTTGGACTTTCCTAGTGGTCAAGTGTTATCGTCTGATGAATTTTTTTTTTTTTTTTTAAAGAGAGCGAGCGATGAGAAGAGTAATCGGTCGTCTGGTTAATAACTAGACTCTCCGGCTGATAATATGGGGAAATGTGCATTAATTGGGGAAATCAGTTGTGCAAAAAAGTTCATATATAAGAATAGTTAGTGTAATCCAAACAGTATTCCTGTAGTTTATCATTAGATTATCAGATCGTTCAACTGAAACAACATAGATCCGCTTGATCTTAAAATGCCAAAAAGCCATCAAAAGCGCCAGTGGTTTAGCGGTAAAATTCAAAGTTGCCATCTTTGAGCCCCCGGTTCGACTCCGGGCTGGCGCAAACAAATTAATATTTTTTTACTGTTTTCTTTTAATAAAGTAATTCACACTAACTACATAAGTAACTAGTATAGTTCATATCTTTGTTTTTTATAATCAGCAGGTTGTTGCAGTTGTTCTTTCGTGGTTCCTAGTTTATGTTTATTTTGGAATTCTAATTTCTAACTCAATAGTCTGCAGTTCGGTCCGATCTCCGAAAATCCGGTCCGATCTTCGATCTCCATCAGCCTGAGGAAGAGGCTGAAAATGACACAAAAACAACCATTCTGACTATTGTGGTCCATGAATAATATTTCTATCACAAGAAGCTCAATTATCATGCTTCAACGTAGTAATTACACTCTCTTAACTAATTAAATTGCTAGTTCAAAATAATTTAAACTACTCAAATATGTCTTTTATTTCACGTTCAAATTCAGTTTCCTCATCAACCACTTTTGATTATAGTGCCATTTCATCCGCAAACAACGAGAAAACACAGATGGATAGATATTTGGAGAATTTGTCTGACATTCAGGAAGATAAAGAGAAAGTATTCGGAACTGTTGAAGAAGTCTTTGAATCAAGAAGGAATAATCTCACTGGTTCCAAGCGTTCAAAATACTCGAATATCATATCAAATGAGTCTGATAACACGGGTGTTCATATGCGGAACTATAGACTGGTATCTCCAAAACTTGGCCTCTCAAGACACAATTCTGTTTGGTCTCAAATTTCTGTGCCAATCAGTGACACTTCTCCTGCTTTACCAGTCAATCATGACTTGACCCAAAATTATTTGGCTTCTAAGAATAACTTATTAGACACAATGGTCTCATCGAAATTCAAAGGTTATCATCATGCAACGTGGTACTGTTCGAATGCAAAGCAGACTGCAAGTTACTTTGTTCATTGTTTTGGGTTCAAATGGATTGCCTACAAAGGCCTTGAGACTGGTTCAAGTTTGGTGGCTTCACACGTCGTTCAGAATGGTGACGTTATCTTTGAGTTCACTTCGCCTATTGTATCCACTCATAGAGAGCAGCTAAACTGGAACGATTCAGCTTACATTAGCAGCATCCACGCCTTCATTGAGAGGCATGGTGATGGTGTTAAAGACTTGTCATTTGAGGTTGACGATGTTGATTTCGTCTTTCAACATGCCATTGATGCCGGCGCGAAATCAATAATTAGCCCAACAGTCATGAAGGATGAGTTTGGTGAGATTAAGATTGCTACAGTTGAAGTATTTGATGATGTCAATCACACATTGATTGAAAATAAACATTATCTTGGTTTCTTTATCCCAGGCTATGCTAAAGTTGAAGGCAATAACTTATACGAATTGACGGAAGCCCATAGTGTGAACAATTTACCACCTGTGAGGTTGTCTAAGATCGATCACTGTGTCCAAAATGAGGATTGGGATAAATTGAAAGAGGCTTGTGATGTTTACACTAGGATCTTTGGTTTCCACAAGTTCTGGTCCGTTGATGAAAAGGATGTCTCTACTGAATATAGTGCTTTGAGATCCATAGTGATGTCTTCTTCTAATGAATTGATTAAAATGCCTATGAATGAACCTGCTCAAGGGAAATGCAAGTCACAGATTGAAGAATTCTTAACATTCTATAATGGGCCTGGGGTGCAACATATTGCTGTATTAACAGACAATATCATTGAAACTGTTGGTAATATGAAGAAAAGAGGTGCAGCCTTCATAAAGGTTCCACCATTGTACTACACCAAGTTATTACCAAGATTATTAGAATGTGGTGTGGAGATCGAAGAAGACTTGAAAGTTTTGGAGAAGCATGATATTCTCATTGATTTTGACGCTAACGGTTATTTGCTACAGATCTTCACCAAACCACTAACAGATAGACCTACTTTCTTTTTAGAAGTCATTCAAAGACACAACCACAATGGCTTTGGTAAAGGTAACTTCAAGACATTGTTTGAAACAATTGAAGCCGAACAGAAACTCAGAGGAACTTTATAGAACCATGTAGTGACCTTCACTGGTTCTGCGTGTTATAGGAGTCGAGTATAGGCGGCTTAATTAGTCATAATTCATCATGTTAGTCTATTGTAGTGTGTCCCTTACCTATATTAGTAAGAAATGATCAAAGGGAAAAATTGAAAATTAACCCTTTTATAGCCTGAACTTCAGTCTTTAAAACAGTCATTGAATTACCACAGCCGAAGCACGGAGACGTCCGTTTTTTTGCAAGAATTTATAGAGCCCAAGAAGTTATAAATTTGGTGGTTGAGAGAACACGCTGGCGGAATAATCAGTCTTTTGTTGTGTGTTTGTTTTTTTTTTGTTGCTTATTATAAAACAGGCTCGTTGTCCATTAAAGAATACTTGTATTTGATTAAAGCAACTCTTAAAACATTTGAAATTTGTATCATAGGAAATGTCAGGGTATGTTTCGTCGTTCATTTCCGTGTTTGCTTTTAAGAAAGGAGATCTTTCTATTAAAGACGCTGGCAGCTGTTAATGTTTATCCCACAATCAATGAACGACAACACGAGCTGCAAATGGTCTGATGATTGAAAATGTTGATCTCCCCCTCTTTAAACTCAACGGAACTCTTTCGAGCCACTTATGAGACAAGAATACTAACAAATCTATCTAGCAATTCTACCATCACTGTGAAAGTGGTTGCCGCTGAATCATTGGCAAAAAGGGATGTGTTTCGTAGTCCTGATCCATTTGCGGTGTTGACTGTGGATGGATCTCAGACAAAGTCCACATCGGCTGTCAAAAAGACTCTGAACCCATACTGGAATGAGACGTTCACTTTCCAAGCTAATGAAAACTCTATTTTAGTCATACAAGTCTTTGATCAAAAGAAGTTCAAGAAGAAAGATCAAGGTTTCCTGGGTGTTGTTAATATCAGAATCGGTGATGTACTCGATCTAAGTTTGAACAACTTTGAAGAAACAATTACTAGAGAACTAAAGAAATCAAATGATAACGTTGTCGTTAGCGGTAGATTGATCATCGTCATTTCACATAATAGCAACCGTTCTGCAGCCCCATCAAGACATTCAAGACAACCATCAGCATCCAATAGCGCTATTGCAAACTCTATTAACTCATCAGCTGTCACTCCAAGTACCTCTAGTTTGAACAACGGCATTACCAGTACCAGTGGTACTTCCACTGCCCCATCCAGTAACAGACAATTATCTTCTTTTGAAGATCAATATGGTAGATTACCACCTGGTTGGGAAAGAAGAACTGATAACTTTGGTCGTACTTACTACGTTGATCATAATTCAAGAACCACAACATGGAAGAGACCGACTCTGGATCAGAGTGAATCAGAACGTGGGCAGCAAAGGCAAAACGTTACAGACGCTGAAAGAAGACAACATCGTGGTAGAACCTTACCTGATGATAGACCACTATCACCTAACCCAAGCAATGCTATCACTGTCAATGCTCCAAACGGCGTACCATCTGTGTCTGGTACCAGTGCTGTGTCAATGGCCGCTACCGGTGCTACAACTGCAGGTCTAGGAGAATTACCACCAGGTTGGGAACAAAGGCTGACACCAGAAGGTCGTCCATATTTTGTTGATCATAACACCAGAACGACTACTTGGGTTGATCCAAGAAGACAGCAATACATCAGAACATATGGACCAAACACCACCGTTCAACAACAACCAGTGTCTCAGTTAGGGCCATTGCCAAGTGGTTGGGAAATGAGATTGACCAATACCGCTAGAGTTTACTTTGTTGATCATAACACGAAGACTACCACATGGGATGACCCAAGATTACCATCCTCTCTGGATCAAAATGTTCCTCAATATAAGAGAGATTTCAGAAGAAAGGTTATATACTTCAGGTCACAACCTGCATTAAGAATTCTGCCGGGTCAATGTCATATCAAGGTTAGAAGAGACCATATCTTTGAAGATTCATACCAAGAGATCATGAGACAGACACCAGAAGACTTGAAGAAGAGATTGATGATCAAATTTGACGGTGAAGAAGGTCTAGATTATGGTGGTGTGTCCAGAGAATTCTTCTTCTTGCTATCGCATGAAATGTTCAATCCATTCTACTGTTTATTCGAATATTCCGCTCATGATAATTACACTCTTCAAATCAATCCAAATTCAGGCATCAATCCTGAACACTTGAACTACTTCAAATTCATTGGTAGAGTTGTTGGTTTGGGTGTATTCCATAGAAGATTCCTAGATGCATTTTTTGTTGGTGCCTTATATAAGATGATGTTACATAAGAAGGTTATCTTACAGGATATGGAAGGTGTCGATGCGGAATTTTTTAGATCATTGAACTGGACCTTAGAAAACGATATTGATGGAATTCTAGATCTGACCTTCAGTGCTGAGGAGGAAAGATTTGGTGAATTAGTCATGGTTGATTTGAAGCCAGGTGGCAGAGACATCGAAGTTACAAATGAGAATAAGAAAGAATATGTTGAATTGATAACAGAATGGAAGATTTACAAATGTGTTGAAGAACAGTTCAAGGCATTTATGGATGGTTTCAATGAACTAATACCTGAAGACTTGGTCAACGTCTTTGATGAAAGAGAATTAGAGTTATTGATCGGTGGTATTGCTGAAATTGATGTTGATGACTGGAAGAAACATACCGATTACAGAGGCTACCAAGAATCAGATGAAGTTATTCAGTGGTTCTGGAAATGTATCTCGGAGTGGGATAATGAACAGAAGGCTAGATTATTACAATTTACGACTGGTACTTCAAGAATTCCAGTTAATGGTTTCAAAGACTTACAAGGTTCAGATGGTCCAAGAAGGTTCACGATTGAAAAAGCTGGTGAATCAAACCAATTGCCAAAGTCGCATACTTGTTTTAACAGAGTTGATTTACCACCATATGTTGATTATGATTCCTTGAGACAGAAACTAAGTTTGGCTGTTGAAGAAACTGTTGGTTTCGGTCAAGAGTAATCCAATTGCCCTATATGTGCTTTTCATCTCCTAACGTTATGACCTTTTGCATCCAGAAAAGAAAAAAAACTGAACTATACTCGTATCTTACTGCTCCTGTTAACGTTTTTTTTTTCACTTATCACTTCAAACAGAAATAAAGGATAATGACTATCCTCACTCATATCCAATGTTGGCATTCCTTATACTTAATCTTTTACTTTTATTTATATACTTTTTTATAATACTGTTTTGTTAAATGGGGCTTTCTGTACTTTTAATATAATCACCAACTGTATTCTTGCCGCTGCCACGTCGTTTGGTAGTTTTTATATTGGTCACTCGATACTCATATAATTACTAATTTACAACAGAATTTCGACGTGGTCTCCCCTAGTAGATGCACCTGATCTTGACCTTGACCTTTGACCTTGATGATTTCTTTGTGAGTGGCATTATTGTTTCCATGATAGATTGTTTAGGTATGATCTCATTTCACAGTAGCCAATATTAATTAGCATGTATATACGTCAAGAAACCGCAATATTGTATACCTAATATTAATTATCATTCATAATAATACCGCTAGATGGCTAGTATACAGCTGATGAGTAATATTGAATTATAACGTCGGTGATAAACATTATATGTACTGCAATATTGAATCCAATATATTATTTATGTATATATTGCAAGTAATCGCACCGACAATTGGCTACAGAAGCGAGTACCAAAAATTGATTTATATTAACTAACTAGTAACAAATTTGATTCAAAATTGCCGCGGTTCTTAACAATATACGACGGCATCTATTAATACATCACGTGACTATATAATACTTTAAAGCCTATGACTATGAGTATGATAGGTCGCTCACACATAACCTTAACGTGTCATCAGTTGTGCTTTCAATCAGCTTTACTAACTCTCAGTCGTAATATAGCTTCTTGCCCCTTTGAACTTGCTATATTATTGTTAATGGATATTCTGATTACGGGTGATTAAGGGTGATTAAGGGTGAAAATATATTGACGATCTAAGAGTGACTAGCTTCTAACGTATATGAAGAGATCTAAGAAGTCATAAGATGATTTGAAAAAGTAAATTATAGGCCAAGGGCTGAAGGATGTAGTAGTCATCCCAATCTTTGGAGCCAGATTCATCAGATGAGCCCCGTCTCACGATATCACATTTTTCCTTTGGTATCCGGCCTTACGTTTCCCTCAACTGTATGAGACATATCTGAGTTCACCTGTGTCTATTTTTGGAGCAGGACAAACATATGGAACTAATGGACTTTAATTCTCTAAATCAAGGTGGTATTGGAATTCTTTCCCGAATTAAACATTCCCCTTAGGGTGAACCGCGTCAGAGTATACCAATGATAATCAGCTTTATCGGTACGAAATTTAGCATGTTCTTCCTTTAGTTTGATGTTACTCTAGTCTGCATGCCATTGTTGGTAAACAGGATCAAGATCCGTAAAGATAATAGTGTACAAGCACCTTAAGAGGTCTTTTCATAATGGAGAAGGGATTCTAATGCAACCACTGGAGGGGCCAAAGGATCGAGCAATGAGATATCGCTCCTAAGTCAACTCTAACTTGCTCTGTAGTATCAAGAAGGTTGATTAGGTAGTTAGTTTCCCAAGGGACTTGAAAGCTTAAAATAATCATGTAGAATATCTTATTCCTCTCAATAGTACGGATCAACTACAGCTCTTGATCTTTGAAGTAGGGAGGTTCTTCTTCATTCCTTTGGTAAAGCATTCAAAGAGTCGAGGACAGTTAGAAAAGCAAACGAAGTCGAAGGAAATGAAGAAGATGCATTATTTTGGCCCGGATTAAGTACCATCTTAGCTTGTGTCATAAGATTACAGTAACATTTTAGAAATTCTGTGGCCAAATCTCAACCGGCCTCCAGAGAAGTGACACAAAAATAAAGAAAAGAAGGAATTTGAAAAAAGATTTGAATGGCAAAATGGGGTGGTATTGTTCGACTATTATCGAAATTTTAAAATGTATCATGGGCTCCCTGACATCAAGTACTCTTGAGATTCAACTGATGACTGTAGGAGGGGGGAGGTGGATCAATCACGGATCATCACAGCATCTTTACCAAAATTTCCTTATCGAGCCAAGCACAATCATAAGGGAAGAGACCTCATATACAGACACACTCTCCAGTGCTCTTCAAGTAAATAAATTAAAGTGTAATCTTTAATAAAATAATCGAAGCTCCTATCTTTAATCATTGCTCGTATGTCGCGAATTTCCCGGAGTAAGGTTTAGACCAGTTTCTAGAACAAAGGTTCGCTAATTTAAGCACAGACATGAAGGTGATTGACCAATTTATCTGAAAAAGAAGTCTTAACAACCCTTCATATAAGAGAGTAACCACTTGAGACTCAAAAACTACACTCACTTCCCACAACCGGTCCATAAATTGTCGGTGATCCTTCGCAACTACAAACCTCACGTGCCTTATCTCCACACTTCTGCCTTTCGCTGAACTCTGTGAGTCTGGACTCTAGACTGTGGTCTACAAGTACTTCATCTATGTATAACATATGGTAGCAATCCATACGCTAAACGCAACAGAGGCAAACATTCCAACAATGGCGAGAAGCGATCAGCAGCCACGTGATGATACTCGTCATTCTAAGCTGAACAGACTTAAATCACACTTTGAAAAGGGCTTCATCAAGCCAGCAAACATGGAACTCAACCAACTGAGGAAGCCATCCCAGTTATTCAAACCTTCAGCAAAAGGTCACAGAAGAAAGAGCTCACTGGATGAGATTGTGGATCTGACCAGGAACCTTCAGCTGAGCTCTGGCCGGTCAGATGACCCTCTTGAGCAACAACAACAAGATATTGAAGCTGTACCCGAAATGAACATAGTTCCTGATTTCCACTCACCTTCCAAATCAGTTACATACTTAGACTCAGCTTCTGCAGTATCAGATACAGAATATGACCTAGAATCACCCTGCAAAGGTGGATTGTCACAAGGAGGCTTCAATACTCCTAAAATCAGTATTACATTTGATTCATCGATTCCTTCATCACTGGCTATTAGCGAACCTGGGAATGTTTCAAGACTCACAAGACTCAAAATGAAGACGAAGTCATTGTTCTTTGAGCAGGAATCTTTGAATATTGAGGCCCCAAAGACACCACAGCGCCCGAAATTAAACAAGGCACATTCAGAAACAAGACAGGGACCAATTGAAACACCTTCTGGTTCACCACATGACTTAGGAGGGTTAAATCATAATGATATAGTGAGGAAGAGGTCAAGAACACTTGGCTCGTTAGAGAATGATTTATACCACAAGAGAAACAATTCACTGGTCAAGACGATCGGAAGCATGGTGATGCTTAAACCAAGACAGAACACAGCAGAGAGCATACCATCGAGTGAAAACTCTGACTCAGCATCTCAGTTTCAAGCCAATCCACCGGAGGTCGATGATCAAGATACTCCACAGTCCTACTTGCAAAAACTAATCGATGAAGGCTTCGAAACTGAACTATCCTCTATTTTATCAACTAAAAGTTCACAGTTCATGAATGAGTGCTTCAAACTATTCTTAAGGGAGAAGTTTGACTTTACTGAAGAACCGCTGGACATTTCATTAAGAAGGTTCTTGCTAACCTGTGAGCTACCGAAGGAGACTCAGCAGATCGATAGGGTCTTGTCGAGTTTCAGTGACAGATACTATGAGTGTAATCTTCAACTATGGGATAATCCGGACCAGGTGTACTTCTTGACATTTTCATTAGTCATGTTACAGACAGATCATTTTAATCATAACAACAAGAAAAAGATGACCAAGGAAGAATTTGTCAAGAACACAAAAATTGATGACGAGGAATTGATCACTAACAACAGAGTTCTATCTAAGGAAGTTCTTGAATGTTTTTATGACAACATCACTCATATGAAATTCTTACAGAAGAACAAACCTGTACAGCCTATCTATTCCTTATCTAAGAGATTGTTCTCCTCTACCTCCTCCACAAACCTTGAGACTCTTAACTCACAGTCACAGCAACTAAGTGGGGCCACTATTTACCCAAACAACACAAGATCATACTCTATATCATCATCTACGTCGCAGTTCTTTGGATCTTCACAAGTTGATCCATACGCCATGATTCTAACCGATCAAATTAACACTCTTAAATTGAGCTTGAATCCAATAAAGGATAAGAACCCTTTCGCAAATAAGCTAAGAAATGCGTTTCCTGACTCATACTTTGATGGTTTAAGAAACCACTTGGGCAGTTCCACTGGTGTTTACATTAGATTCAGGAAAGAATGTAATTGGTTGACAAGCAAGACAGAAATTCGCTTCAAGGAGGACAAAGAAACTGTGGAATATGACTCCCGTTGTCTTATCAAAGTGATCAAGATTGCTGAGCTGAACAAGGAAGAGCATGTCAAGAATACCAAATTCTTCCCAATTGGTGCCGCTACCCATGCTGTATGGAAGAAGTGCTATGGCGTTTTAACAACATGTGGGTTCTTCCTCTTCGATAACTTGGACTTCTTGACTGTTTCTGAACGTGAAAAGGCACTATCTGGTGAATATGATGCAAAAGAACCAATTATAATAGACATCTTATCGGATCAGATTTTGAGGAGTTCTTCAAAGTTGGCTATCAATGGTTTGTTTGCATGTCAAGCTGATACTGAAGATCCAGAGATTTCAACTTTTAACATTTTCAGCACAAACAAGAAAGAGTTATTCTCTACAAATACATTTTCGGAGATGTCATCTTGGATTATTGCGATTAATTACATTGCAGCACTGGACTCATGCTACATTGATTTCACTCATTATCACGATAGTGAAATTTTTTCCATTAGAAATGTGCCAATTGAAGACAAGATTATCCGACTATCTAAGAATGCTGCATCTTCATCCAAGAAGATTGATGATTTGATAAGATTACAACAGCATTTAAGAATTCTTGCCCCATTCCAGCAGAAGACCAAAGAGAACATCTTCTCACACTATCATAATACAGAAGTTCGGTTAGACTGGCTATGGTATGAGCTAGAGAGAAATCAGGTGTACGTTGATATATTGGAAAGAGAGCTAAAAAGTAGAGAGGATTCGGAGATTACATCAGTGCAAAGCGGTGACTCTGAATCACTACTGGAAGATTCATTTTTGAACCATGATACACAAAGTGATGAGCCCAAAATTCAGCTAGTCGCTCACAGTTCGACAGTGAGAACGCCCAAAAGGTGAAGCAGAACCACCTAGGATCTGCATTCAGATGACTCTTGCTGTTTTCAAAATAGGACTGGATATTCAGATTTGAAAATTGGAAATGGTATTCTTTGATTTGTATGACCTCACACAGCATTGAATTAAATCAAACACACATCTTTCGCATTATTATTTTCATTAATATCATCTTCATTATCGTCATTACTGTCCTGTACTTCAATAGATTAACTTGATATCTGTTTCTGTTTCTTTTTCTCGTAGAAGACATCTCTCCTACTTGAACCAATATTCATAATCTTTGGACAACCATCCCTATCTTTCTCCAACATCACACACTCGTAGCAATAATTTGCATCAGAAACACCATTTCCACCACATATGATACATTTATCACCGTTTTTACCAAAGGAACACTCCTCACAGATTCTAACTTTGGCACTTGGCCTCACAAATGAATCACAGATGGGGCAGCGACCATCACATTTATCGCATAGTTTAGCAATATGAGTCCCTGGCTGCTTCAGACACATGACTAGATCCAGTTGGTGGCGTGACATTATTCTAGGTCTCTTTTTATGGCAAGGTCGATTCAAGCTTCAAGAAGATTCTATTATCTTTACTAATTAATAGTTTAGTTGATTTTAGTAGTATATCAAAATTCGCGGAAAGTTTGAGAGGAAGGAATTCCTCTCACGTGACAAATGTGTCCCAGACCACTTTCCTATACAAATTCTCTTATTTGGCTTCTTTTACGTCAAACAGGAACAGAATCACACTGTCTAAGAATTTGTCACCTTCAATAGGCCTTCAGAAGTCTACTTAGTCTTTAACTGATCATATTCCTACTATTAGTATCCAGAAAACTTCGAGTTTCAAAGCCTTACCCTTAAATTATAGAGCTACACATCTTTTCTTCTCCCTCCCCAAGTCCCAATGGCTGATAAAGAGATATGCACCATCTGTCTCGATCACTTGTTCCACACAGAACAGTCTACGATAACAAAATTGCAACCTTGTGCACATTATTATCATACTGAATGCATTGATTCATGGAAAGAACGTTCCAATACCTGTCCAACCTGTCGTAATGATTATGACATCATAGAGATGGTGGATGTTAATGGGATAGTTATGTCAAGCATAGTGGCCACCAAAATGGTAGAGTTGCCGATTAATCATGATGAGTTCTTCTTTGATAGTATTGACCTGGAGGAGCAGTTAATGGAAGAGGACCGAACTCAAAGAAGAATAAATTTACTCATTGCTAGTTCTAATTCTTGTGTCCTTTGTGATTCACACCATGGGAATGTCATTAGTTGTAATACTTGTGCTTCAACCTTTCATCACAGATGTCTAGGATTAGGAAGTGGATCACTATGGATCTGTCCTATGTGTGATTCTGAGCAGATCGTTACTGAAAGACCGAGCCAGTTTAGAAGATCAAGAAATAGCGCCATCACTAATAGAGTGTATAATTCCCATAGACATTTGATCTTATCAGATACTGAAATGGCTGTTGCTGAGGAAGTTGTTGAAAAAGATACCGTGTCTTTAGAAGAGAAAAATGCATGGGAAGCATTGGAATTAGCAAAGAAGGAGCAAGAAAACACTGAAGACAATATAGATTTTGATTCGACTACTGACCAGAGAAGTCTCAATGAACCGATCAGAAAACTAAAGAAGCCCTCAAGAAGAGGTAGAAGAGATACGAATCCTAGAAGGGAAGCTAACCAGTCATTAATACCCAATGCTCCTTCCAATTCTTTGGTTTGCTCTATACTTGATCAGCTCAAACAAAATAGACACAAAGAGATCGCCACTGTGAAAATACGATCGAACTCAAATTCGAGTGGCTCCCCTCTTTCAAGACCATCAGCGTTGTCGTTTCCGCAGTCACTATCTTCATCCCAGTCTCCTGCAGGTTCAGAAGTTATGTCACCATCTCTATTACCTATATCCCCTACAGATTCCGAAACATCGAGGAGCAACAAGTCAGTATGGAAGATGGATTCAGCGTCATCAAAGACTGAATTATCGTTAGATCAGAAATCAATATTGCAGGAAATAGTGAGAACAAAACTACGACCACTTTACAGGAACGGGGACATAGACTTTGACCAGTATACAAACATTAACAAGAAGGTCAGTCACATATTATATGATCATTTTATCAGCAACAACGGCTCAAATCCCGATTTTGAAGCTATTGCTCATCATCACGTATCACGAGAGATAATGGAGTTATGAATTAATATTATCATGTATTTAAAAAAAAGCGTATATCATCGCACTGTATTTTTACCTCTTTTATTTTCTACGACCTGGCCTTGTTGGTCTGCTAAATTTCAAGCTGCTTGAGATTGGTGTGCTTGCTTCCTTTTCTGGTTCAAAAATAGATAGTTCCAGCTCATCAGGATCACCAATTTCAACGGACTTGATATCGTCAGTCTCAAAGATTCCCTTGAAATGATTTAGAACACCTTGTTTGTTGGATGCATAGATCATACGGTCTTTAACTTTGGAACCAGATGGACATGAATAAATGAAGAAAACTTTCCCATTGAACTTCAACACACTGTATTGAGGATAGTCAACAGAAATTGAGTTAAGAATGTGCTTAGGCTCAGATACTGATGAGTTTGACTTTGATAAAAAGACTTCTTCCGTTGGTAGATCAATATTGAAAGCATGTAATTCATTGTCTGATAAAGTGATACCATCCACGTTTTCATGGAACTTAAAGCTCAGCTCGTTGGAATTGGAATGAGAAACTAGTTTATACTTTTGAGTGTTTGAATGGATCAGAGTATCTAATTCAAGGTCTTTAATCTCAGCGATTTCTTTCTCTTCTTTGGATAAGGTCTTAGCAGTAGCAGAGTTGTCTGTAGATGATTGTAGATTTTCCAAAGAGACTTCATCGAGATCGTTCCAAAATAAAACGTATGGAAACAATTCAGAACCTAGATTTCTAATGAAATTGTTCTTCGAGGAGGCATAGATCATCTTATCCTTAACGGCTGAATAGTCGGGCACAAAGGAGACGAAAGTGAAGGAGTTTTTAGAACCATTGTTTCTAAAGATGATATAGTTTGGTTCTGAATCAGTAAGTCTTTTCTTAAGAGTGTCAATGGCTGATGATAATGAGTTTTCTCCAATAACTTCTACCAGCTCAACCTTTTCATTTGAAATGGTGGAGATCAAGATCGAAGAATCATTTTCCACGAAAGCCTTGAAGCTGTCTAGGAGCTCTTGAGTAGGAGCAATACCAGAAGTTGTGGACATTTTTTCGTTGGAGACAACTAGTACACAAAATTATGACCTTGAATTAGAATTTGTCAACCATATACATTGTTGTGGACACAAGTAGATAAGGAAGGTTTGTCTTTAAACGTGATGAACAAAGAACCATCCAAACACCAAAAAGATGGAAAAGTACCAAAATATTAAAAAAAAAGTATGCGCCAGCCCGGAGTCGAACCGGGGGCTCAAAGATGGCAACTTTGAATTTTACCGCTAAACCACTGGCGCCTTTGTTCTCTTTTCATATTCTAGCAGATATCCAAAACATGAGTATTAAAAAAGAATATAAAAAGCATTAAGAATAACAGAGGAATGTCTGAGCGTGAGAAGTCATATTGTTGAACCCATCCGTACCCGGGTTAGCCTTTTTGTTAATCCAAAGAACGTTCGAAAATAAAACAAACGCGCCAACATTTTTGTTGTTGTGGTAACGCGTCACTTGTTCTCGAAGGCACACCAAAGAGTCAACTTTTAAGCGCGTTTTGTAAAAGTAAACAAAAGCAGGAAAAAAGTTTCAAATTCCATGAAATTGTGTTAACAAACTTCGCTGGGGCAAAAGTAGAGGCGATTTTAACATTAATTCTTACTTTTTTCCTAAGTTGCCCTGTTTCAAAGTCATAGAAATAATTTGAACTTTTGTCCTCTTTGTTCGGTGTCAACATTCCAACGAAGATTGCCAGTTTTCCATCTAAGATCCTGAGATCATCGTTTGTTTTCAAAGTTTTACTTAAAGGGAAATTACGTTAGGATTCGCTTAAAAGCCATAGAATATAAGGGACATTTGCACATTCACCAGCCATTCACTGCTACTTCCACCTAAAAACAGCCTGTTGTATCTCGTAAAACAGGATTTATCTTCATTCTTCCAACAAACGACTCGTTAATTATTCGGATACTGGAGTCTAATTCAAGTTCAATACTACAAATATCAATAGATACAATTTGAGGAAGGTTACACAATTATGACGGATATCATAGACTACCAGGTGGATAACTTGAAGCCTTCTGTTTTTGAACATTCCAACCGCCCATTACCATCAACCGCCAAGGAAGAGAATTATCTAGACGTAATATCATTAATCAGTCTACTCACACAGTCAGATGAGATCAATTATCAACTTATTGCAGACTTTTTCCTTACTTACAGGTCATTCATTTCTCAGAAATCGCTCCTGAAAGTCCTCCTACTAAGAATTACATGGTGTTTTGATTCAATAAGTGACATTTCTCACGAGTTGAAGCAAAATCATGGGAAGCTATCATTAATCAGAACATTTGTTATGATAAGGCACTGGCTGCTGAATTACTTCACCGATGACTTCATTCCATTTCCAGAATTGAGAAAACTCTTTGTTACTTCTGTTAACGAACTGGAACACCATGAAATTTTTGTTCAAAGGATTATTGGTAATCTGAAGCAGGTATGGACTCAATGTTGCAATAAATCATGGGATGAAGATATCAAACCTACAGATTTTTATTCCTTTGAAATCAGAATTGGCCCACAAGGGAACAAAAACAATCGATTATCAGCATTTGCTCTAAATCAACAAAATGATCCGTTCACTAGAAATTCTGTGATGCTATCTACATTTGACAAGAGTGCCATTCATAGGCTGCCTATACCCATTCACCAGAGTATCAATTCGGTGAAAGGCACTAAACATGAACCAAAGGTAATGCTCAATCCAAAGAATTCAAGCTATAGGCTGAGCCAGGTTGTCTTAAATCAAATAAACACATCTTCTGATTTGTCGCCCAACAAAAATTCACTCTACATTCCGCTGAACTCCTCTATCGATCCAAGATCTAAAAATACTATTAGAGACAGCACTGAATTTCCTAAGACACCAACGTTGTCAACTATACTACCACCAACTCCAGTGAAAAAGATGGATATCAATGTTCCTCTACCTCCGGTCACAAAACCACAAACAGAAAAGGGGCTAAGGGCTCTGATAGAGAGTTGGCTCAGAACTTTCCATATGCATAACGCTTCTGTCAAAAGTAGTAAGCACCCGGAGAACTTTATCAAGACTGTTGTGTCTGTTGCTGAGATTGACAATTCGGCATTGAATTATCTAGCCGAGGGAAAGTTTGATATCTTGAGTGCTCGCACAATTGACGAGCTGGAATATTTGGTGAGATTTCACAATGAGCTGATAAACAAGTATGGTACAAAATTAGGCCAGCCTCCAGCAAATGATTCCTTCAGCTTCACCATCGATGAGCCATATGAAAACATCTTGAACGATGCTCCATTCGCCAAAGGTGCTTCCAATATTGATAACATGAATATTTGTGAAACCATTTCCAATATTTCAAAGAGTGTGACCTCGCTGCAGCATTTGAACGAACTAGGCAGCCATAGATCTTACATTTCATATGATTCATTGTATTCAAGACATAACAAATCACTGAACAATTTAGCTGAGATGAAGTCTGATTCTGGATTAAGAAAGAAGACAAGGGTCTCTAACTTGAGGGAGTTCAATTTTGAAAAGGAGGTGGCATCTGAGCCTGTTGATGATTTGAGCTTAAGAAGCTTTCCAAGCTCCATAATATCAGAAAGTACTTCTAATCAGATTGTTTCAGGAAGTGATGATGATCAAGGCGCAGAAGTAGCGACTTACACTAATGAAACCCATGGCCATGATTCTCAGGATACGGTGCTGCTTGAGCCATCTGATAATTCAGTCCAGGAGAGTGTAAGTGACGTAGCCAGACCAGTAGACCAGAGCGGCCCTGAAGCTGCTAAAAATATCAGAGTGGAGAGTCCTGAAACTAAGCTGATTGACCTTGAGCAGAGCAAAAAGGGATCCCTCGAGACAGAACCTCATGACTCTTGGGAGTATCTAGAGCGAAAAAAGTCTGCAGTGTCTTCAGTGGGTGATAAAGAATGCAATGAGTTCAAATCATTTGTTTCATCATATGAAGGACCAGAAGAACGGATTCAACAATCAGATTCTGAACTGAAAGCTGATGACCAGGCCAGCTCCGTATTTAATGAACCAAGCACTCCACCAGCTATAGCTAGCAATGATGGCCTCATCTCCACCGAGGTTCACGTTTCACCAATCAAGCCAATCACAGAAGATCATGTTTTCCACAAGCCTTCACTTAGTTACCATAATTCACAGGAACACCACTTTAATCGGCAAGTTGAGGAACAACTAGACTTGAACAGAGTCCCAACTTTCAACAGAATTTCGAGTGGATCCATCGCTACTAGACAATCACAAGCCAGACCACGTCAGCTTGATCGTCAAATGTCATACTTATCCCAAAGATCAAACAGAGCTTCAGGGGTCTCAATCAATTCTTCAGTATTTAGTGGTATGGATAGCAATACCAAAATTGTTAACATTGCTGTGGAACCCAGAGCCAGTGAGAAAGATACACAAGAAATTGAAGTGTCGAGCACTGTTTCTAAACATTCTGAGAAAGCACGAAGTAGCAAGTCAGTCAGTCTTGTCGACTCAATTGATTCAAATGATTATAATATTCCATATCCTGGTGTTAATAGTGAAGTTATTGCTGAACTAGCGGGTATCACTGACGGGTCCATTCAAGATGACCCTATATCGGCTGCATTACTCAAGCTGGAAGGCAATTACAAGTCATGTGCATCTAGAGATAATGAAGAACAATCTGGTAGCTCAATTGATTCGAAGGAGCTAAATAGACAAGTCAACTCACTAGTCATACAATCACCAATTTCAAGATCTCAGAAACAACTCAATAGAAATTCAGTCTTCATTGATCAAAGACGAAAAACTAGAATGTTCTCATTGACCCCAGTTAAAAAGAAAGATGTCATTCAAGAAATATCAAGCTCAAAGCTATTACTAGAGTTACTTTTGAGCAGGAAATTGGATAACGATGTCTTGAAGGTTTCTAACTGTGAACAGCATATATCATTCATTTTGAACTATGACTCCAAGACGATTGCAGAACAATTCACAATGATTGAAAGAGATGCTTTGCTGGAGATTGATTGGAAAGAGCTTGTTCAATTGAAATGGGATTCCACAAATTTGATTCCTATTAACAGTTGGTTAGAGTTGCTGATCCAAAATGAAGATATACATGGTGTTGATCTATGTATTTCAAGATTCAACTTAACGGTTAATTGGATCATCTCTGAGATCCTGTTGACCAAAGATATCACGTTGAGAAAGTTGACTATACAGAGATTTATCCATGTAGCTCAAAACTGCAAGGAGATTCAAAATTATTCCACATTGATGCAGATCCTGTTGGCGCTCGGTTCTGATAAGGTTATAAAGCTGAAAGAGACTTGGAGAATAGTTGAGCCAGGTGATATTTTAACCTATAAAAACTTAGAGTCCATTGCTTCACCACTAAAGAACTTCTTGACTCTCAGAACCCATCTGAACAAGTTGAAACCATCGCTGGGATGTGTTCCATTTTTAGGGTTGTACCTCTCAGACTTACTTTTCAATAAAGAAAAGAAAAATTCGTTGGACGACAAGATTAACTTTGGTAAATTTAAACAAGATTCAAAGATCGTTAGATCATTAATCCAATGTATCCAGTGGTCTACATTATACAAGATTAAAGTTAATGATGAAGTTTTGAGCAAGTGCCTATATATCAAGTCACTATCAGAAGAAGAGATGATCGAATGCACTGAAACTCTCAAGTAAGTACCTGTCATTAGGCTGATTAATGTTCGCGATGGTCTGATTGACCATCAAGTTTTTTAATGATTAATAATTAAGGACGGTTTAATAAATAAATTACAAATACTTCAAGCCATGCAAGCGAAGGAGCTACCAAACTCCAGATGTAATACTAGCGCCAGCTTAGAAACACCCTTTAAAGCTGTTATGGCAAGCTATTGCACTGCCTGAGATTTCGTTACCCCAAAGTCAAGTCAGCTGCAGCAGGGCGATGATGGAAACGACCGCCGATTTCCATATTGTCATGTAAACATCGAACTAAAGCTGCAAATCATACTAAGGATGATTTGCTATCCGCTCGTGATACCTCCGCATCCCGACGCTTAATTAAGAATCCAGCAATGTCTTTTCTTTAGTCTATTTTGCAATCTGCATCTTACCTGTGCTTCAAGAAGATCATATGCTGTTTTAGGTATCACAGCCTTTTTTTTTCCGATCTAAAAATTGGAGCCAGGCTCGGGCTTGTTTTGTTTGAAGAGGCTGGCTGAATAAAGTTTGGTAACCATGAAAATTATGCAGCTAAAACATGCAAGATTCCTAATGAAGAAAACTTTAGCCATCTTTTTAAGGCGGGATTTCCAAGACCGGAAATTATTTCGATTCACTGCACATCAGCCTGCAGACCGATGAGATTCATGCGAGACGGGGGTTACCATTTTAGGAATGTCATGAGATCATTGAATGTTCGATATCTCGATCTATGTGACACAAGTCTTCATTATAAAACGGAATCATTATCTCTTTTTCAAATCGAACTTTTTCCTATTGAGCACATCATCACCCACTTCAAGATTTTCAAATAAAAAGCATCTTAAAAAATGCAATTATCAGCTGCTCAACTATTTTCAATTGCTTCTTTCTTAGCGTTTGGTGTCAAAGCTCAAGATGATGCCATTGACAGTACAGGCCTAATATATCTTGCCAGATACACCAATTCAAGTCAGCCTATAACTGTTCCTACTGAAAACTCGCAGAACTCCACTAGTACTTTAAGCATAACTCCGGAGACTACCGCTTCTGTCACAACTCTATCGATTTCATCAAACGCTACAGCCATTCCGCAAATTAATCAAGGTCACAACTCTTCCAGAACTTCCACTGGATCTGAAAGTATTACCAGTCCAGATCCTGGTTTAACCAGTTTACCAAAACCGTACAATTCAACATCCCCAACTTCAAATACTACATCGCCAGCACCGCAACTTCATGGTCATAACTCGACTGAGATTTCAAACACAACTAATCCAACCACAGGATTAGCACAGGTCGGTTTCAACTCTTCAAACTCTTCTAGTGTTTCAGCTGGTTTCACAGGAAATGGCGTTCCAGGCTCAACTGATATATCAAGTCACTTTAACTCAACTGTCACAATAAACAGTTCAACGACTGCTACTAGTGCTATAGTACCAGTTTTCAGCTCTACCTCTGGTTCAAATAACACAAGTACCATTTCCAAGACAAACGGAACTAGTATAGCACCAAGTACAACTCCGTTGCCAACCACTCCACATTCTAACTCCGCTATCATCTATCCATCAAGTGGTATATCTTATTCAGTTACAGTGGGTGAAGATGCTTTTACTAGAACGCAGAGTGCTGAAGTCTCCACAGGTTTGAATTTGATTCCATTTGGTGGTCAAGCTACTGTTAACTCAACCATTACCGGAAGTAATGCTTCGACAAGAACACAAATTGCTGAAGTCTCTACTGGTGTAAACTTTGTCCCAGTTGGCAGTCAGTCTATTTCTAACTCTACAAACACAAGTGTTCGAGGTTCCACTATCACAGATCACGCCAAAGTATCAACCACTGTCAGCTTTGTCCCATTTGGAGGAAACCTAGCTTCATACACTCCAGTCACTGGAACTGTTGCATCTGTTCAAAGTTTAGCCGCTCAAGTCTCAACTGGCGAATCATTGAGTCCATTTGGAGGTAACTTAGCTTCATACACTCCAGTAACTGGTACCGTTGCCTCCGTTCAAACTTTAGCAGCCCAAATCTCTACTGATGAATCACTGAGTGCCTTATCTGGTGGTGCGGCAACTACAGCAACTGCCCCTCCATTATCCACAGAGATTTCTATTCCTCAACAGAACTCTACAAAGGTAATAACCATCACTTCATGTTCTGAAGGTCCATGTTACCCATCGTCAACAGCTGTCACTATTACTGAAGGAGCTACTTCTCCTACTCAGACTGCCTCTCCTGCTGCTGCTGATGTCACAAAAACTGCAACTCAAATTGAAATAGTGAACCAGCTCTCATCTTCAAATATTTCCATACCAGAAATTCAAACTGTCAATGTGGCTTCACAACCTACCTCTACGCAACCTGCTGTCTCTGTTTATGATGGTGCTGGTAGCTTGATCAGAGTTGAGACCGTTCTTCCATTAGCTTTAGCCTTCGGCATGGTATTCATTTAAGGTATTTGTCCATTTCTGCTTTTAATTTTCATTCACATTTATCTTTCAACTTTATCAAAATTTACAGCTATAGGGACTTTCTATTATTTTCTTTTTCATTTGTCATAAATTTAATCATCATTATCATCATTATCAACTTCACTCACAAAGCTGGACACTAGGGGCACCTAGTATTTTACGGAAAGCATGAAAGCTTCATATTTTTTTACCTCTTTGGTGGTTTATTCACTTAAGAATCACTGATCCATCAACTAAATTTACGAACATGTTGTATTATAATTAAGTTATGGCCAACTGAGCGCTAATGTAGTTTATTCATTCTGCCATATTTATGAGCGGTGATCATCTTCTGTTTGAACACACTAAGCGCACTATTAATCTCTCTGGCTAAGCATTATTTCTCGACGAGTAATAATTATTAAAAAAGAAAGGTATCATCTATTCAAGCTGTTAAAGCTGGTAAGCACTGTCTCGTTACTCACCCATACGGACAGGTGATACTACTCTTATCTCTAAAAATCAAACTCACAGACGTTCCGTCTATTTCAAAAATTCTCTCTACAGTGTGGTTAGTTCCCATCATATGTCCATTACCTTTGGAAATATCTTCTAGGTCCAAATGAAAATGCTTCTACAAGTATTTATATATAGAATGCACACACTCAGCATTGTCGAGTGAGTAATTGGCTCCCTTCTTTTTGCCCTCAAATTTCCTGTATCTTAAGTTCCCTGAAAGTGGAAGTGTTACTGAATTCTCAAAAGACGCGGTTCTCGCGGTGACATAACGTTTTTCAACCATTTGTATTTTCCTTATGATTAAAAATATTAATTAGATTCTTTTCTGTGTAGTTGAAGAATTGAATTCGAACTTGTCGTTTTCAGAGTGCAAGAATTCCAGATCAAATTCACGAATCAATTGGCCATATCGTTCAGCAAACTTCTCATCGTGTTCAATGATCTTAACATGTTGATCTAAAATCAGGATCTCCTTTGTCAATCTTGGGTTGATTTTCTTTTGTAATCTCTCCTGACCTAGACTCTCTTTGAACAATCTAGCATCTAATTCATCATATTTTTGGTCAATAAATTTCTCAAATGATTGAGCTTCAATGGTGTCAACATTCACTTTCTCAAAGTAAGCTTCCAAATTCTGAGTGCTTTTCTTGGAATCTGGATAGAATATTAAAATGTAGTTGTAGTCTTCGTTGTACAACGCTATGTAGTATGATAAAGCTGTATCTTCGACTTTAACTAAGGATAGTTCACTTGTAAACAACGCAGTGAAAGGAAAATGCTTCAAAGTATCACCCTCGCTTTTAGATTTCAAAAGAATCTTGAAATTTCTCTGGGAACTACCTTCATCATGATCGTTTGGGTCTGGGTATTTCTCCAAAATGTTGAATTTAGCAAGGTATAAGATGTTTTCCTCTAGATTTGTGAATAACTTGACACCATAGTCGTTTAGATTAAAGACTTGAAAGCCAACAATTGGAAATGACATATCTGTAACTGGGTGCTTGAGAAGTTAGAAGGAAACTGTAAGCTTTCTAGGTGCGTTGCATTTGATAATGGACGATGAGCACAAGCTACGAGTCAAATATGCTAGCAACGATGCTGCAACTATATTTGGAAGTTTTCGCGTACCTTGCCAGTTACTGAGACGAGGTTTGTACAACACGAGTTCGCGACAAGTGGCGGGTAACAGGGCGATGAGCTTCTGCCAAAATTTCACGGGCAACTACACAAAAAGTAAAAAAAAAAAAAATTTTAATGAAAATTTTGTGAGTATTGTGCTATAGCAAATCGTCATAAATCAGATTGATCCGAGACTAACCATATTCTCAGATCCTTAATATCCTCTATTATACACAATGTCTGACGAAGTAAGTTTTTGATTACGAAATATGAGCACTTTCCGGGTCACTAACAAGATTATTAGATCATCTGGCAAGTCATTAATCAACATTTCTGTGCTTTCAAGTTGAAGACTACAAAAGAACAAAATTTTTGTAGAAATGAATTCAATGTTAGTGGTTTATGCTCCAGACAATCCTGTCCCTTAGCAAATGCTAAATATGCCACGGTCAAGAATGTAGATGGTAAATTATATCTATACATGAAGACTGCAGAAAGAGCTCACACTCCTGCAAAATTGTGGGAAAGAATCAAACTATCAAAGAACTACACCAAAGCTCTAGAACAAATTGACAATCATCTATTATACTGGAACAAGTTCCTAATTCATAAATGTAAACAAAGACTTACAAGATTAACACAAGTTGCCATCACAGAACGTCGTTTGGCTCTAAGAGAAGATGAAAGACATTATGTTGGTGTGAAACACAAAGTGAAGAGAAGAGAAGAAAATAGGGAGAGAAAGGCCTTAGCTGCTGCTAAAATTGAAAAGGCTATTGAGAAGGAATTGTTAGAGAGATTGAAGAGTGGTGCCTATGGTGATAAACCATTGAATGTCGATGAGAAAATATGGAAGAAAGTTCTTGGACACGTTGAAGATGAAAATGAAGAAGAAATGGAAGAAGAAGAGGAGTATAACAGTGAAATGGAGGAGGAAGATGATAGCGATGTCGGTGAAATTGAGTACGTTGAAGATGATGGTGAAGATGATTTGGTTGATGTTGAAGATCTAGAAAGGTGGTTAGATGGAAGTGACAGTGAATCTTTTGAAGACGATAATAACAACTCAAGTGATAGCGATGATTCCAGTGATGATGAAGCTTCTGAAAAACGTAAGCAGGATGCTAAGGAAGAGAGAGCCAAGAAGAGACGTGCAAGAGTTGAAGTCGAGTACGAAGAAGAACCAGCACAAGGAAACACAATTTCTACGCACGCTTAGATTGTCGAAGTTGCTTATGAACCTGCATACTATTCACATCCATCACACATATCATATATAGCATTTGTACATTATTCTATCTGTTTTTCACTGTTTTGGTTTGATTTTGTTTATTTGTTCTACAATTTTACGTAGCTGAAAACCTTGATCACGAGCTTACCTCAATTTGTCCTTCTTTCATGGCCTGGGTATCTGAATTGGCCTTCAAATAGTTTTTATATATATAAGCTCAACTGTATTATCTCCTAAGCAATTGTTAAGGGACACATCTGTTCACCGCTCACTCACTGCCTTGAAAAGTACAAGATTCGGCACAAAGTTCCACCAAAACACTCACAAATCAGCGATTCTGAGCCACTGAGACCATGTCCAATCGCCGTGAGAGTAATCCGTTTAATGGAGCTCAGTCAAGCAGGAGGGATGAGGACACGCTTTTTGACCTCGACTTGCTGTCAAACTCACCACCTCACGATAAAATTTCAGATAACAATAAGCAGTTCCAAGAACGTGACTTACTGGGAGATGACCTCAACATTCCCAGTGGATACTCCAATGTTAAAGATTATCAATTTGAGAACCTAAGAAATGGTGTTATTCCACAACAGACGGTGAATTTAGATGATCCTTTCGATGATCAGTTGATTGAAAATGATGTCAATTTAGATAATGATGATGCTATGATGGGTTCTCATAGAACTCCGAACAGTCTGCTAGCCAACGTTAGACAAAGACTCGGCTTCAAAAACCAATACCAGGATATGGGAATCCCATTAAAGGATTATCCAAGCCATGAGGATCCATTCAGAGATCCTGATGCTTCTATTGGAAGCGATGCTAGAGCTCCCCCACCAAAGAATGAGAATTTCCAGCAAGAGGATTCAAGATTCCACATAGGACGTATATGGGATCGAATTCGTGGCAGAAATCAAAAACTGGACCTTAATAAAGGCCCAAGGGTCATTCACCTAAACGATAAAATATCCAATAAAGCATTTGGGTACAGTGACAATCATATTTCCACAACCAAGTATAATATTGCAACATTTGTTCCAAAGTTCTTATTCCAAGAGTTCTCCAAATATGCTAATCTATTCTTCTTATTCACCTCTGCGATTCAACAAGTCCCTGGTGTCTCTCCCACTAATAGATATACCACAATTGGTACATTACTGGTAGTCTTGTTGGTTTCAGCTACCAAAGAAATCATGGAAGATTTGAAGAGAGCTAATTCAGATAAAGAATTGAACAACTCCAAGGTTGAAATATTATCCCCTGATCATGGGGAGTTCATTACTAAACGATGGATCAATATCTCTGTTGGTGATATCGTCAGTGTCAAATCTGAAGAAGCCATCCCAGCTGACTTAGTTATTTTAAGTTCCTCAGAGCCAGAAGGTTTATGCTACATTGAAACTGCAAATTTGGATGGTGAAACCAACTTGAAGATCAAACAGTCTATTCCTGAAACTAGTCATTTAGTGTCACCAACGGACCTAATTTCAATGAGAGGTAAGATCCTATCCGAACAGCCAAATTCAAGTTTATATACTTATGAGGGTAATTTGAACCTGTATAACAAGGAATACCCATTGAATCCAGACCAGATGCTTTTGAGAGGTGCAACTTTGAGAAATACAGGTTGGATTCATGGTGTGGTGGTCTTCACTGGGCATGAAACCAAGTTGATGCGTAATGCAACTGCTACTCCAATCAAAAGAACTGCAGTTGAAAGAATCATCAACTTACAGATTGTTGCACTATTCGGTGTTCTAATTTTGCTAGCCTTGATATCTTCTATTGGTAATGTCATCAAGATCTCCACAGACTCCAAACATTTATCATATCTGTACATAGCCCAGAGAAATAAAGTTGGTCTATTTTTTAAAGATTTGCTGACCTACTGGATTCTTTTTTCCAACTTGGTACCGATTTCCTTGTTTGTTACCGTTGAACTTATCAAATATTATCAAGCATTTATGATTTCATCTGATCTTGACTTATATCACGAAGAAACAGATACTCCTACTATTGTTCGTACCTCATCATTAGTGGAAGAGTTGGGTCAAATTGAATACATTTTTAGTGATAAGACTGGTACTTTAACGCGAAACATTATGGAGTTCAAATCATGTTCTATTGCTGGTCGTTGTTACATTGATGAAATACCTGAAGATAAATATGCCCAAGTCGTTGATGGTGTCGAAGTTGGTTTCCACACTTTCAAAAAATTACATGAAGACTTAGCCGGAGGTACTGATTCTGAACTTATTGATGAATTTTTGACTTTGTTAGCTACCTGTCATACTGTTATCCCAGAGATTCAAGCTGATGGATCTATTAAATACCAAGCTGCTTCTCCTGACGAAGGCGCTTTGGTTCAAGGTGGCTCTAATCTTGGATATACCTTTACTACTCGTAAACCAAGATTTATTACAATTGAAGTGAATGGCAAGTCAAAGGAGTATGAACTACTAAATATCTGTGAATTCAACTCTACAAGAAAGAGAATGTCCGCCATTTTGAGATGTCCTGATGGGTCTATCAGATTATTCTGTAAAGGTGCTGATACTGTGATCATTGAAAGATTGAGCGAGGACAACCCCTATGTTACCGCCACTACACGCCACTTGGAAGACTATGCTGCTGAAGGCCTAAGAACCCTATGCCTTGCTACAAGGGTTATACCAGAAGACGAATACAGACAATGGTCAAAAGTCCACGAGGAAGCTGCCACTTCTATGGATGACAGAGCTCAAAAACTAGATGATGCTGCTGAATTAATCGAAAAGGATTTGTTCTTGATTGGTGCTACAGCTATTGAGGATAAATTGCAAGATGGTGTTCCTGAAACTATTCACACTTTACAGGATGCTGGAATTAAGATATGGGTCTTGACTGGTGATAGACAAGAGACTGCTATTAACATTGGTATGAGTTGCAAGTTGCTTAGTGAAGACATGAACCTCTTAATTGTAAATGAGGATGATGCAGAAGCTACGAGAGCCAACTTACAGTCCAAATTAGAAGCCATTAATCAGTACAAAATTTCACAGCATGAAATAGACACATTGGCCTTGATCATTGACGGTAAGTCATTAGGCTATGCTTTAGATTCAGCTGATGATTTGTTATTAGAACTGGGTCGTATGTGTAAAGCTGTCATATGTTGCAGAGTTTCCCCGTTGCAAAAGGCCTTGGTGGTTAAACTAGTCAAGAAAAAGACCAAATCCTTATTATTGGCCATTGGTGATGGTGCCAATGATGTTAGTATGATTCAAGCTGCTCACATCGGCGTTGGCATTAGTGGTATGGAAGGTATGCAAGCTGCAAGAAGTGCTGACTTTGCAATTGGGCAGTTTAAATTCTTGAAGAAATTACTGATTGTGCATGGTTCATGGAGCTATCAAAGAATTTCACAAGCTATTCTATATTCCTTCTACAAAAATCTGGCTCTTTACATGACACAGTTTTGGTATGTCTTCTTTAACTGTTTTTCTGGCCAGTCCATCATGGAATCTTGGACTTTAACTTTCTACAATGTGTTCTTCACTGTCTTGCCGCCTTTCGTCCTCGGTGTTTTTGATCAATTCGTTACTGCGAGATTCTTAGATCAATATCCACAACTGTACCAACTAGGTCAGAAGGGTGTTTTCTTCAATGTTACCATCTTCTGGGGCTGGGTTTTCAATGGGTTCTATCATTCACTAATATTGTTTGGTGGTAGTGTTCTATTCTACCAATGGGGATTCGCATTAAGCAATGGTGGTATCGCCGACCATTGGACTTGGGGTACTGCATTATACACTTCTGCTGTCATGACCGTTTTAGGTAAAGCTGCCTTAATTAGTAACATTTGGACCAAATTTACTGTGATTGCCATTCCTGGGTCATTCCTGTTGTGGCTGGTGTTCTTCCCTATTTATTCATCAATTGCTCCGTCTGTTAATGTCTCCACAGAGTACAGAGGTGTTTTGGCTCACCTATACACCTCTTTGACATTTTGGGCGATGATTATCGTTTTACCTGTTTTATGTCTAATCAGAGATTTTGTTTGGAAGTACTACAAGAGAATGTATTATCCAGAGAGTTATCACTATGTTCAAGAAATCCAGAAATATAAGGTCAGCACTTACAGACCAAGAGTTGAGCAATTCCAGAAGGCCATTAGAAAAGTTAGACAAGTGTCAAGAATGAGAAAACAAAGAGGTTTTGCCTTCTCACAAGTTGACGAAGGTCAAGAGAAATTGATCAGAATGTATGACACCACAAAGGCAAGAGGCCAATATGGAGAAATGAGAGAAGCTGACGAAATATGATATATACATAAATGAACAAGCTGGTCCTCAAAAGAAATCGTAATTCTACAATCAATCATACACATATAAGCGTCACTTTGTGAAAATTTATATTCTAACGTCTTTGATATCAATGCTTTGGTGAATGAATGGTCTAGAGCCACCACCACCTAAGTAATCTCCAACAACTTGACCATGACCTCTGATTTGGTACTGGTAGATCACTAAACCCTCTAGGCCAACTGGGCCTCTAGCATGGATCTTATTAGTTGAAATACCAACCTCAGTACCAAAACCATACCTAAAACCATCAGCAAATCGAGTGGATGCATTCCAGTAGACACCAGCTGAATCAATGGATTTCAAATACTTTTCTGCAGTTTCTTTGTTTTCAGTAATAATAGAATCAGTGTGGCCTGAAGAGTGTAAATTGACATGTTGGATAGCTGAATCAGCAGAGTCAACAAAATCGACTGCGATGTCAAATGATAAGAACTCCTTGTCAAAATCACCATCAACAGCTGGGACAATCAGTTTGGAATCACCTGATAATGCCGATCTAACGTCAGCAGTGGCGTGCAAAGTGACACCAGCATCAAGTAGTCTTTGAACGATTTCTTGAGCCTTGCCTTTCAGATCCCTATGTATTAGCAACGTTTCAACGGCATTACAACCAGCAGGGTAATTCGTTTTTGAGTCTAATACTATCTTGGAAGCCATTTCTAGATCAGCATCCTTGTCAACATAGATTGAACAGATACCATCAGCATGGCCAAGTACTGGAATTTTGGTATTTGACTTGATGTTTCTGACTAGCTCATTAGACCCTCTTGGGATGACCAGATCAATGTATCTATCTTGATCTAACAAAGACGCAACATCTTCTCTTGATTCAATCAATTGAATGGCATCTTTTGGAACTTTAGTTTTTGTCAAGGCATCATTGACAACCTTAGCCAATGCAGTGAAAGTGTGCAATGATTCTTTACCACCTTTTAAGATTGCAGTATTACCAGATTTGATTGCCAATGCAGTAATATTTGCAATAACTTCTGGTCTGGATTCAAAGATGATCAATAAGACACCGACAGGGGCAGTTAACCTGTACAAGTCTAAACCTTCGTCTAATTTGGTGGCTAATGTGATTTTGCCAACTGGATCATCTAGAGCAGCAACATCTAGAACACCTTGCAGCATAACATCAAATTTGTCACCTTTGCTTAGATCCAATCGCTTAATCAAAGAACTTGATAGACTGTTAGCAGTGGCAGCGTCCATGTCTTTTACGTTGGCTTCTAAAATGGTTTCTTTTGCTTCTTTGATGGCATCATGGATGGATTGCAGAGCAAATGATCTTTCCTCATTGGATAGTGTCTTCAGCACAGTGGAAGCAGCACGCGCTTTCTTGGCGATGGTTTCTGCCATTCTATTCAGGATTTCTCGTCTTTAGCTTTGAGTCTTGTGTGATGACTTATGACCAATTTTTTTTGTAGCTGTGATAGCATTTGTCAATTTGATTACGTCAGCTTTATACTACTAGAGAATAGACTAACTAATTGAGAATAGAAAGAGGACGAAAGCAATCGAGACGGACTACGGATACTGTAAGCGGATCGCAGCTTTGAGACATCCTATATTTGTGTGCTTGATTTTTAAAATATCTAGAAGTGCCACCTTTTGATCAAGTTTCAAGTTACACTTCGTTGGAAGATCACCGAGGCATCTGGGAAACCAAGTACATAGCAGCTACATCTAATCAGGCCCCACAATCTTCAAATACCTTCTAGGATGCAGCTATTTGATTATTTTTTTTTTCATTGTTTTTAGCCTCAATTCTAATACTCCTCCTCGTGTTCTCTGAAGAAGAGCGTGAATACGATGATTGAGGCATAGATCAACAGACCACCAGACGTACTCATAACCGTAGCTGATAGATTAATTAAAGCTGAATGATGTAGCACCAATGGCAATGCAACACCACTGACGACTAGTGTCCCAGTCACAAATTTAGAGAAATCATGGGTTGAACTGTTGATAGTGTTAGTAAACATCACACACTCTAAACAAGCGAAACTTAGCACTCACCTGGAACTGTCACTCATAAAGTCGTCGAAATCATTAGCTGACGATAGAAGGTTTGGTATTGGGGCTATTAGGAAGATTCCCACTGTTCAAAGTCCGTTAGTAAAGCACTATAATTCGAGGCAGCGCCATTTTGTAAGAATAGAAGTCTACTTACCCACGTATAAGGGATACCAATTCGACCATAGAGCGCAGGACAAGATGATTAAGAGGAAACCGGCAGCTAAGAAACCAGACAAGAAGATAATCTTCGTTAATGGAGTCAGTTGGGCCATTCTTGCTGGATGATGCTGAAGGTTTATCATTTCGATGATAACGGGTTTCTCCATGTTACTTATAGGTAAAAGCTACTTTCATGGAAATCTGGTTAGAGACACATTGGCATAAGCGAAGTTGTAATTTGGCGAACGACAAAGACAAGCAAAGATCTACAGAAATTCGTACTAAGAGTGCTTTATTAACTATATACACAACGCTACCACTGCTCTCTCACTCACTATGAGAAACATAAACAGCCCATACTATGTACAATCATTATAAATATCATGGTCCCCCTCATAGAAAGCAATTGAACATAATGGTTAAAGCTTCATATTATCAAAAACAAGAACAGACATTAAACACATTAAACCTTATCTAAGTTTAATCTTTCTTTTCATCGTTAGATTCGTTGGCTTGGTTTTTGTACAAGTCTTCGAATAATTTCAACGAAGCGGTTCTTAATTCTTCAGTCTTGGTTTTCAATTCAGCACCATCAACTTCTTCACCAGCTTGGGCTCTAGCAACTAATTCTTTCAATTCAGTGATTTGCTTGGTGACTTCTTCAGCTTTGGTCTTGTCAATCTTTTCTTCGAATTCCTTCAATGATTTTTCAGTGTCATTGATGGTTTGATCAGCTTTATTGGCGTTTTCAACAGCTTCTCTTCTAGCTTTATCTTGGTCAGCGTATTTTTCAGCATCAGTAACCATCTTTTCGATTTCAGCATCAGATAAACCTGAAGAACCGGCAACAGTGATGGAAGCATCCTTGTTTGAGGCTTTGTCTCTGGCTGAAACGTTGATAATACCATCGGCATCAATATCGAATGAAACTTCAATTTGTGGGACACCCTTTGGAGCTGGTGGGATACCAGATAAGGTGAAGTTACCGATTAATTTGTTGTCACGGACCAATTCACGTTCACCTTGGAAGACTCTAATCTCAACAGAAGTTTGACCTTCAGCAGCAGTGGAGAAGATTTGTGATTTTTTGGTTGGGATAGTAGTGTTTCTTGGGATCAATCTAGTGAAAACACCACCTAAGGTTTCAATACCTAAGGATAATGGAGTAACATCTAATAATAAAACATCAGTAACTTCACCGGCTAAAACGGCACCTTGGATAGCAGCACCAATGGCAACAGCTTCATCTGGGTTAACAGCTTTAGATGGTTCCTTACCAAATAATGCTTTGACAGTGTCAACAACCTTTGGCATACGGGTCATACCACCAACTAAGATGACTTCACCAACATCTGAAGTTGATAAAGAAGCATCTTTTAAGGCTTTCTTGACTGGGTCAACGGTCTTCTTGATTAAACTGTCGACTAAAGCTTCAAATTGAGATCTTGAGATCTTCAAGTTGATATGTTTTGGACCTGAAGCATCAGCAGTAATGAAAGGTAAGTTGATTTCAGTTGAAACAGTTGATGATAATTCAATTTTAGCTTTTTCTGAAGCTTCTCTGATTCTCTGAATGGCCATACGGTCGTTAGATAAATCAATACCATTTTCTTTCTTGAATTCTTCAACAATGTGTCTAACTAAAACAATATCGAAATCTTCACCACCTAAGTGAGTATCACCGTTGGTAGATTTAACTTCAAAGACACCGTTGTCAATATCTAAAATGGAGATATCGAAAGTACCACCACCTAAATCAAACACAGCAACGACTTTAGATTCAGCTTTTTCTAAACCATAAGCTAAGGCAGCGGCAGTTGGTTCGTTAACAACACGTAAGACGTTCAAACCGACAATTTGACCAGCATCTTTGGTGGCTTGACGTTGTGAATCATTGAAGTAAGCTGGAACAGTAACAACAGCGTTTTTAGCGGATTTACCTAGGTAAGCTTCAGCAGTTTCTTTCATTTTGTTTAGAACGAAACCACCAATTTGAGCTGGGGAGTAGGTTTCACCTCTGGCTTCTAACCAAGCATCACCGTTGGAATGTTTAACAATCTTATATGGGACCTGTTTGATATCTCTTTGGACTTCTTGGTCTTCGAAACGACGGCCAATTAAACGTTTGGTAGCAAATAAGGTGTTTTCTGGGTTAACAACAGCTTGACGTTTGGCTGGGATACCAACTAAACGTTCACCTTCTTTGGTGAAAGCAACGACGGATGGAGTAGTTCTGGCACCTTCGGCGTTTTCAATGATTTTTGGAACTTTACCTTCCATAACAGCAACGGCAGAGTTAGTAGTACCTAAATCGATACCAATAACTTGTCCTTGGACTTTACCATTAGAGTTGAAACGGGCTAAAGTAGGTAAGCGACGAGCCTGCTGTCAATGTTAGTATGATAATCCTTTTTTTTTGTTTTCTACAAATTCCGGTAGAAATGGAGTCTTTGAAGTGGTGCATCTATGATGGCAGAAAATGCATGACCTGCTCTTGATAGAAGCTTGTTACATTTGGAAAAAGCTCGCAAAAATAACATCTAGAGGGTCTGAAAGATCTTACCTCAACTTAATTGATCACCTTGATTCTTCCTTCTGTTAAAATTCATTGATTTAACCTTCGAGATGACTCTTTCCAGTTTTGCCCCCATCAAAATGAGTACTTGAAATAAATCCCAGTAAAACACCACTAAAGACTCAACAATTCCACCGTATAAAATAACGTACAGCACGCAATGAATTACGGAAGTTGTTAGATAACATTTTTGATCTCACTTGAGTTGATCCAAGAGGAAAAATTTAAGATGGAACTTGACCACTTAAGTATTGAAAAGTTTTTTTCTTTCTAAAAGTTTCGAAGAAAATCGACGCCGGACATCAAATTTTGTTACCCGCTGAAGTTTCTTCGACAACTTTCCAGGCCGGGTAAACCGGAATTAAACCGGGGTTAGTCCACATGACATATAGCCGGATCTGAGAACAAGACCGCATTTTTCAATTAATTACCCAGTTAGGAAACTACTGTAAAGGGATGAGACACCAACTTTATATCTCGAATAGATTGATCGAAAAGTTCAGATGATCAAAATGGAGATCGAAATGGAGATCTCGAACGGCTTTTTGATAAAAAGAGACTACAAAGATGAGTGCTAAAGCCATTCCTGAGCTTGATCTGAGCCTTTTAGATTCTGATAGGAATACTGTGGTTAACGATTTCAGGCATGCTGTTATGGAGTACGGCTTCCTCTACATTAAGAACTATGAGCAGCACTTGGATCCAAATGTGATAATTGCTTTAACGCAACAGGCCGAGAGATTTTTTGAGCTTCCTGATGAGGAGAAAAACAGAATTGAGATGGTGAATTCAAAACACTTTTTAGGTTACAATGGTTTGGAGAAAGAGAACACGTCTGGTAAAATTGACTGGAGGGAACAAATTGATTTCTGTTCAACTGATACCTCACCAACAGACACCACTTGTGTTTACAATAACTTGATTGGTCCTAACCAGTATCCATCAAGCGAAAAACTGCCATATTTCAAAAAATCCGTCAAAGATTTCTTTTATTCTTTGAACGATTTCTCCATACTCATCACCAAACTCTTGTTCGAAGCTCTAAAAGTCGAAGATGAAGAAGCTAATGAATACATTGACTTTCATGACACTCAAAAACAGTTCGCTAAAATAAAACTGGTCCACTATCCATCAAGGGATACCTTGAAATCTAGGGGGAATGCCACCGATCAAGGATGTGGTGCTCACAAAGACTCTGGTTTCCTGACGTACTTATTCCAAACAACTCCAACTGAAAACTGTCTCCAAGTCCAAGATATCTATGGGAACTGGTTAGAGGTGCCTCCAAGACCGAACACAATTATTCTAAACGTGGGTAGAACATTGGAATACCTGACAAGTGGGGTTTGTATTTCCAGCATTCATCAAGTTGTTGCACCAAAGCGTAGTTCTAGAATTTCAATTCCATATTTTCAGAATGTTAAGCTTGATTCTATCCTGAAGCCATTCAAGTTACCGAAGAACCTGTTGGACGAGAGGGATGCAAGAGATAAGCTAAGAGTTCAGAATGTGGGTTTCCAATTTCATCCTGAAAGAGGTGAACAGATCAAGAAGACCATCTTTTATAACAGATTGAAAGCTCACCGTGATGTTTCCGAAAGATGGTACCCTGAAATCTTAAATTTAATTGATCAGGAATCAAAAATCAAACGAGACTCAGAAAATAACACAACTCCATATTTATCTGAAAGCTTGAGGCACTTTGATAGGCTAAGGAAGATATTCAAGGCTCTTGACACAGCTCTATCGCTAAATTTGAGACACCGTACTTCTGATATCAAGTTGTTCAAGTTATTACCCCAGATTAAAAACTTAACGGGCTTTAGCGTTGATCTCAATGAGTTGCTGCAAATCGCCTACATATGGCCCGAGTTCTTAAGCTTGAAATTAGACCGAGATGACGAGTTTGCCATAGACGTTGATAAAAGAGAAGCTTCATTGTCATTGAAAAGCTTGGCCACTGACAGTGATAAATTTGACAAATTATTAGAGCGCTGGTATACGGAAAACAAAGGTAACGTCATTGAGATCCCAAGGATATCAAAAGAGTCTCTATCTTCTAGTATTATCGCTTCCAGAAAAAGAGTTAAAACGGAGATCTTACAAAAACAGAAAATTAAGAAACACCGCACAGATGAAACTGGATTATCATTGTTACAAAGAATAAAGATGAAGGAGGCCGAAAAGCTAAAGAACACAATTAGCCCGGAACAAAAATACCGTCTATATCTTGACAGTAAGGTGGATCAAGTTCTTGACATTGTTTCTACCTTGAGGCCAGATAAACCCCATTCAATAACCGCTCTTACTGAACAGGTTTCCAATAGTTTGAATGCTAGTTCCGCATTAGCAGAGAAGGAGGCTAGAGATCTAGTCCTTCATTTAGCTAGCAGATTTCCACAAGTGTTCAGATTAGTTGAGGGGCAAAGTATATCTGTTTTGCGATGGAAAGATTTTGACGTTAATAAATTGAAATTTGAATTGAAGAAAAGAGGTTCATTATAGATAAATATCACATATATATTAGTATTAGCCCAAAATATACTTATGGGTGTAGATCATTCTTGAAGTTATAAAATACTCTAATGTACATTAATTATTTAATTCTATGTTGAGTCCTCCTCTAGTTATACGAAATGAGTTTCTAATCGCGTAATGCAATATCCGCTGGTTTGTAATCCATAAAGAAGTATTTTAACACCAGTTCAATAGCCCAGGCAACAACCAAATCAAGGATGATTGTGATGGTTAATTTGGTCTTGAAGATGCGGTCCATTGGAACGAATTTCATGGCTGCGTTTAATTCCGGAATGAATTCAGTTGAACCGGACAAAGCTAGAGCGGCAACAGCCAATAAACCGTAGTACATACCTTTGTTATCTGAAATACTCTCCTTGAATGGTTTACCTTGGTAGTTGACAGCAAAAGTTGAGACTTGTTGGGCCAACTGGATTAAGAAGATACCAGTATTCAATAGTGATGGTGCAAATTCCTTCTCTAAGTCAACCTTTGGCTCTCTTGGTTCTAATTTATAGATCTCAGAGGTAATGTAAATTAAAGTGGAGATGTGAACGGCAAATTGACCCAAGATGGAACCCATGATGTAAATGTTGAAGATGCCCGGCTGTGGTCTTTCTTTAGAAAGCTTTTGTATTGGTGTACCTTTAGAAATACTCAAAAAACAAACAGAAATCAATAAACCGGAAACAGTGGCTTGACCATCACCAAACTTGACACCAGCCAAGTAAATAACAGATAAGGAATAAGCAGAAATCAAACAGTTCAAGGCCAGGATTTTGTACATTTGAATAGTGGAAACCAAAGCACAACGACCTTGACGGATAATATTGGTAACGGTAGAGACGTTGGCTAATTTGGAGGTGAATGGAGCGGCAACGGAAGCATCACCTAATTTCAAAGCTGGAGCTTCGTGTTCTTCTTCTAATTGGTTCATGGCACCTAATAATTTATCGGATAATTGAGATTGAGCATCACTAGGAACTTGACCTTGAGCATTGACAACTGGGATTTCTTCTGTTTGTTTAGCCAAGGATCTGATTTCCTCAGTCACTTCGATACCTTGCTTTTCGAGGGCTTTGATGTAATTTGGATTAGACTTACCAGGTGGATACAAGTGAGCAATTGGCAATGGAACAGGTGGATGTGGTTTACCCCATCTTTCAAATAATTCACATTGTTTGTCATAGATTTTTTGTTGAGCTTCAATTCTTCTTTGTTCTTGAATCTTTTTCAAACCTTCTTCAGTACCATTCAAGAGGGCAACACCAACATGTGCTTGTTTCAAAGCACCAACATCATTAGTCCCATCACCACACATTAAAGTATTGTAACCCAAGTGTTTCAAAGTGGTCAAAATAAATTCCTTTTGGGATGGCGAAACACGAGCATAAACCCAAGTATGTTTAATCAAAGAATGCAATTGAGGATGTTCTAATAACCTAGCCAATGCATAACCAGTAACAGCAATATCGTTAGTTCTGAAAATCCCTTCATCAATATTATCAGATGAGCTGAAAGGAATGATCTTAGTTTCATCAACATTTCTCCAAATCAATTCGTGATTACCATGATGTTCTTCAGGAGCATCCAAGATCAACACTTCACGCTCAACAATTTTCACTTCTTTAGCAACATGAACAGCAGTCAGTGGGTTATCACCAGTGATCATAATGGAACGATGTGATGACTCATTCAACATTTCGATAGTTTCAATGGCATCATCTTTCAGAGGGCAATGGAAAACAATGAAACCAGCAAAGATTAAGTCTTTTTCGACATCTTCTCGTTCTAATTTGTTCACTTTAGCTGGAGAGATATTGTCTTCCAAATGTTTGTAAGCCAAACCTAAGACACGGGAACCAGAACGAGTAAATGACTTGTAAATTTCTTCATAGTCCTTTGGAACTTCAGATAGTCTATGACGAATAGTTTCTGGAGCACCTTTGACCGAAATTAAAGTCTTAGAACCTAGAGCAGAGATAGAGGAAGATCTTTTTAAAGCAGATGAGAATTGGAAGCGACGTAAGATTCTGATCTTTTCTTTTTTGCCATCAACTTCTCTTTGAACGGTATCCTTTTCGCCAACACTCCAACCAACAGCTTCTAAAGTGGCCTTTTCCATTGGATCACCGACGACTTCCCCATCATCTAATTTGACCAGAGCATGAGCAGAGCCCAAAACATGACAAGTAACAGCTGGGGCTTCACTTGGTTTGGATAAATGACGAATATTATCACCAAAGCCAGCCAAACCCTCAAAGACCAAGTCTTCGCCAGTTAACGTACCAGTCTTATCAAAACAACAGACATCAATTCTACCAGCCAATGGGATTCTGAATGGCTCAGTACAGTAAATATAGAACTTACCTAAGGCGGCCAATGAGGTGTTAACTGCCATAGTCAATTCCATTGGTAATTCAGGTGGGACAACAGAAGTGATGATTAAAATACAATCCAAGATCAACTTGTTTTGGATACGACCCATCTTAGTACCCTCAACCCAGACGTACCAGGAAGCAGCAATGGCAAAAATCAGTAAGAACAAAATGAAGAAGAAGGACTCATAGTTACCAACGGAGATACGTTCAGCTGAAAAGATCATAACACGAACCAAAGAACCTTGAGATGTCTCGAAACCAGTTTTGGAAACAAGTGCTAAAGCACCGCTATCTGGAGCTGGCTCAACGACTGGATCAACAGGACCAGTCACTTGCAAAGCCTTTGTACCACCGTGCAAAACAGAATTCTTATCTAAGCCATCAAGGTCTAAGTTTTCATGACCTGGGCGTAACTTTATGGATTCCTTCAATAACGGCGTAGATTCACCGGAAAGCATAGCTTCGTTGACAATAGCTGTACCATCAATCAATAGTAGATCACATGGGACGGCTGATTCATCGTCGGTACGGGTGACAGAAACTAGATCACCCGGTAACAATTCAGTAGTTTCAACTTGAATCCATTTCTTATCTCTGTAGACATAGATCAGGAAAGGCTTAACACCCATAGTTCTAAATTCATTCATGGTGGAACGACGTTGGAAGACGGTGGTACATTCAAAAGTAACCAGCATAAATAACGAGAACAATGAGTAGTACCAGAATTCATCCATTAGCCATAAACCAACACAAAAGATTTGGAAAACAAAGAACGGAGCAGTAGCATGTTCTTTGAACAATTCCCAGAAAGTTGGAACAGGAATATCAAAGAAGTTCCTACCATACAAACGTTGAAGTTTTGAAAGATCACCAGAAACACCTTTTGAGTTTTGGAAAACAGATAATTTTGGTTGCTGATCAACGATAAACTGTGGAGGAGTGAACAGCTGAGTATCATCATGGTATATGAAGCGTCTCTTTTGAAACAGGAAGGAAGTTTGGATTTCATCAGGATACTGATCGCGATTGATTTCAACAATAGCATCAGCACCATTGTTTGGCATAGTGTGGATCAAGATATGAGTGGCTTCACTCAAGTTATCAGTCTTAACGTAGTTGAAAAGGGCATCGATGTTTACATTCCAGTTAGGCATCAATATTAGCAGAGCTTGTAGGGAGATGATGGAACCCAAGTAGACAAAAGTCCATTCAGATCCTTTTATATAAGTCTCGTACTGGGTGAAGTATATTTGGAAAAAAGTAGGATAGAGCGCTAAAAAGGGGAAGACATAGGGACGCTGTGTCGACAGCCTTGGTTTCAGCAACTGCGATGACTTTACAGCGCTATTTTGGACAAGTTCTGCACCCATCACTACTAATTGGTCTGGACTCTCTAACTGCTATATTCTGATGAGTTGTTGCCTTCGTCACGATGAATTTTCAACGACAGCGCGCACTTTTAAAAAAGTGGTAAATGCACATAATCTTCTCGATTTTGCATTCCCCACGGGCACGACTTCTCAGTAAGAGACTCAAAAGCCAGCTCAAAGATATCAGTTCGTAACATTTTCCCATCTTGCTTTCAATACCTAGGCGTAGAAACGGGGAATCGTGGTCAAGATGTCGTGATGATATGTTTCACTACTCTCACGCGATTTCAGATCTTATATGAGTTGCCCTAAAATAATCAGATCTTCCAAAATTCATTCTTCCGCAAACAATACGTTGCTCTAGATATTACAGTCGAAAGTCTATTGATTTTCTACGTAATTTTTCACCTATTGTGCTAATCCTGCGATTTAACTAATGTCTCGTCTTTATACATGTGAAACTAAGTTCAGTCTCTCCATTGTCTTCCATTTCTCTTTGTCATATTCTCCTATGACTTCAGATGGAAAGACGCTGTTCTTTGAGCCGCTTGAGCAATTTGATTCGGGAGTCCTCTGGGAACTTTCAGTCTTGTTTAGCAGGTCCAAAGCAGTGTTCGCTTTACAGGGTGTGGAAGTCTGTTGAACATCGCTATTGGAATAGTGATGCATGTTATCCACACTGGCACGCTTCTTGGAAGCTGAACCTTGTAATTCATGGACATAATTGAAGTTGGGTATCTCGTCGTTCTCATCTTTAAAGACAATGCTGGATAGCGATAAGTTCATCATACTTCTTTTTTTTGGAGAATAACGTATGGATTTTTTTCTTGGGGATGTTGGAACTGACTGGGTCTTAAAGTTGAATGAACTGATTGATGACTTATTGCTATGATTCTTGAAGAATGATTTATGTGGGGAGTGGGAATTAGTCTTTTGCATGTTCAGCTGAGCCAACTCTAGATCTTCTAAATGTAACGTGGATTGGGTAAGATCAATCGCTGATTTTAGTAACATGTCATCATCTCTCATTGACATATCGTGGACATCCTGAACAATCTTTAATGCCTGTTCTGTAGAGTCCTCTAAATTATCTTGATCCAGATCTGGGAGACCCAGTCTTGAGGTCGATTCCTTTTCATTAGTGACCATGGAGATGATAGATTCTGCTTCAATAGGTGATTCTTCAAAATGCTCAAAGATAGGCGGTTGAGGCTGTTTAAATGGTCTGAAAGAATCACTGTCAGCTCTAATTTGATTATTCTTAAATCTGGCCTGATTTTGTTCCCACTCCTCCAATGAGATTGTTCTCAAACCTTGTTTCTCATGCATCACTGGCCATATATCCTGCAGTGTGGTAGCCCTAGGAATCTCCTGTATGAATTCCTCTTCAATAGCTATTGAGTTCAAATTGTATTGGGAGCTTGACTTAAAAATCATATCTGCCCTCCCGAGTGACGGAGAATTCTCAAGAGAGCCTTTCAGTTTAGGTTCTTGTAGTGCTTCAGATCGAGGAACTGGTTCGTCAAAGACTCTCAGATGTGGTGGAAGTAATGCACTAGGTATTCTTTTGATTGCATCTCTTTCTAATAAGACGTTCTTGTCAGGCTGTCCTGCTCTGAACAATGTTGGCGTACCATTGGCATTATCTGGAAGTGAAATACTTCTCGGAAGGCTTGTTGATGACGTGGATTGATTGATAAGTGATAGTTTTTTGATGTTGTAATTCATGATTGTTTGTGAATTGTTTTTGGATCTGTTGATAACTGTTTTGTAAGTATCCTTTGAGTTCATTGTGGATAATTGGTCCTGATATGTCAATACTGGATAATCGAACCTCTGAGTTTTCTTTTCAACTAGTGTGGCAGCTGAAGCTTTCAAGGAGACCATCTTATCTTTGAATCCCTTATAGGAGGTCTCTTTGTGGTTATCTAATTCTCCAATGAAGTCCGAGGCTAAGTTATCATCAGACAGATCTGGCTGCAGGCATTGACCCAGTTGAATACCTAGTGCTACCAATGATGCAAGAAATAAACTAATGAAGGATTTGAAGATCTTTGAATTTGATGGTGGGAAACCAACAGTGAGTTGATCAATGAATGCAAGGAAATACGAGAGACCAGCTCCCAGTGATGCGGTTAATGAGATAATAACAATAACAGAGGTGATATAGTCAGCAGCAGGGCTTATATTGAAGGAACAGAAGGGTAGCAAGAAAAAGGTGATGAACTCAGCAACAATCATAGCCAATAGTCTAGCTTTGTATGTTGTATTCTTGTTTTCGATGTAGACCAATACACCAAGCACCCCAGCTGACAAACAGGTGAGCACTGTGGGTATAAGGATCCAGTTGGACTTGATACCAGTGAACCTGATCTTGCCTATTATGCCCATCGATTGATGAAATGAGTGGAACGATTTGGTGATATAAGAAAGTTCGTTTAGTTCTATGTTTAAATTTTCTTGTTCTTTTTCCTAATTGCTAACCTTTGATTTAGAATTGTAGTGACAGAGAACGAGGCTTCTGTCGCACGTATCTGGAATTTTACTTGTTACTTTGACAGTCAGACAAATTCGGGAAAAAGAGTAAACAAATACAACGGGTTCATGGGTTTATGGTTTGGCAATGCTCGCAGTGGAAAAAGGATCTATTTTCTAAGCTAAGCAGCTCTTTTGAAATAAGTAGGATGTGGGATTAGAAGCTGTTTTTCTCTAAACTATGTCCCTTATTTCTGTCTTTTGTTTCTTCTACAATCTTTGCTGGAGGCCTAATACCCTTGCTTGAGGTCTGATAGCTTTGTTTACTTTTGACCTAATTCGGAAACATTCGCCTGCAAACATAAATGTTCGCGAAGACGCAGATCAGAGAATTTTCATTTTGACCGTGTGGAATTGGCAGCCTTTTTTTCTAATCAGTGGGGACGCCAGAGAGATCTCCAAACAAGCTGAAATTGGAAATTATATGAGCTAGCTTCTAGCTGCTTCTAGCTCACATCTGCGGGAAAAAACACAGTATTCAAAGTAGAGTTGGAGATTCGTAAGTTTACTGAACACTTCACCAATCCAGACTCAAAGCCGTGAAGGTGAGCACTTAAGCAACTTATTAATGGCAACCAAAAAGTAATTGTTGAGTGGAGAACTTCGGATAATCCCAATATTTTCAGGCCGATAAGGTGGACTAAATTTTTGCAGAATAATTAAAATTGATAACCTTCATCAAAATATTGGTCTTGTGACCACATAATGGTTGGTGTCTGTCTTCCTGGATTTGTATTCAAGAAAAATTAATGAGTGTCGGGGATATCGAAAGACCAAAGAAAGGCCTTAAAGGGTTATTAGGCAAGCTCAAATCAGGAAGAGGAAGACCAAGATTAACAACTACTTCACCCGAGCCGTCAACTTTGAGAAAAAGAAGTGACCCCACCAGTCTTTCAGCTACTTCATCGTCCTCATCGCTTCCTTCATCGGGACATTCAAACTATGGAAAGAAGGTACAGTCATTGGGATCAGGTATAGCGGGTAAAGTCGAATTGTACCATAAGAAGACCACTAATGAGTGTTTCGCCATTAAGACCTTCCATCATAGAGAAACATATGAATCCAAGGATGAATATAAAAGGCGTTGCTATAAGGAATACCAAATTGTTCAAGGCCTTGACCATGATCATCTTCTTCGTGCTTACAAGTTCATTACCGGCTCTTCATTCCATCGAATTGTCATGGAATATGCTCCATATTCGTTACTCAAAGTCATACAAGTGTGCAGGCCAGATGAGGTGGAAGTGATGTGCTTTTTTAGACAGATCTGCGATGGGGTTAACTTTCTTCACTCGAAACTGATAGCTCACCGTGACCTTAAGATGGAAAACCTGGTGCTTGATGAATCAGGGAAAGTTAAGATTATTGATTTCGGTACTGCTTTTATCTTTGGGCCCAATAAAAATCAAGCTATGGGTATTGTTGGGACTGAAAGCTTAATGTCGCCAGAAGCTAACAAAAGCTTAAACTATGATAGCGAGGCGAACGATGTCTGGTCATTGGGTGTGCTTCTCTACAGCATGTTCAATCTGAACTTCCCTTGGAAGGCAGCTCGTGAATCAGATCCTGAATTCAACAAGTTTCTAAAAGGTGATTCAAGCCTAAAGGAACAGTTCCCTCAAGTAATGAAAGATCTGATCCTTCGAGTGCTTGCAGTTGATCCAAAGGACAGAATTACAATGTCTGATCTAATGAAAGAAGTTTCAGAAAAGATTCCCCCTCACTCTATGTGTTCAGAGAAGACTCATGCAAGGACACTGCGTCTTTGTGAAAAGAGACTGAAAATTTCACCTTAAGTTTGCGAAGCCTGCAAAATTAACGATTTCACGATGTACATGTGCATAGTTTTTGGCGCAATAGCCCGTAGTAGTCATGTCCATAGGAATTAATCTATCATCTCTCATGAAGGTAGTGTCCACCTCAAAAGGTAAACGGAAAGGTACCCAAGAAAAGTCAAAATCGTCAACAACACGGTAACCACTACAAAAAAAAAAGATGCTATACTACGAAAGAGAGCATGCCTGATCTAATTCTCGCAAAGATCCTTTCTGGTCTGAACGAGGCACAGAGTGCCACTGTCACAAGTCCACCACATGGACAGATTCAAGTCATTGCTGGTCCCGGAACGGGGAAGACAAAAGTCCTTACATCAAGAGTCGCGTTTTTAATGCTTCACCATAAGTTGAACCCTGAAGATATTATTGTTACTACATTCACTAAAAAGGCCGCTAATGAGATGAAAGAAAGATTAGGATGGATGCTTGAAGGTAGCGGGATCAAGGTTGAGAGATTATTGATGGGGACCTTCCATTCAATATGCGTGAGAATCTTGAAGAGATTTGGTTATTTGATTGATCTTGTACAGTTCAAAGTCGCTGCTGAAAGAGATGTTTCCGATATTGTCAAGAGTGTAATCGCTGTTAGTGAAGATGAATTGCATGAATTGAGAAAGACAGCAGGAGGAGAGGATACTAATGTCATTGAGAGAAAACCCCAAGAATTCGACTCAAAATTCGTTAGAAAAGAGATTTCCAGTCTGAAGTCCAGAGGTATACGACCGTTCGAATACAAATCCGACCCGAAACACTCAAAGGCAATGTTACTCCTATATAGTCGTTATCAAGAGAAGCTACAATTATTGAAGCTCCTAGATTTTGATGATCTGTTAATGTGTACTAATGTGCTATTGAAAGAAAATAAAGTACTTAAGTCCATCCAGTATGTCCTCATTGACGAGTTCCAAGACACGAACAGCATACAGCTGGACCTCATGCGCTCTTTTGCGCGTCAGAATGTTCACAATCCAGATAATATAACCGTTGTGGGTGACCCAGATCAAAGTATTTATGCCTTTCGTGATGCAGTGGTGAAGAACTTTGCAATTATGAGAGGTATCTATCCTATGTGTCACCTTATCATGCTTGGTGAAAACTATCGTTCTACGAAACACGTTCTGGACTTTAGCGAGACGTTCATGTCTCAGCAGAAAGATAGGAAGTCCAAGTCTTTGAACTCGCAACTCGAGAAAAGCTTCCCTCCAGTTTACACATACTGTGATTCCAATTTCTCTGAAGCTGAATATATCGCTAAAGAGATTACATGGATAAAGAACCTTCCTGGTCTTTATAAATATTCAGACTTTGCAATTTTAATTAGAGCCACTTATCTATCCCGTGCAATTGAATCGGCTTTGATTAAGGAGAGGATACCATACACAGTGGTGAAAGGTCGTGCATTCTGGGAAAGAAAAGAAGTGTCTTTGATGATAGATTTCCTTCGTGTGATAGCGCATAGTAATGACACACATGCTTTACTGAGAGCCCTGAGTGCGTCTATCTCCGGTGTTGGTGCCAAAGCTGTTCAAACTTTGACCAACGCCCTTGAAGATCAGCTGAAATTGGAAATCCCTACTTTGGCATCCTTAAAAGCTATTGCCGCTGGAAAGATTAATGCCGCTCGAGTCCCCAAGACCAAAATCAAGGAATTTTTGTACATGATTGACCCTGTTCTCAAGATTTATGAAAACAGGACCAATCGGCGGGATGCGATCTTAGAAGTATTTGATCAGATCAAAGGACTTCCAGTCTTTGAAAATCTGTTGAAAGGCGAAGAAGAGAAGGAAGAAAATCTGGCTGAAATTAGACTTCAAATTAGAGACTTTGATCCAGAAGAGGAAGATGAGATATTCATTGCAGAAGAGGATACAAAAAATACATTGGACCCCCCTACGAAGGAGTCGTTTCTTGAGAAATTCATCACATCGGTAGACCTATTTCTGACTGCAGAACCTGAGGAAGAGAATTCTGACGGTAAAGTTTCAATTTCCACTATTCATGCAGCTAAAGGTCTTGAATGGCCAGTTGTATTTGTTCCCAGCCTTTTGGATGGTGTTATTCCAACTGTCAAGGTTGCTGATGACGAAACAGTAAATGAAGAGCGAAGGATCTTCTATGTTGCCGCCACGCGGGCTAAGAATTTGCTCTATCTATCATCTGGACCAAGAAAAGGTATGGGGCAAGAAGAATCTAGATTTTTGGATGAAAAAGTACGTGCTGTATTGACTGGCAAACAAGTGGCCTTTAGGGATCGTACCGCGTTGAAGACACTATATGAAATTGCGGGTGTCCAGGCCCCAGAGGAGTCTGCTCTAGATCTTCATTGTCACAATTATCAAAAGGATTACACTGAAAGGATTAAAATTCAAAAGGAAAAAGTACTTTCTGAGGCCCAAAAGAGTCCATCGACTCACTTTGCTCTTAGAGAGACTGAAACAAAGAAAACTATTCATGGGATACATTATTTCAACAACCGTTACTCCAACCAGGCCAATCAATACTCCTTGCAGAAAGCAGAGAAGAGAATTGATATGTTGGCGACAGCAACAGTTACTAATGGACCAACCTATTCGAGTGCTCCAAATCTCGATGCAAATCCTCCTAAGAAGAGGAAGACACTAGGAGTCAGACGGAGAAGGCCTGGTCTATGAGATTTGCTTCTGCAGTCTTGATCGATGTTCCCAGCAAGTAATGGTGTTAAAAATCTCGCATAGAAGTAAAATTCACAATTTGCTGTAGCTTTGAGTAGGCTTATTTTAGGGCCTAGGAAATGTCAAGATTTGTGTCACCGGAAAATATCATACAAAGAAGGAAAAGAATTCGGAGCCAAACAACAACAACAATTGAAACGGGCGGAAAAAAGGTTTGTAAACTTCCGCCTCATCGATCCATCGATCAAGTCTTGAAAAGATGCTATCAGAAGGCCGAATACCCTCAGGCAGCTCTTCCCAGCTGAGAGTGCGACAAGGATCGGATGATACCCAGCTTAAAATCAGGAAAAAACTGACTCAACATTACACAGATATCCCGCAGCTTACCCTCAATGTGGATAAATCCAAGATAACAGAACTCAATATTGAAAATGGTTCATTAATGTTTGCCTTCTGGTTCGTTGTCTCCACCTATCTCCCCATCATGACCGCCTGCTTGTGCCCTATGGCTAATATGGTTTCGATTGCAGGCTTGGTGACCAATTGGAGGAGTGACCCAGATACATTAGACCATATTCACGATGCTAAAGATGTGCTTGTTCTGAACATCTTCTCTTTGGTAATGGGTGCTATCGGTAATGTCAGTATAATTTTAAACTTTGGTAAAAGAGTGAGTTATACTATCTGTCAAATAGTATCCACTGTTTGTTTCTTCAGTGCAAGCACCTTTTTGCTTGTCGCTATTCTAATCGCAAATCACAAGTATTACGATATAGAAGACTTTAACAAGACTGATGGGTTTTGGTTTGCTGTCTTGACGGTGCTTCTGTACGCAGGTTGTTGCTTTTTGTGTGCCTTGAACTTTGCAGGTCACCTGTTAGGTAAATATCCAGCTGATTTCAACTTGTCCACTTCAGAAAGAGGTTTAGTCATCTATGCCTTTCTGCTCGCTGTCTGGTTTGTCTGGGGTGCGGCTTTATTCTCCCACCTAATCCATATTTCATATAGTGCTGCACTGTACTACTGTGTTGTGTCATTGTTAACTATAGGTCTTGGTGATATCACGCCTGTCACCGCAGTGTCAAAAGCTCTAGCATTATTGTATTCCTTGACCGGTGTTGTCATTCTGGCTTTGATTATTGCTATGATAAGATCCATGATATCATCGAAATCTCGTCCAGTTCTGTTTTGGAATCAGGTTGAGATCAATAGACGAAAAGTCTTGAAAAAGATCCATGAGCAGGAATTGAAACTCTCACAAGAAGATTCTTTCGATTTGATGAGGTCAATCAGAAGACAAGCTAGACGTCATCAACGTAATCAGCTTTCTGTTATAACCTTAATAATCTTTATCGCTTTCTGGCTGATGGGCGCTATGATCTTCCACTTCACAGAAGGCTGGAATTACTTCGATGCTGTCTACTTTTGCTTCCTATGTCTATTAACAATTGGGTATGGTGACTTTGCTCCAAAATCTGCTGCTGGCAGGCCAGTCTTCATTGTTTGGTCTCTAGGTGCTGTTCCACTAATGACAGCTTTAATTTCAAATGTTGGTGATACTGTTTACAGAGTTGCCATGTCAGGAGTTTCACTATCCATAGTAATGAAACTTTTCAATCGTAATGGACCCCTGATTACAAGAGATATAGAACATTATATGCAAGAAAGAAGTGAAGAGGAGCTGGATATGGAGGAAGAAAGAACAGCTGATGAGATAATGATGATGGCTTCAAAGAGAGAGAAACATGTGTATACCAGAAAGTCGGTGTTTGATGGCATGAAAAAATTGATAGTTGAATCTAAGGATGACCCATCAAAGAGATATGGTTTCAAGCAATGGAATACAGTAATGGGACTATTGGAGTTAGAAGACGACGAAGTCGAGATATTGGGAATAGACAACGACTTATTCTGGTTGAGTGATGAATCACCACTACGGTACCCAATTAGTGAACCTAATTATTTGTTATTCTTGCTGTTCAGTAAGATGGAATCGCTAATTACCGAAGAAATTGAGATGCTGAAGAAAATGAAAGGAGAGGAGAGTGATGGAAGTGAGGTGAAAGACTTGAGCGACCTCAGCACTAAGGGGATACCTTAGCTGGACGGTATTTTCCATAATTGGGGGTTACTGTTGTATAGCAGGACTGCAGATGGGTTTTTGATTTTAATGAATGAAGAATATTTATTAATCTTTAACACTTGTATGGCTCTTTCTGATTTTGTCACAATTGCATTTTCTTCATGTTGGCTCTGATTGATTGACTTAGTTTAGTCTTTGAGAAATCAAAACTTGGATCAACCTGGCAAAATGCATCGTGGCATAGTATTTGCGCAGTTGGTCTTTTTTGTGGGTCAATAATGAAACACTCGTCAAGGAAATGGCGACCTTCAAGTGAGACAAAAGGTAATGTGTCTTCAGGAATAGGAGGAGCAGCTTTGGATTTTCCAATCTTCAACATCGCCGGAATGGCTTCCAAATTAGACCAAGGCCTTCTGCCAGCAAACATCTCTAGAACAACACATCCAACCGACCAGATGTCGACTTTAGCGGAATATCCAGCACCAGAGCTATTGACAACTTCAGGAGCCATCCAAAAAATGGTACCCTGCATAGACATGCCTGCATCATTTTCATATATATCATTTGATTTTTTGGAGATACCAAAGTCAGAAATCTTGCAGACACCATCTAAGTCCAGCAACAAGTTATCAGCTTTCATATCTCTATGTAGGATGCCTTTTGAGTGTAGATATGATAAGCCTGAAATCACCTGTGAGGTCAATGACTTAATTAACGGTTCTTCAAAGCGGCCATACAGCCTTAGACAAGATGCCACAGATCCACCAGCAACATATTCTAAAAAGAGATTGTATTCTCTTTCAGTATTCTCAAACCCCAAGTATTGAACAATATTCAAGTGATCCAAATCTTTCAATGTGTCAACCTCAGATCTTAAAGCATCAATAACATCATAAACTCTTGGGTTTTCCTGGCCTCTACCGGATGGGATAGACACCTGCTTAACAGCAATCATCTCGCCAGTCGTGACGTTAAGTGCCACGTGAACGTTTCCAAAAGTACCTTTCCCAATGAGTTCACCCTTAATCCATGAAAATTCCTTGATATCGTCATCTCTGTCTTTTCGTAATTTACTGATATACTGTTTATGCCCCGGTTTAACCTCAACAACTTTACGACCCCACATCTTGGTACTCTGTCTTCTGACCAGTGAGGCGGCAGCGCTTGAAGTCTTCTTCACAGAGTCTCTCTTTCTAGCCTCACCAGCTTCTCTAGCAACTGCACGAATAGTCTTCATCCTTTGAGGCTTGTTCAATTTCTCCATTCCATCGCCAGAGCTACTAACAACTCTTCTAGCATCCGTCTCTAATGAAGATTCCTGTTTTTTCAGTTGTTGCTGTGCCACCTTGTCATTGGATGGTGACGATGGAGGGGTGCCAAAATCAATAACTGGACGATCTAAATCTGCATCAGGGAAGAACTTCTCCAAGTTTTCATATAGAACTTCAGGAGCAGGTCTAACTACCATTTCTGACATTGTGGAAGAGCTACTGCTTTTAGTATCCACTGGTGCTTTGGCCCAGAAATCATCATCCGAGTCATCATCTTCGGATTCATCTTCCAGGGAAGGGGCACCAGCAAAGGAAATGTCATTTTCTTTGAAAGTGTCCCTTCTCTTGACAGTTGAAGTGGAGTAGGTTCTTGACAGTGATTCTGAGCTTTTAGATGGTTCTTCATCTGTCATCATTAATTCAAATGTCTTTCTTGAGATAGGTGAGACAGAACCACCGCCTTTGTAGGGTTCAGGAATCAGTGTGTTACTGGAACCCGGTGTATAAGGTGAGATATAAGTACCCTCATTACTGACTGACTCCTTCACAGGCTCCAAGGTTGGAATAGAGGCTAATCTGGAATCAATTCTAATATTTGGGATTCTTTGAGCATCGATCTTTCTGGGCGGAGGAGGAGCGGTTCTTTTAGCAACAAAGCTTGGCTTATTTGAATATGGTGATTCTCGCCTCTTGTCGAAATTGATTTCACCCTTTTCTGTAGGCCGGATAACTCTAAATGTGCTAGTCCCTAATGGTTTCTTTCTTGTGAGTGACGAAAGCGATGGCCTAGTCAATAATGTAGGGACAGTGGAGGAAGACGAAGATGAGGATGTGGGTAGTGTAGAATGACCTGTCCCAGTATCAACAGATTGTGGATCGGTGGTTCCGGAGTCTGATATGGCTGTCATCACATCTTCCTGATGACTATATTGCTTGAAGTTCAAGTAATCGATATCTGGAGAGTTTGTCGCTGCTTTCGATTCATAATAGTGTTGAGGAGTATTTGGGTAGAATCTGTCCTCTTTACTTCCCATTGACTGAAGATCAGAATTTGAAGCTAATGAGGAACACATTGTGGAACTTGGGGCATCCGGGGAACTGATGAAGAATTTCCCATTAACACCATCAAACTTGCGGCTAACGATTTGATCGAGAATTTCTTCATCCAATGCTTCACCAACTGTAGCACCAAAATCGGCCAAGTAAATACTAAGTTTTTTAGAGCTAAAGAAAAACTGATCAATTAAGGACTTCTTGAACGATTTCAGGTCTGTGCATTGACCAATATTCACAGGTTTGAAATAAACGTTGTCTGTGGTTACCAGGATGTATTTGTCACCATTATTGTTATGAGGAATGGGTTGATACTTACGATCGATAAATAGCGGCAATTCATCGCCTATAGCTGAAAAGCTTCTGTGCTTATCCCCAGACCTTTTGAGTTCAGAGTTCTCAATTAGTTGTGAAGAACGCTCAAAATTTGATGACACTGGGCTAACTGGAGATGTCATCTCTTTGCTGACCATCTTATTCTTATCTCCTCTCTTCCTGAACTTGGATAGCAGGCTTTTAGATTCATGTGTTGTACTCTGCTTTTTTTCTTCCTGTGACTGAGGCAAGTTGGATGAACTAGATGTAAATAATGATAAAAGAAATGATGATTCTGAAGAACTTGATGGATTGTGCTGTCTTCTGAAGAAGCCATGTGGAACTGAGGGAGAAGCTTGCGGGACGTTCCAAGCACCTTTTGTTGTTTCAATACTTGACATTGGCCTTCTTCTTGATGCCCTTCTATTAATATCAGATATTTTGCTAGTGTGTGCTTCATTTGGCTTTCCAAATGTCGGTGCAGACAGTTCAGTTATCAGTTTATCTGTTATTGGACCAGACTCTGAAGTGGACCGTACTCTTGTCCGAATATCATCTGAAAAGTTTGGTCCAGATTCTTCACTAGCAAATGAAGACACGCTTTCGTTGGGGGATGGTGCACTGATTGTGGTAACCGATGATGAGCGACCAAGAGTTTTTCGTAGAAGATGGATAAAACGTGACTGAGTAGAGTCATTAGAAGTTTCAAGTTCAGCTTTGAAATTCTTCAGGTTCTGATAGTTGGTCAAGTTGAGGAATCTTTCACCAAATAATTCATGCTTTTTGAAAGTCTTGATCCATGATTCATTGAACTGATATAACTCCAACCAGAATACAACACGCTCCATCGTCCATTCTTCAGGCTGCTGCACTTGCCATGAGATGGATGAGTTTCGACTGTGGGGCGAGCTTCTCTGTACTTTTTCAACAGGGTGTTTCCCAGGATGTGAAGGTGACTCCATATGGAATCCACTGGAGTTCAAAAAACTAAAGCTGTGCTTCTTACTTGAACTATCCGGAGAATCATTGATGTCATCATTTGTTTTATTTGGAGTGGATGTTTGAACTTTCAGTGAGATTTTTGGAGATGGCCTATTGGAAGTCAACTTGGAAGGTGTTCGGCTGCTATTCGATTGGAAACTTTCTGAATTAGCCGTGTGAAATGAGAAACTCTCCATACTGGTGTCATTCACATCCTGCTGTATAAGTGATAAGCTCTGTGCAGCTTGGGCAAATAATAGTCTGTTCTCGTCTTTGACCGGTCTCCCCCCGTTTGGCTCAAAACTAAAACGTGATGATTGGCTATCAAGAGAAGTATTAGCTTTATGATTGGCAGGCCTAGTCCTTATATTATTTGGTGTATCATCTACTTTGAAACTATTACTTGTTTGCCGTAGTAGTTGTGCAGGTGTGTATGGGTTCTCTGAATCATCATGGTTCGCATTGAACTTGAAATTCTCGCTGTAAAGGGGAACCTGACCATTCAAAAAATCAGGAACTTCATCATCTCCAGTGTCACTGTCTGAGAGGTAATTCATACCTGTCCTGGGCGTACTTCCGATAGGTTTTGGTGAGTACTGGCGGATGTCCTTGTGTAAATCTTTGTTTTTGTTCGGTGTTTTTTAGAGGATTGTTCCTCCCATAAAAACAAATGAGATTGAACACTCCATCAAATGCTGTAAGATGATAGGAAAATGTAGATGTTTTGATTTAAACACACATTCATATGTACTGAGGAGAAACTCAGGAAAAAGACGGTCTTTAATTCGCTGCATTCAAGGAACTTAGGAGACACTTATCGCTCGCAATCTAAAGAACATCTTAAGCACATCACTACAGCACATGATCTCTAAATACATGATATCAGTGAGTTATATACAAATCCATTATTTCAGTTCTATCTTAGTAATTCTTAAGATAGTTCTATCTGGTTTAGAGATGGCATGACGCACTTTTCTTTGTCTTCTTTTTGTGATTTCCCTAACTCTCATTGGTAATTTCGTCTTTTCTAAAACAACACCTTTGATTTCGTATAATGAAGGATCAATTAATTTGTCCGTATATGTGTAGTTACGACTGCCAATTGTAGTAACGTGATGGAAGTTCAAAACATCGCCAACTGAGGCATGTTTTAGTCTGTATGGTAGGATAACCTTGTCACCAACTGTCACTAAGAATGGGTTGTTGTGAACTTTAATGACAGCATATAGATCACCTTCTAGTTTCAGTGGGGTTAGATCTGGTGCTTGTGGTAGAGAAGCTGGAGCAGATTCGGTTTCTACTTGCTTTTGGAAGTTGACGGAGTAGACGCTGAATGGACGAATAGCAGAAGGAAATGATGGTCTTATCACCATCGACTGGCGAAGGAGCTGAGCGCAGGTTGGAGCTCTAACAGCTCTGAGTGGTTGTGACGCCAGGCGAAGAAAGTTCATCTCTGTGGCAGGAGAAAAATATGGTAATTTACAGACTTGTACTCTGTAGATGATTCTGATGTTGTGAATTTTTCACTACTCGGGGAAGATGGAAAAAATATTGAATAGTTCACCAGAGCTCGAAACCTTTCCCTAAAAGGGGTATCCTCTAAATAAAACTATATAGGAGCGACAAGTAAGCCAAATATAGAAGTTCTCTCTCATTTCATTCAGTTTTCAAAGACTTCATGACTTTGGATCTTTGTTTGGTCATATGGGTGAATAAGGTATAGAACCCAGGTACGTAAATACCAAAGACAGCGATGAAAAACCATTTATACCAAGTACCGAGAACTCTCTCAGCTTCGTCTAAAGACAAGTAAACCAAAGTCAATTCAGATGCAACACCACCCGGGTATAAGACGAAGAATAAGTTGTATCTTAACCAGGTCAAAATTCTTGATGGATTACCGTCAGTAATGATATTTTGAGCGTAGTAGAAGTATCTTACAACCTCAGTGATTGACCAAGCTAAACAAACAGTGATGTAGGCCGAGCTTTCATTTGCAGGAGAATTAGGCAAAACTTGAAAGACCCCATAGACAATTAACAATCTTGAAAAAACCTGGGAGACAGTAGTTAGCACTGGAGACTTCACTATACCGCTTAATGAATTGAAGATTTCCACAACAGCCAAGGTTTGAACACCAGTAACAATTAAATTGGTTCTTTTGAACATCTCTGGTTGACCAACTGCGGTTGCCTGCAAAATTGTGTTCAACAGAACCAGCCCCCACAGTATACCTGCGAATTGGTTGTAGCTGATTAGATAACGTGCCCATTCATTATCGCGAGGACCGTTTTGCTTCCTTGAAACGGCCATTTTGTGTGTTATTTATGAGTTGACTTGTATCCGGATTCTAATTTTGCTGGTTTTTTTACCCGATCCACTTTAATCGCTCTGTACCCCATCAGAATCACTATGGGTCATGACACTATCTACCAAAAGATCATACCAATAATTTAACTAAAAGTACAAGAAGGATTCAGATAGAGAAGTTTGAATATATATTAACTAATAGAGACCCTCTAATATGACATCAAAATTATATAAAAGGACGTGGTTGTTAGAAGGGTAAAAACAAATAATGAGAGTAAAACTGTTCTTCTTTCATAAATCGTTTCAAAAATTAAAGGAAGAATATTATCCTTTATTCTTTATCATGGGAATGGCTTTTGATATAATTCGTCATGTTCATGATTCTGTTCTGTTCTTCTTCATCCCAGTTCAATTCCGTGTTGCTTTTGCTTCTAGTTAAACCTGTGCCTTCAGCATTCTCATCGTCTCCATCGGAGTATTCTTCATCATCTTCATCATCATCTTCAACATATTCAGATCTATCCTCGGCTGGGGAAATCATGTTGCTGTATAGAGGATGATCTTTCTTTGTGTAAGATTGACCATCGTCGTTTGGATCTTCATAGTCATCATCGTCATCATTCATGACTTGGTAGTGGTTAGGATGTGAATGCTGTTGTAATTGACTGTTATAATTACCTGAAGTCCACCCAACTAAATCTTCCTCGTCTTCGTCCTCATCGGACGAACCAAATTTGTCGGGTAAGTCATTGGTCAACTGTTGTGATATATATCTAGAGAATTGGTCATCACCGGTCTCATCACCTCCTTTGTTCTGTTCATACCCGGAGCCACCAATATCGTGATCAACGTTTGCATCAAAGATTAATTTGGCACCTTCTTGTGGTTCACCTTCAAGGCCTTCAGTTTCAGCACCACCACCCAATAAGGCATTGTATTTCTCCCTGGTTTCAACCAGTGTCTCAGTGACATATATAGTCCACTCTTGTGTAGAAACTGCATCAAGGACAATTTTGTGGATAGAGCTTGGTGGGTATAAAGCGGTAAATTTGACCACTTCTTCAGCAATCAAAGTCAGATGACCCATATAACCTAGTCTTAAGCCTGTCTCAAGTTCGTAATCTTCACATTTCTTTTGGCCGTCGATGATTAACTTAGTGATATTACCACGACCAAAGATGTCAATAGCCAAGTACTTATTATAACCAATCTCCATTGACCCATTCAGAATCTGTTGAACAATATCAAAGACGACGTTATGCAGGAAGTTGTTCCAGGGGAATTGGAAGAACATGTTCAAAATGGTTAAGATAACTGAATTATCAGCTAATGCAATTTTTAGTTGATCTCCTACAACACGATCTTTCCTCAACTGAATTTCATTTTCATCATATTGTAGTTCTGGGGTGGCATCAACATCATCAGAATCTGGCTCTGATTCTAAAATGCGTTTTTCTTCTTCATTCAGTAATGCGGATTCATTTTCTCTTTTGTCAGTTATGGTCTCAATATCTAGGATGTTTTCAGTAGAAACCTGTTCACCTTCATCATCTTGTGCATTTTCATCTAATTTTGCAGATGGTGATGATGAGATATGTAAGCCTTTAATGTCTCTTGAAGCCTCCTGATCAATGCCATCATCATCCAAACTGTCATCTGGTTCGTTATGTTCCGTGTTTGAGTGCTTTTCTAATGCAATGACCCTCATTCTTTCAAGATCACGCTCACGAACAATTTGTTCACCAGATGCATCATTCAATAAACCCATGTTTGAGCAGTGCAATAATTCTGCAATCAATTCACAAATTTTAAATCTTTCAAATCCTAAAGGCTCAATTGACCCAAAAGGTGTCTCAAGTTCAGGTAAGTTTGTTTCTCTCAATATTTTTGCAAATTTGATAATTTTTTTGGAAAAAATCTTGATTAAATGTCCCAAGTAAATTGGATCTCTTGAAGTTGGTGGATGCGATTCAATAGTGATGAATAAAACTTGAATGAAATCATAATCTGAATTATTCTTTCTAATGATTTCAATAATTATGGCAACACCGTTAGATAAGGAAGTACCACCTTGTAGCATAAAGTCAGACAATTTCTCCATAATTGGTTCAGAAACCAGCTCCCTCGTCATTTCATTAGGACCAATGGTGGAATTATCGGTATTGGAGTTGGCACTTATAGCAACAAATGCCTTTATGAAATCAGCAGCAGCACTTTGGGTGCCTGATGAGACTTTTGGATCCAAAAATGAAACTAATTTAGCTACTAAGCCCTGGTCCTTCAGCAGATCAATGATACCTGAAGAATTGTCTGGCTTGTCCGTACTTATGACTTTTAGCAAGAAATCCATCAGTGGAGGGTTATCGATATGTTTCAAAAATCTGTCCACTATATCATTTTGAGTTAGCAAGAAGCTCAACATCTCATCAATCTTCATGTCAAGCAGGTGCTCATTAATCTTCATAAAGTAAGTGGATAGAACCATCGATAGAGGACAATCTTTATCTAATATACTCCATAATTTGCTCAACAAATCTTGATTCTCCATGAATGAATCTGTTAGTGACCAGGCATCAACACTCAAGATTTCGACAGCAACTTGCGCTCTTCTAGCATGCACTTCCTGAGGGGTTTCCTTTCTGTCATTGAACTGCTGGATATCATCAGAGTCAGAATCAGAACTATCGCTATCATTATTTGGCCTTTCTTCCTTTTCTTCGTTGATCTTCTCTGCATTTTCTTCTTTCACTTCGTGGTTCTCATTAAGGTCATTAGTTATAGCCGTGATTGTTTCAATATCATCAACCTCATCTTCGGCAGTAATGATATAGTCGATTAACTTGTCCAACACCTGACGATGTCTTAAATACTGAATCAATTTAATGTTTGAGCCTGCTAGTTCCTCCAACAGATCTTGCTCGTCTAAAAGCTTATCTAAAATCTCTAGATTGGGTGTGACATTAGCATCTTCTTCTTCTTCTTCATCAATCGTATCGTCGTTGACATTATATTGGGAGTCGTCAGAATCTGTCGACGAGTCCGAATCAGGCCTCTGCTGACTTGGCTTTTTGGTCTCCTCCAAAAAACCCTGTTCCAGTAATGTATTTATACTAGAGACATCATTGTATCCATTTCCAAACCTCCAAAAGGATCCAGACATGATTTTTAGATTTAGTTAGAAAGTTCGATAACGGTAATCAATCATTCAATGGGGTAAAAAAAAACGATGAATGAAAATGAAAAATGTTATGACTTCTTAATCTGAATGCAATGCAATAAACAAAAACACTTGAACGTATATGACTTATTTGAAACCAATTGGCCCTGTGAAAGTTGCAATAAAGTGGGAAATCAAACAAGTAAGATTGGGAAACTTTCCAAATGACGAAGAAACGCTACCAGAATGGCTTTATCTTCTTCTGAACCTGTCGGCCTTTATTTGATTAGTCTCAGAGAGTCCCCACGTTGTAGAGAAATCTTCGATTATGAATTGAGAATGACTTAGGATTATGAATATCTCTGGAAGGTTGAAATTCAAGCAAACTCCCAGTATTTGCCTATATCAAATGACAACAATTGGACGAAAAGGTAGTAGAAGGGTCAATTTCTTTGTGGGTCTCACCAAAAAAGTAAGTAATAAGATGTATATGAGCTTTGACTACCAAGCAATATAAGCGGTTGCGCTCAATCGGTAGTTTTAACGTTGGACTTTGTTGTCTTCGATGCTTGATTCTCATCCTTTTTCCAATTTTTGTCAAGCGACAAAGAAAATTTTGCTGGGTGGCGCCAACCAATAGAACAGAAGCTCATGGTCAAATAGCCACTCCACGTCGCCTAGCTGTAACTGAAGCCAAAGAGAGGGCCAACTCTCGGCTTGCAAATAAACGATGGTTTCAGCCGAGAAATCTCAGGCTCATAATAAGGTAGGGATGAGCGAAAGGGGTTTTGTGTATGACACTCAACATGTATCAACTAATCGATGGTGTCTACAATTCTTAAAAATAGGCCAATACGGTAATTTTCGAGGCATTCTAAGCGAGAGCTCACTAGTGTCCTAGGTCCAAATGTGTCATGTGCTGGTGATGCTGGAAGTCGGACCACGCCAGTAATATGGAACTTTTAGGATAATCAAAGCGGACATGATCACAAAAAGGAAAAGAATGGCGGGACACAAAAGCAATTTAGGATTGACAAGCACAAAAAGTCTTCTCTTATAATTATGTCTAGATATCTAAAGCTTACCTACATATAAAGTTTAGATTTTTAATATGAATAATTCGAAGAGGAAAGCCAATAAAGTCATATCTTCAACGGCTAATCAATATCTCTGTAATATGTACTATTGATGGCGCACCATCAATTGCCTTTTAGTTCGATAGATGAGGATAGAGACGATCCAAGTCTTCACTCGCATAGATTCTGACACGTCAAAGTATGAAGAAAGTTGAGTATTTTCCTTTCTAACTTAGCTGTACAAGATTCAAACCTTTCTCACCTCAGTCATGGGGTTATTTCTCTATTTGAAAACTTCCAACTGTGACACAAGTTTATCAAAAGGCGGAATGACACCTGAGTTTTTGTAATCATTATTATCATTTTCAAATAACACTTGAATCTTGTTCTTGATATAATCGGTATCGAACCTGGATAACAGTTTCTTCAAAAATTGCAGGACTTCCAGTTGGTGTTCATTGTAGAATCTGATATTATAGCTGATAACATCACAAATGATTCTCAGCAACTGATCCAATGTTATTTCAAAATCGCCTTTTTCATTAAAGCGGCTGAAGACCTGGAACTCTTTATCAAAATATCTATCACTCCATAGTCTTAGTAACGTCAAAGCTGAAACTATATCAAACTTTGCACTTAGGGTTGTTCTTAACGATGCAACTGCATTCTTATAATGACCGGCTCTATAAGCAGTCAAACCTATTAATTCCCATTCCAAAGCGCTGTGTTTCAATTGTTGTTCATTAGTTAGCTCATTTTCAACAATAAGAACAACCCTTAGGTCTTCATATAGAATCAGGAATAGATCGTCCAACCATTTTTCACATAATCTTTTCTTTCTGAAGTCTAATGCTGGAGGATGTGAGTTAAGTGTTAAAGTTGATACGTTTTTGTATTCTTCATCCATGATAAAGACATCGGATCTGTACCTCATCAGACCATCCCATCCAACACGATTGATGATCAAGATTAGCAATTCATATGCCCTCTTATGTGTTCCCCTCAATAACTGTCTGTTAACTCTCAGCAAAGCCGGATCCACGGCCTGGACTTCGTAACGTGGAACAAAATTGATCATATTATCTGATTCGTACCCCACAATTTCACACAATTCATTCTCCCAAAGGAATTTCGTCTTACCTTCAGTCGGCAATGATTTGGTAATTGTGTCTTTGGAATTGATTCCTAAATAATCTTTAGTTCTCCCGCTATACATCGGCACAGAATTCAACGACACAAGAGCTCCGGTGATATCCTCGTTTAAAACTTGCGATTTCACAAGATGGTACCATGGCTGGAAGCTGATAGGGTTAGCCTCGACGGCTTTCAGGGCTATCTGATAAGCTAATTCGGCTTTGTTTCTGGAGAGCAAGAATTTGACTTGTTCCGTCAGCAATAAAGAATCTCTAGGGTTGAGTTGAATGGCATTGTATAGTAACCTAATGGCATCGATTTCCCTATCTTGTTTCAGTAATAATTTTGCAAGAACCAGATCATAATTATCTCTCTTCTGCTTGATTAAATCAATAGTATAATCGTACAGGTCAGTCAGCTCCACAATCGTATACAAGGTATCAAGCAAGAAGTTCTCTCTGTTTGAGGGCCTCTGCACAATCGACTCTGCGCCAAAGACGAAACCTTTATCTAGATAACTGACAAGTTTTGAAATGATGTTTTTAGCTTGTGTCTTGGAATGAATCAACGTTTTTTCAACTAATGCAGGGACTTTTCTTTCACGATCTTGATTGATAATCACAGATCTGATGATCCCACTAAGGAACAGTTCATCCCAAATCTTAGGTGTAACGTCATTCAAAATCTTATTGTTTCTATCACTTGGTATCAATTGGAATTGTACGGCATTGTTGCTCTCACTAGGGAATTCAACCCTAATTCTGATATCACATTTTGAGATGGCATTATATGAACAGTAAGTGAATATGGTCGGATGTTTGAAAGATGCACTTGTTTGATTCAAGTTTAATGTTGTAATGTAACCTATTGGAGCAACTTCAGAACTAACATCCAGACCGGTGATAAAGTGATAATTGCCTTCTTCCTTCTGAGATTGTTTGTTATACTTAGAAATGTGCACCAGATCAGGTGGCCCGATTTCTTTAAATAAATTCAGAGCAGCAGTCCTGGCACCAATTGCACTTCCAAAAATATTCTCATGAACAGAAGGAACAATAACAACGGGTCTTTCTATGGACGATCGGTTATGACTTTTATTCTTCTTGGATGGAGACATAGAAATACCTGGAATGGTTTGTTTGGTGGATTGAACGCTGTCACGTCTCTCATTGACACTTAAGAAGGACATTGGCGGATAAAAGAACAGCCTCAATTGAAATTCTGCTCAGCAAATGGGATGACAACTTAGGTTGTTTCGGCGGAATGAGATGGATCTTTGACAGGTTGATCTCTAGACTGCCAAAGTACCCAACACTGGCACTTTTGGAATTTTAGTGAATCCGCGAATTTCTAATTTTTACGGAAACTGAAAATTGTTTGTCTTTCACTTCTTTCTCAAAAGGGCCCCATTTGCGTTGTGTTCGTTTAGTGGCGGCTATCTGTTCTTGGTAGCGTTTCATACCGTTTTTGCACCTTTTGTTTAGTCTCTGCGTTCTGCAGATAGTTTTACTCTTTCCCCTCTTTCCTTTGTTTGTCTATCTTTTTCTCATTTCTTTTTGCATTCTTAATTGTTTTTGATTTAATATGAGCTCTATCACAACCACCACAGGGCTGTCTGAGTTGGAGCTTAAGAGACAGGCGGTACTAGCCTCGTTAAAGAGGAACCGATCAAGGTCACAGTCCCCACTGTCTTCTTCCGCTGCGCTCAGCGTCCCAACTATTGGTGCCGCTTGTGATGATGAGTTAATTGAGGCCATTCTGGATTTAAGAAGTATAGGTTACTCATTTGATAGAATAGTAAGTGAGTCCGGGGTGAAGCGAGAGTTTCTAGAGGGTTTTTATAAGGAATTGAATTTCCCAGTACCGTCTGTTCCTATCGTTGCTACCCCACTACCAAAAGAATACCAAAATTCCTCTGACAAGGTTCAATTTGGCGTTAGTAAAAAGACCAGACCTTCGTTCCAAAACAAAGTATACAGAAGGGAGATTGAAAGTCCTGAATGGCTGAAGAATTTGGTGATCGATTTGCAAAGCTCTGATGAAGAAGAGTTTGATGAAGAAGATAGCGATGAACGTGGTGAAGATGATGTCAAAGGATATCCAACAGACAATGATCCTTCTGAGGCCCTTGCAAGCATTGAGATAGCACATGCTGCTGATGCTTCCTCTATTAGCAAGAGAAAATTAGAAGCGCTCAGCCTGGAAGGTGTTAGATCGAAGAAGAAATGCATAAACGATAAGATCAACTCATTATCAAAAGAATTGACTGAATCAGGGAAAATCTCCAAAAATGTTAAGCAAGAAATTGAAAGAAGACAACAGAGCTTAAAAGTGACAGAACAAAAGTTGGAACGTTTAGTTAAACAGATTGAAGAACTGAAGCAGATGAAGGAGAGTGATCTAGAGATCATAATGGAGCTAAAGTCACATAGCATGAAGCACCAGATGTTGAAGGATTCACTGGCTGAATTACTAATAGAAATTGATACTATTGAGAAACAGGAAGTAAATTTACTTAAAATTGAAACTGAGAAGAAAGCACTAAGAGAGAAACTTTTAAAGCAGATGAAGAATAAAAAAGAGGAAAAGGCTGAAGTTCCAAAGGAAAATAAAAGCATAGAGCCTACGGAACCTTTGAACGAATCAGAAGAGGAATTTGTGAGCAGTGAGACGATACATAAAATTCCAAAGGTAATTATAATCTGAATCCACAGATATCATTTTATTTTTATTTAGATTTGATACTGACAATGAACATATAGACCCACAAATCCACATTCACACCTTACGAATCGCTTGGCTTGCGAAAGAAAGCCAATACATCTAAGATTGAAGACAAAACTTTATGTCCTATTGAACTATTGAATGGTTCATGTACGGAAAAAGGCTGTGAATTTCAGCATTTGAATTAGCTATTCATCTTAATGTTAAATAATATGTAATATTAATATATTTACAAGTAATATGACCGAAGTAGAGAAGAATTCTTGGGTGATTCCGCTGAAATCGTGTATTATACCGCCTTCTCTGTGGGGTAAAGAATAATTCAAATATTCTAGCTTTGGAGCCATATAAAGACTTATCTGAAGTCACCTGGGACTGGGTATTGAGATACCCATTCTGAAACCTCCTCACCCAAAGCTTTAACATCGGCCGATTCATCAGCTAATTTCTTAAAATCGATTAATTGCGCCCTAGCATCTACACCCTGTGCCTTAGCTTTTAAGTCAACAGCGATCTTGACAGCTCTTTCAATGTAATCAACAACTTGATCGAATTCTTTTTCTTCAAACCCACGAGTGGTCATTGCTGGTGTACCAACTCTTAAACCAGATGGGAATAGGGCAGATTTGTCGCCTGGGATAGTGTTCTTGTTAGCAGCAATGTTTATTCTCTCCAAGACAGCCTCTAATCTTGCACCATCGATCTCCTTGGAACGTAAGTCAATCAAGATTAAGTGGGTATCTGTACCGTCAGAGACTAATTTGTAACCTTTGTCTTGTAAAGCCTTTGCAAAATAAGCAGCATTTTCAACAACTTTTTGTTGGTATTGTTTGTACTCTGGAGTTTGAGCTTGTTTTAAAGCAACTGCTAATGCTGAGATTGTATGGTTATGTGGACCACCTTGATGTGCTGGGAAGACTGAAAAGTTGATCTTCTTTTCCAGGTCATAATAAATCTCTTTACCTTTCTTTGTGGTTTTTCTCAACCCCTTTCTGAAAAAGATCATAGCACCTCTTGGACCTCTCAATGACTTGTGAGTAGTAGTGGTGACTATATCAGAGTATGGGAATGGTGATTGAGTAACACCAGAAGCGACTAAACCTGAGATATGAGCCATATCAGATAGGACATAAGCATTGATCTTATCCGCAATCTTTCTGATTCTGGCATAATCAATCACCCTTGAGTAAGCAGAGGCACCAGCAACGATGACCTTTGGCCTATATAGTTCAGCATTCTTTTCAAGTGCATCATAATCGATCAAACCTGTTTCTTCATTCAATCTGTATGGTAACGTCTCAAAATATTTGGAAACAAAAGAGATCTTTGTGCTTGGGGTTTGGTAACCATGAGATAAATGGCCACCGTGTGGCAAATCTAAACCCATTAATCTATCATGAGTGTTCAAAATGGCTGAATACGCATACAAGTTAGCAGGAGCACCTGATAATGCTTGAACATTAACACCCCATTTCTCAGCATCTAATCCAAATGCCTCTAGAGCTCTCTTCTGACATAACGATTCTGCTTGGTCAATGAATTCATTACCCCCATAGTATCGTTCACCTGGATAACCTTCTGAGTATTTGTTTTGCATTTCTGAACCTAATAAGTCCATAACGGCCTTTGAAGTGAAATTTTCAGATGGGATCAGAGTGATGGATGATTTTTGTCTGTTACGTTCCTTGTCTAGGATATCAGCCATTTCAGGATCAATCTCAGAGACAGGTTTTGAAAGCAGTTCTTGAGCTTTAGAAGAAACGGCATATGATCTCTGAAATCAAGAGCTGTTAGTATCAGAGAACGTCATCGCAAAAAGGGTGTTTAAAGTGATTGAGGACTTACGCCGAAAGTTCTTGAGACTACCGTGGCAGTAGCAATTGAGAGAAATTGAGAGCGTAACATTGTTAGAAATCAATAACTCTGTGGAACAATGATCGACAAGAGTGGGACAAAGCTTTTTTTTTCGTTGTCAAGTCGTTTCTCTTCTTTTATAAGTCATCTTTATCAACCTTTTCACCACCAAAAAACAAAAGAACATTCGCGACTCGAGATCGGTAAAGGACACATAACAGAGGAGAATACAGAAGGCGAGGAAGGAGTCAGAGACTTCATCTTTTGACTTCGTTTATTCGCAGAACTCAGTTAGATCTTGATAAAGATCCTTCTATTGTAAAGTATAGCACCGACTGTGGCGATCCAGGCGGAATATGCAACCAAAATAACCATCGAAGTTGCACTGCTGGCATCCAGAGTGTTGATTGAAATGTTCACAAGCCCAGTGGAGACATTGGCAAGTAGAAATAGGATCATACCATTTGAATTGATGGCCTCCAGACTTATAGGGACTCTATCCTCGTATACCTCCGAATCTGATAGGCCTGAAACTTTTTCCACAATGGCGTATAACAATAATGCACCTGTGTTATACGCACAGACCCAAAGGACATATGGTAAATTGGCAAGTCTTCTAGAACAGGTATAGTCATGTTCTATCTGAACTAGACCGAAGAATGAAATATAGGTAAAAAACCAAACCAGTAGGCCTTGGATTGGAGTAAATGTAAAGGTTTTGTCAAGCAGTGACCATTTCTCTGTTCTTTGACTAACGATTTGATCTTTGGTGGATAGACTGAACAAGTTCTTCTTTGTTGGAATTGACGGCAAAAGATAATAACCAGTAGACTGACCTGCTAGAAAAATGGCTAAGTAACCAATCAATGAGAAAATTCCTTCCCTATTAGCACTTATTAAATCTGTTCTTGAGGATAATAATAGATATTTCAAAAAACCTTCCTTATCAACAATGAAGAATTCATACAGTAAGGAAATCATCACTGACACAAGAAATCTAGGAAAGACATAGAACAAGGGTTCTAATAGGATAGATAATGGACCAACCAAAACGAGAGTAACAAAGAAATTCCAATGAACACCATATTCGCTAACGTGTTCTTGATAATCTAAACTCTTCACAAAGAACACTCTCAACAAACCCAATGCTAGTGGGGCCAAGGAACCAGTAGCACTCTTCCATAACCGCAAAAAGTAGTTAGTCTTAATATTTCTAAATTTATCTAGCATTGCACTTCTAATTGAAACGATACCCATTGAGAACACGAATGAACCAACACCCAAATCCATCAGGGAAGTTCCCCATGTTTCAACCTTAGCAAACCTTCTTGGGAAGACATGAAAATCAACAGATAGGATAGCTAATGCTGTAATTATCAACATACCACCTCTGTATGCCGTTATAAATGGTTTCTTTGGAAGGTATGTCTTCTCTGTCACCTCAACTGATTTCATCTTCAATTCTTTCTTCGCTTCCTTTGATGACGTCTTCTCACGATATATGAACTGAATAGAGAGAACTGGGATAATCACAGCTAGTATCAGGGCATAGCTTCTATCAGAATATAGTGTGATTGATAGTAGAAGAACAAGCCAATTTAAGATAAAGTCGATAATTAAACTGGTCCATTGCCATTTATTCTGGCCTCTGAACAAATTAGTATTAGTGTTGATTAAATTCCATGATAAGTAACCGATAACAGCCAATGACGTAACGATGTTGATTTCACCAATTTCTCCACCGGATAAGTTGGAGACAAAGGCTTCTTTACGTTCCTTTAACGTGACGGACATTACCTTTGAATAGAGTCGATAGACAATAATGAGCTTTCGGATACGTCAACTTTTTTGATTTTCGTTCGATCTACCTCCGAAAAATTACACTTGACTAGCAAAGAAAACGCACATATATTGAAGTACACTATAGTTCTTCTAGTCTAGCATCGTCTAATATAACCGTCTAAAAGATTAAGCTGCTACCTCTATAAGGGAAACCATTAACAGACTCAACGTCAGCGCCAAGTCTCTTGGGCTCTCTTTCTGGGAAACCTTCCAATGAGTTGGCATATGTAGCAACTGAATGGGCAATCAATTTGGTGTTAACCAAAAAGGCATCCCAGGCAATGTTAGTCAAGTCATCACACAATAAATGGTAACAGTGATCTAAAACTTGGCCATTTTGTGAGTTCAAACCTTCTGCACCAGCGGCAATACCACCACCTGGAATACCATTGTCAATGAAACCAACATAATCAGAACGTCCATCAAATGGAATCAAAGTCCATTTTAGACCCTTGGATTCGTAATAATCAATGTATAAATTTTTGATCTCTTCAGAACCTTTTGGATTGACTTCATCAGAACCATTATAAACTTGATATTCGTAGTTTGGCGAAGCCATCATGTCGTAATCCATGAATAATCTAATCTTAGAGTTTTCATCTGGTGTCAAGTTCGCAGTGTAATAGTTCGAACCTAGCAAACCTTCCTCTTCAGCTGCCCACCAAGCGAAACGGACAGCATTGTTAACCTTGAATTTGGTTAACTGCTCAGCCACAGTCAATAATGAGATTGTACCGCTACCATCGTCGTTGATACCAGGACCAGCTTCAACAGAGTCAGAGTGAGCACCTAACGAGACAACATTGTCGTGGTCACCATTAATGGTTTCAGCAATGACATTTTTAGTTGTGATATAACCGATATAAGCATCGATAAATAAATCGATCTTTACAAGTTTATGGTTTTCAACTCTTTCAATCAAGTCTTGAGCATCTGAACGTTTGATACCAAAAGTTCCAACTTCATGTTCAGCTGGTTCACCTAAAGTACCCGAGATTATATCTTCAGAGTTTTCATCATAAATTAGCACAGCTTTAGCACCAGCTTTACCAGCAATGGCTGATTTCTGACCAAATGGGCATACACCTCTTTTAACCAAAGCGACGGAGTTCCAAGTTCTAGCAATTCCTTTATAATCAGCAGCATCACAGCCTAAATTTTCGGCAATGAAGACTCCAGCACCATAAACGCGAGCAGCTGGGGTCAAAGAGAATGGTTTAGCATCTAGTTTTTCATCATTGACTGTAAGTGAGGAGTTGAAGATTTTGCCATCCAAGGCTCTGAATTCTTGCGTATAGAAAGTGTAGTAGTCGTCCCATTGTTTGAGATGATCGATAATCCAGCCAAGAGTGGCCCAATGACCTGGAGAACCAATGACTCTGGTTGGGTGATCGTATATACCAAGGGATTTCTGAGCAATTTCAAACAATTCAGTGGCAGAAGCATTCAATTGATCTAAAGTAATCAAATCTTGTAAAGCCTCAGAGTCAATAAGGGGCAATTCATCGTTGGGAGTAGTTAGCTTGAATGTTTCTTGTAGTGAGAAAAGTTCAGGAGAAGGAATGACCCAAGCAGAAGCAACTTGTAGATAAGCAGTGATAGCACAGAGAGAAGCCGTTGTGAACTTCGACTTCATAGTCAGCAGAGTGTCTCTAATGACTTATGGACCCTGAAAATGGAACTTCCAAGTGAAATTTGTGGATTGTCTTTTACAGATTTTTGTGGTCCAACTTTATCTGGGAAAATAAAAAAAACAAACTAAAATCGGAAATGGGACAGCTATTTCCGGGTTTGCAAGTTCCCGATTTGGTGCAGTTTAAACCGCCGGCATTGGACCAGTCCCAGGGCTCTAAACCTCTAATGAACAAGGTAACTAAAACATTGTAAAATAAGTCCCTTGGTAAGGCAAAATAAAAAGGAGAATTTAATTCCAGGAAGCTAAGTTGTCTTCAATATCTCTAAAGTTTCCTTGATAGATTCTTTCAACTCTGAAGAACCAATCGTGAGCTTTTTCACTTCCTCATCGAATAACTCCAGTAAATTCTGCTCATCCACGTATTTCACCATCTCTGGATCACTGAATAGAGTGCTACTGGTTGTAGTCTTGCTGATTACACCTTCAATCAACGCTGCAAGTTGACCTTTATTCTTCAACAGCAACTCTGGTTGAGATTGAACAATCTTATTGATTATCTCTTTGATTCTGGCCAATAATTGCTCGTGAAGCTGGGAACTTTGGAACTTTCTCAAGTTTTCGTCTCGTTTCTGATCAAAGTAACCTCTTCTCTTATACAGGATACTCAAACTCTTTGGGTCAGACATTGTTTTTAAGTGTGTTCCTTTTTGTTGTCTTTAATAGATTCAAAGGTGTTGATTTCCATAATGAAAAAATTAAAAGCGCTTGAAATCGCGAATTCGATTTATTGTGACATAAACCAAGCACATCTATTTTTGACTGTTCATCACCAAGTCTGCAATGTCAATGAAGGTCGGGAAGTCCTCAAAGGTTCAAAAGAGACCTCTTTCTCCCTTACTGGTGGATATATACTCCAAGCTTGAGGAACAAGTGGGGTCTTTGCTTTTTTCCAGCAAATTATCTTCCAGCTATTCTAAGCTCTACAAGCATGTTGAGTTTTTATGTCGTGAGAGACAACAATCCAAGCTGGTAACGATGATCTATGGGAGAATAGATGCTTTTGAGAGTCAAGAGGTTGAAAATCTGAAAGATTCTATGGTTTATGGCACAGAGTTGCAGTTACTTGAAAGATTCGTCAGGTTTTATGATCAAATAGAGGAGAAGTCAAAGGCTTTGGCAAAGATTTTTCTATACCTTGACAGAACGTACCTGTTAAACCATCCTACAAAAAAAACAATAGAGAACTATGCTCTAGATGGCATTTACTCAAATATTTTTGGGAACGACGATCCCTTACTTCCTGAAGCAGTGATGAACGCCTTCATTTCCGCTTTGAACGAGTATCGAAAGTCAAATTATGACCTACTACCATTGTTATCATCTTTCATCAAGAAACTACTACTGATCTCCAGTAGAAACATCGAAGAACTACATTCATTTATTGTAAACTCCACGGAAAAACTCTATGTCACCTTCCATGGAGAAGTTCTTCTGAATGATCCCGTGCTAATATATGATCATTTTTGCGACATTATACTCAGAGAGTTCACATTATGGGAGAAGGTTCAGCCCAGTTCAAAGTTCCTCAACACAATTAAATTTTCAACTGTATCCAACTTGCTATTCCTAAACTTTGAGAAAGATGGTCCTATTTTTATAAGGCCATTATTTATCAACAAAGAATTTCAAAAATTATCATATCTATTCAAATTTATTCAGGGCGCCAAAACTGAAGAAACTAACAAGGTTTTCCTCTCGGTATGGAATGAATATATCATCGATTACATCACTGCTCTCACTAAAGATGATTCAGAAAACGTGGTTGAGAAATTAATCAAGGCAAAGAAAAATCTGCAGAGAGTGGTGTCTCAATTCTTTGACTCTGATTCTGCTGTGAATTATAAACTTATTGATGCGTTTCAATTTGCACTGGATGAGTCCCAGCGTGGTGATCATGTGATCAACAATAGACTCTTGAAATATATTGATGCCTATTTGAAAAAGAATGATAGTGATAATGACAATTTCATCGATGACATATTCTTAATTTTTAAATCTATCAGATCTAAAGAATCATTTATCAAACTATATCACCGTGATCTTTCCAAACGACTCATCAACTTCTCATCTAAGAACCTTGATCGTGAATTAGAACTCGTTACTAAACTTGAAACTGAAGTAGATTCTGAACATACAAAATCAATGCATACGATGATTGATGATATTCTGAGAAATAGGGCAGCACAAGATATCTACCATTCAACTCATCCAGATACCAGTTATGAATTTGTCCCACTGATTTTGAACTCTCAAGCATGGCCTATGCCAAAGGAAAGCGTTAGCTTCCCTGACGAATTGGCCAGTACGATGTCAGAATTCCAGAGTTATTACTTGAACATGAATGATAAACACAAGTTACAGTGGTGCCCATCCTTAGGATCAATGAATATCATAACTACTTTCCCCAAATGTGGTGAAAAGGAACTACAAGTCAATACATTCCAAGGCTTGGTACTGTTGCATTTCAATACTCATGATGAGGCGTCGTTTCAGGACTTGAAGAATGCTTTACAACTAGAAACTAAGACATTGACTAGCATATTATATTCATTGAGTCAGGGGAGGTATAAAGTCCTACTGAAGTTTAAGAAGGGTGATCTTATATACTACAGAGTGAATGAAGATTTCAATGAGCGTCGAAAAAGTATCAAAATCAAACAGATACAGATGAAATTGAAAGGGGGGGCTGATGAAAATGAAGATATAGAGGAATCACCTCCGTTAGATGAGTCTGTGATGTCTTATATTGTAAGACTCATGAAGGATGTGAAGGTTATTGAACATGATAAACTGGTTGAAAGAATATTGGACAAGTTTAGCTTGGGGCACACTGATATCAAACGGAAAATTGAACAGTTGATCGATACTGAGTATATTGCTAGAGATGGTATGAGTAGGTATAGATACATCCCATGAGTGGGCTAATAACAATCTAAATCATCTACATATGTTATTTTGAATTCTAGAAACATAACAAAAGTCCTCATGATATTTTCGGTTCACAGGTAAATAATTACATCAACAACAAAAGAAAGAAAAGCTAGAAAAACTATCTGAGGAAAAAAAACAGCCCACATCATCACATCCATCATTCAGCTTCAAAGATATCATTAGCATGGATTATCAGTTCTTCAATCACTTTACCTTGATAAGACATATCTGTAGCGTTGAAGCTCTCTTTAGGAAACAAGGTTGGACCCCAGATAATACCCAAGTTTCTCGAATTCATCAAGTTGATATCCTGCTTTGATGAGACTTTTGACAAATGAAATATCAAGCTTCTTAGGGTCCAGTATGAACCATCGGGTAATTCGTAGATGACTTGATGTATTTTCTTTAGTCTAACATCAGGTTCTGGGATCTTTGCGTACTCTAAGAATAGTTTACTTGAATCATTCGTCAATAGAGCCTCTGGTAAAGAGCTAAAATAATTTTTCAATAGCGATGCAACAGCATAAATATCACTATCCGTTATCGAGTTAGGATTAGGCAATATTAGTTTAATGTTGCTTGGATCTTTGTCAATCAAGTCCTTGAATTGGTTAACGGTGGCTTGATTACCGCTAGTTCTGTAAATACCTTCAAGCTCTAAACCATATTTATCCACAACATAGATACATTGACGAACAATAGATGGAACCATTTCACCTTCAAACTCAATTAATTTATCAATTGGTGTACCAAAAGTTTTAAACCCAGATGAGGTACCTGGTGGGAGCGGTACATTATCTGTGTTGATCACAGACATTGGTCTTGGTCCACTGATAGTACTGGTTGTGGATTCAGGATAAGGTTTAGCTGATAAGCCATTCTTGTTCGAATCGGCAAATCTTGAGCTATTGGAGTTAGAAGCTGGTGCAAATGATGTAGCAGTAGATCCCGACAAGCTTGGAGATGATGTAAATGGTGATTCATTGCCTGAAACTTTGCGTGATGGAGGTAAAGAGTTATTCAATTGAATATTCCTGTTGATTATCTTGGCGTTTGATAAACCAAAAGATGGAGAAATCGATGGATGCTGCCTGTATTCAACAGGAGTCAATGACTTGCTTGAAGCCAGTGTGACATTTTTGATTAAGTACTGATATAAATCACGTTCATTATCGATTGATGAAGCAATAACTTTTAAAGATGGTAAACTTGAAGTATTCATTGGGTTGATAGTTAAACCTTTGTGTAGAATCAACTCTTCTGACTTAATAGCATACTTCTGTAGTTGAGCACTCATTGCAATATCAATCTCGATAATCAAATCTTTCAATTCTCTAGCGACATTAGGTCTGAATGTGTTCAAAAAAACATTTCGCAAACCAGTTGATGTGGAAACCCGTTGTCTATACTCAGCATCAGCAGCTTCTATCTTTCTTTGTAAGATTTCCTCTTGTTCTGTAGTTGTCTTAGACCCTTTCAAAGTGAAAGTTTTTTTTGAAGGATCGGTGGTTCTTACTCTTTCTAATTCAAGACATAAAGAATCGTACTTGCTCTTAGCCTTTTCAGCGCCATTTATGGAATCAGTAACTTCTTTTTCTTTTCTCTTAAAGTTCTCCTTTATAGATTTTCTCTTTCTTGTGATAGTAGAGCCAAGGGCAGCCAATTCCTCATACATTGTGAATAATTGTTTGGAATAGCTTGCCGTATATTGTGCTAATCTCTCATCCATTTTCACAATTGCGTCAAGATTTTGAATAAATGAGTCCCCTTTTAGTGCTGTTGAGTTCTTTAGAATATCTTGTGTAGTTTTGCTGATCTTCTTTTGATGCTCCTCATGATCTTGTTCCAGAACTGCTTTCTTTCTGATGTACTTGGCTAATTCCTCTGATGTGTGTATGCTTTTCTTTAGTCTAGCCAGCAAAGCTTCAATGGCATTGTCAGAGTTCAAGATCTTAATGATTTTCTCCTCTATTAGTAAATCTGGTGATGATTTCGGAACAATCTTAACATCTTCTGGTTTTTGGAACACAGGTTCTGGAACATGGGCTTGTGCTTGCGTTTGTGGAGCTGGTACTGGGGCAGATGATTGATTTGAAGACACGGTTTGCAAGACATTGTCCCCGCTTCCTAGCGCATTCGAAAGGGAACTGCCCACTGAGGACTCTGATACAATACGGCCACCGTTGGATTCAGAAGCCGACATTGAGTGCTGGTAGCTTTTGATTGAAGCGTTGGACTTAATTAACTCTTCTCTTTTGTTATGTTGATGATTCTACAAAAACTTGCAAGAAATATTGGGTAGACTTCCATATCCGGAAATTAAAATATACGAAACCACGATACCCGATGGTGATCATAAACCGCAGCAGCATTAAATTGCCTTTGCAAGAAAATGACGAGCAAGAAGTCGTTAACGTTCTACTGAGTAAAGGAGTTCAACCCTTTGTATACTGACTATACGCTTATTAGTAACAAGTATAAAGATTAGGAGTAACCGTATATATTCTCAAATAAATAGATAATGACGTCATAACGGTATTCTAAGATGATTTGGACTTCTTGTCGTCTTCGAGGTTAATGGTGTTCCCGTTGTATGTGGTTCGATCATCATTTATCGCAGTATCGCTTAAGGTTCTGATGTTGGAGTCCATTCTTGCTAGCGAAGGGATTGTAGGGGAGCCAGATCTCGAAATTTGGGCACTTGGTAGCTGGATCGGGGTATGTGTTTCCGTTGGATCATTATGGATATTCAAGTTAAGTGCGGAAGGATGTGCTAAATTCAACAGACCCGAGTTACCGAATACTGGAGATTGAGCAGGGGATCCATACTGAGATGACTGAGTAGATGAAACTGGTCCGTGAAATGGTCCTTCACGATGGTAGTTACTAGATGCTGGTCCAGAGTGAGACGAGCTGCTTGAATCAATTTCATCATTAGCAGCACCGGGCCATAGTGATGAAAACCCATCCAAAATCCTAGAAAAGAAACCAATACGATTTGAATTCACTCCTTTACCACCGTATGCGGTTGTGTAAGACGCGAACGGTTTCAATACTAATGCAGATCTTGGAACCAAATCCAACGAGCCTAGCGTTTTTTCTTCATCAACCACGCCGAATGTAACTCGTGGAATGGTTCTATGAAAGCAGTAAGGGTCTTCACCATCAGTTCTATTCTGATCAATCCAGGTTCTAACATCACTCAAGGTATCTGTAACTTTGAAGACATGAGTCAGTGATCGACCATTCAACAATCTAATGGATAACGCACATACATCACCACTTGATGAAGGGAGTCTTCTATGGATGTTTTCTTTCAAAGATTCTTCATGTTCATGAATGATTTCGTCAATTCTGTGCTCGTCATCAAATTCCTCTTGCTCATTAGATAACCTTCTCTCCCTATCTTTTTGGGTTTGCTCACGAATAATACGGCGCTCCTCTTCGTCGGCTTTTAACAATCTTCTGATTCTTTCCTTCTCTTCTTTTGCTTGTTGGGCCTTTCGTATTTGTTCCTCTTTATATCTTTTAGCACTCAACTCGGCAGCCTGTTCTTTCAATGATTTGTAATCTCTCTTGGAGGATGAGGATGGTGCAGGTGATCCCGAACTGGGCCTGGAGGTATATGACTGAGATGGATTTGGTGTTGAGTCACTTGAATTCAAGGTATAAGAAGAAGATGGGAACGGTGAAGCTGCGGAAGGTGTCTGATATTGAGGTTGAAAACTATGCTGTTGAGTTGGTTGTTGAGTTGGTTGTTGGGTAGGTTCTTGGGTTGCGGAATGGGTAGCCGAACCACCTTGTGGCTGGGAAACAGGGACAGAAACTTCTGGTGCAGGACTATTCAACACTTTGTGCACCCGTGTTGAAAATTCTTCCTCGGTAATACTGTCGTGTATAACATCCAGAATGGAGGAGACTCTGATACAAAAGACACTAGGAACAATGACATTAGGGAAAATCTGTTCGAACATTATGCACTCATCTGAGCCTTTGATTAGCTTTAACGCTACTGAATTTTCCTTAATTAACCGTAGTAAGTCTTCATTTAATAAATTCTTAATCCATTCATCTTGTGCCTCCTCACTGGTGATATAAACGATTAGAGGCTTATTTTGCCCCACAGAATCACCAACTGCTCGCTGAACAGAGTTCATAAAAACAGAAGTGATATCCACCATATTTTAGAGTCTAATGACAAGTTAAAGTACAGAAAACGGCAAATTTGGCTGTATTCTGTTCTTCCTCTATGAGAATTTTGTTCACAAAGTTTCATAGTCTCCAATTTATAGCGACGTGACACCTAAATTGCTAGACCGCGAAAATTCCCGTATCTAGAAGAGAGAACCCTGAAGCACATCAAAGGTACCTTTATACTTTTGCCATACGACCAATCACTTTCATAAGAGGGATAATACCACCCAAAGGATTAGAGAGTGTGGATTGAGAGATGAACCCGTATCACTTCTTGTTGCTACTTTAGACGTGAAATTGATCACTACATTTGCAAAGATCTTCTAGATCTAAAAAGATTCATCATGAAACTCTTCGAATGGATACAATGCCGACTAGTGGTATTTCTGATAGCTACAATCCCTTTGTTTGCTGCTTTGAATAACGTTAAGATCTGTGATATATTTAACTACCCTCTCACTCTTTATCATCAATAAAAACAGCTTCTCTGCTTAAGATGGTGATTCTTTTGAAAAAGCGTCTCCACTCCAATGGATCACCTCTAGTTTTGATGAAGTCCACAGTCTTCAACTTAAGGTTTTTAACACGAGATATCTTGATTTCTCCTCTCAGAATCATTTTCTTTCTATCATTTGTATGGACTGAAATATGGACAGGATTTTTTGATAGGCTATGCTCTGTGATGTTTCTCTCGTCAAAGTTGGCAGTGGAGACACCAACCGCATTCAAGGCCAGAGTTATTATAGGCAGTAATGATTCGATAGGTAACACCGAAAAGAAACGAGTTAGTCTACCAACAATCTTGAAATCCAGGTTGTTGATATTACTGAGTTCTCTGTCCTTTGAGAATTGCAGTGCTGCTGGATCTTTGGAAATAATATTGATTATTGTCTCCCTCTCCGGTGTTATTTGTTCGTCCAGTATATACCTATTATGCTCCGTGAACACTTGTTGGGTTGCTGGAATTTGTCTTAAGATATCGTCATCGTCATTAATCATAGCAGCAATATCATCGACAGGTTGAGAAGCTGTGAAGTGATCTTGAATAGAATCATATCTAATCTGAGAACTTTGGTCCTCTTCATATTCCTTGTCAGAGAGACCAATATGTAACTTTCCTAGTAACCTGGTCGTCAATTGAAAAGTATCCTTACATAAATCGTCATCTGTCGATAAGTTGTTGGGTTTGTTCAGCCAGACGTGTGCTCTTATCTTTTGAATGGTAGGTCTTTTTTCAACATTTGGTTTCAATAAAAACCGTAGAAATGCTAGCAATTGAAAAGGTAGTTTATTCCAGCCATCCCCTGCTACTTTCCCATCACTTTGCATAAATTTCTTGAAATCGGCATCTTCTAACGTTGGCTCTTCCCAAGGAATCATACCACAAGCAATGACGAATAATACAACACCACATGACCATATATCTGCAAGTTCAGGATCATAACCACTTGGATTCACAATTTCAGGAGCAACATAAGGTGGGGACCCACAAGGGGTCCTGCATAGTCGTTTATTACCATGGGGTCTCTTGAAAACAGTTGCAAGCCCAAAATCAGCAACTTTTAGATTACCCTTGTCATCCAATAAAATATTTTCTGGTTTTATATCTCTATGAGCAACACCTTTAGAATGTATGAAATCAACAGCATTTATCAGCTGTCTAAAGTAAAAATGCGCTAAATCTTCATCCAGCCCAACATCAGGTTCAATCTTGTCAAAGAGATCACCACCGGTGGCAAGCTCAAGACCAACGTACATCCAAGTAGGATGACTTCCAGCAAACAACACTTTGATAATATTAGGATGACCAGTACATTCTTTGTGTATAATGACTTCCTTACCAATATCGTCATCTGATTGACCGTTCTTACGACATATGAATCGATGGATATACTTCACAGCGAATACTTGTGACGGTGTGCTCTCTAAATATGCAACCTTCACTACAGCAAAGGCACCTTGGCCAATTGTAAGGCCATTTCTAATCCCCTTGATCTTAGGAAGTGGATCTAGTTGTGACAATCTGAAGGACATCCTGATTCAGACCAGCCCTGCTTGTGTTCTTCTAGAATCTCTCACATCAAATCATCTTTAAGCAGGTGCAGGACCAAATCATAACGTGCCGTTTTTTGTTTACTTTTCGTTCTCGCCCGGGTTGAACGGTGTTGCTATGGTTATTAATCCCGGAAATAAAAAGGCATTCAAAATTGGAATATCAAGCAGCGATCGAGTTTGTTAACCTTTGAATTGGCTCTTACTTATGGTTTTCAGGGATTTAGACCTTTAAATTGTTGAAATCATCTCATAATTTATAGTAATGGACCAATGAGTGTTAATAGATCAAGTACATATATCAGAAAGGCTCCCAGAGATCTTTATGGACACTCTCCCACTTTGACACATTCTTCAACCATCAGTGAAGAAGAAGTGATACAGGATGTCACATCTCCTCTGATTAAGGAGCTAAGGCTGGCTAATCCAAACCTTCGACCACTCTCAAATCTGGAGGCTAAAGAAATCAACTCTTGGAGCCGGAGGCGGAATTCTCTTGATCTAACTCATCTCATGCCTCTTCCATCAGGACAGTATCATCGTCATTCATTAGGTTCATCCCCAGATATCAGCAATTCATTACCTAGAAAGAGTTCTTCGACTGCACTTCCTACAGCTTTGGAGCGGCAGAACTTTTGGAAATATCATATTCTTGAAATTGGTGATAGTTTCCTATATCTGACAACAAATCCAGACTCAAAATATCTCTACTGTCGAAATGCACCAGGTATTGATGTTGAGATCAAAAAGGACCGAGGTGACAAATACCAGGGCCGCCGTGGTTTCCAACTAGTCTTTAGGGAGCAAAAATCCGACAACGTGTTTATGATAATCACGAGGAGAGTAACTAATAGATCAGATGAGTTGTATGTTGAGTCGCTAGGGCTTTTCCATACAGAGAAAGGTGACATTATAGAAGTTTTGCAACCAGAGAAACAGATCGGCATTGCTAAATTGATCCCTATCAAGGAACTTGAAGTCTTTCATTATGGACAAACTAGTGTTAAACCTGTACGCTATGAATTTACCAAGGATGAAATTTACCACGTTGGTTCAATTCCAGAGTACAAACCAGGAACTAACAAGTTAAAGAACAAAAGATTCGTGTTTTGTACAGATGAAAGCAATAAGCTGATGGGGCTGTTTAGACCACATGAGTCCAGATTAAAGAAGAAAATCATGAAAAAGCTGAGTAGCTCTGGTAGACCCAAGAGTATGTACTCATTTCGTGAAAAGAGTGAGACTAAAATGAATGATGTTGAACAATTTTACAGTGCAGGTGATGGGTTGAAACCTGAGAACCCAAAAGATGATACCCCAAATGATCAAAAACTTGGATGGTTAACCGTTTATGATCACCCCATTTTAGAAAAGCCAGGAATGTGGGAACTGTTTGTTGGTACCATTTTGGCTGTTGGCTATGCTACTATTGTTGACGAGAGATTACATACCATTAAGACGAATGCATAAATGAAGTTTCTATTATTAATTAGTGATAGCTTCCTCCTTTGTGTTCTCTTCCTCTTTAATTTCACCAGGTGCAATACCCAATTCATCGAACTTCTTCACCAGATCTTCCGTTGAAGCATCTTCTACGGCAATGTTCTTCTTTGCTTGTTCTTCTTTCAAAATGGTTTCAAATTCATCATCGATTTCTGATTCATTAATAGTTTCGCCACTGACATGGAATAATTCATCAGATATCTCTGAAACCTTAACTTTTTCTTCTTCGAGCTCATCCATAATATGTTCCACTCTATCAATACCCCCAATTTGTGAGTTTAGGCCCCTTAATATAACGGTACCCTTCTCCAAAGCTGATACCAACTGAATATTTGTAGAAGATTCGTCAATTTTGTAGATGACTGAATCAAGCTGGTTTAGTGATATTAGCTGTTTGTTGAGTGATTGTTCGGCAATCTTTTTTGACCTTAGTAAGTTCTTGGAGAGTTCCTTGTTACCTTTCTTTAGAGATTCTTTGAGCTTCGTGTCGACTGTGTCGATTTTTTCTGTTAGTTCAACATTTTTCGTATTGATGATGTCGATGGTGGATTTCAACTGAGTGATTCCGATATCCTGCTCAGTGATTTCTTCAGAACCAAACTTGACAATCTCATCTTTTCTCTTTATTTTAGAAACATCCCTTTCTAAGTATTTCAGAAGCACCTCAATGTCTATGTCAGAAACATCAACAGTATAACCATTTAAACTTATTCTTTGTGTTCTTAAATATGTTTTAAATTGATCAACAGTGAACACCGACTTAGAGGCGCCATGACCTATTGATGCTAATCTTTGAGTCAACTGATCCGTAAAGGCCTCCAATTTCTTCTTTGAAACCAATTTCTCTGCTTTCAATAATGTCTTTCGATCACTGAGTTTATAACTAGTATCCCAAATGAATCGGTTTAGAGTCCAGCTCAAAATTGGTCTAACCCACTTTGTGGCATATATGCTATCTATTCTATCAATGAACTGTCTATATGGAATTAGATTTCCCTCTTTAATTTGCTGTTCAAGCACAAAGGCTAAAGACTGTGGTTTTCCTGTGCCTGGGACTACTAGTTCATCTAATAATCCTTCTGTGTCCAGCACGAATGAGTCTTTCAACTGTTGTTTGTTTAGCAGATCATCGATTAAGGAATTCCATGCTATCAAATTTGCCTCAAATCCATCAGGATTGGTTTCTTTCAAAGGTATGAAGTCTGAATATAAGGATATCAACCTTGTCTTTGTGAACAATGGGTGTCTCAAAACAAAATCACGTAGATTGGACATGTTACTTCCTGTGTCTATTCGTTGCTTCTACTAATTTTGAACTGTTTCGATTTCAATTTTTTTCTTTCCTTTCTCTCCACACAACATTTAACGCATAAACTAAAAGAACAAACATGGGTCAATTCGAAGACGTTCTGATACACTTAAAAGAAGTCAATGCTGGTTCAAATGTACAGGATGATCAACTAAGAAAAGCTGCTGATAAAATCTCTGTCGATAAGGCTGTTGTTAGTGAAAATGGCGAAGAAATCGCGTTAATATTGAAGGAGATAGTGGCAATCTTATACAGCGAAACCATACAAGTCGAAACATACGAAGGAATTTTGCTGCTTCTGGGAGCCATTCTGGACACTTTGGACTTCGACGTTATTGTTCATATCCTTCCATTTGATCTGCTTGTTGAAGCCCTTAATTCTGAGAATGAAAACTTGCAAATTTTATCATTGAAAGTATGTGTCAAAGCTCAGCCATTGGATATTGTGGCCAACACAGAGATCATTCCAAGATTAATTCAGCTCTTAAGCATAAAGGAAACTGATATCAGAGTTGTCAATGAGATTGAGAATTCTATGGATACTTTCTTGAGAAATGAATTAATCAGAAGAAGAATACAAAGTGAATACGTTATCTCAGTCCTCACGAAGATGAGCTTATCCAGTGACATAGTTATCAAGACACGATTACTAGACTTTGTTACCCAGCTGTTATCATTTTTTCAGGAGCATGAGATTCCGGAAGCTCTGTATCTCCACAACGACTTTATTGGAAAAGATATCTTATACACTTTGAATTTGATCAAGTTCTACCAGGATCTGGTTGCTATCGTTGATGGAAACTTAAATAAGGAGTGGTTGTTCGAAAAGATTTTGCCTCAGCTAAGACATATAGCTAATCTATATTCGAAAAGAGAGGAGTATACTGATATTCAATATTTTGCGTTGGGCTCCATCTACCAATTATTTGCGAAAGTTTCATACTATTCTCCTGATTTCTTTCATGATTTGGATCTCGAATACATCAAAGTTACTGGAAAAGATACAGAGTTGTTATCCCTTTTGAACCCATCATACTTATCTCGATATCACAAGCAATTATTGCAAGAGATCATAGTCTCAGCAGAAAACGTTCCTGTTATTAGAAACCTGACCTCTGACCGAGAAGCCTTTAAACTCGCCATAGAGCTGAGGGTAACATCAACGCAGCTGCTAAGATTGCCATATCTTGAATTTATAGCTGTTCTTATCAAGTTCAGTGAGTTTCAATATAGCTCCCATTTTCTACTACATGAGCTTCCACAAGTAATGAATAAGTTATTGAAAGGTGATAACGTGGTTGAGACCGAGAGTTACACCTTGAGAAAGCGCACTTTGGAAAATCTGAATAAGTTGAGCAATGAAGATTTGAACATTTGGGCTTCAGCTGTTAGAACTGAATATTCAAGACTGATCAATGGAAATAGAGCTGCTCCGCATGTGAGGCTGTTTGATAATGCTGCTTGATAGGCTGGCTAAGATCTCTAATGAAAAGAATATCTTCACTTAACGCTCCTTGTCGTAAGACTTGATATCATACTACAACTTGAATAATGTACAGGTCTATCTTCTATACATCTAGCTTCTTCTTCTCTTCTTCCCTTTCATACCGCCAAATTTGAATGATCCGCCATTGAACTGGAAAGACCCCCCAGAGCCACCGAATGGCCCGCCGAAGGAGCCACCTTGTCCAAAGTTGAAACCTTGAGCAAAAGGATTATGACCAGATGGTTGTCCTTGACTTCTGACACTCTCTGGATCGTTTGGATCTTCCCCACTCTGGTCATATGCCCGTCTTGTTTCTTCGTTCGACAAAACTTCATAGGCGTGGTTGATGGCCGTCATCTTGTTCTCAATCTCCTCTTGGGATAAATCTCCTTTATACTTGTCTGGGTGGAACAATTTGGTCTTTTCACGATACGCTTTCTTAATCTGCGGCAGATCAGCGTTACGTGGGACCTCTAAAATCTTATAGTAATCATTCTTTGGTTCCGCCTTCTGACGCTGCTCCTGTTGATGATATTGCTGTTGATATTGCTGACGTTGACGCTGTTGTTGTTGTTGCTGCTGGTGTTGGTGTTGTTGTCTCTGAAAATGTTCAAACTTTTCTGCCCGCTCTCTGTAAAAAGATGTCTTCTTCTGGTTCTTGGTACATGATTGCAATAGCTCTTGCACCTTGTGATAATTCTTCTGGTTTAATGCATGGTCTATGTTTGATAGAATGTATGGCAGAAATTTCTCCTTCTGAGATGGATCTAATTTTAGAAGATATTGAGAATGAGTCTTGAAAGATTTGGCATCTTTCTTGATGAATGAATCAACGGTTAATGTTTTGAGAATTGTCAGCTCTAGATTGGAAATTTGCAGGTTGAACTCCTTGTTGAATTGTATGGCTAATGATTTTATGAAGTCATAGTTTGTTCTGTAATTTCCATTGTCATTCAACCTTCTTATCTTTAAGTATGAACCTGAATCAACAAGCAGCTTTGAAGTTTCCTCAATATCAATCTCCTGAAAGTGAATATCGTCCTCCTCTGGTCTCTCCCAACTGTCAAACACTTTGCTGAATGTGCTTAATGATTCAAAAATTTTGCCATATTTGTTCAATATTTTAGAAGCCTTCCTGCAGTCAACGTCATCCAAATCAAAATGCAAACATTTCTTATTAGCATTCAATGAGCCCGAGAATTCAGTTAATCCAAACAAATATATTTCTGAAAGTTTCTTGTAATTGGATGTCAATGAGGTGAATGAATTAGTACTCTTGATCAACTTAGAGTAATCATCCACCAGATCAGAAAAGTGATTCTGCTGTTCCTTGCCTTTCGATTCTTTGATCAGTTGTTTCGTCTTTTCTATTCTCTTGGATCTCAAACTTGCATCAAAGGGCGAAATGTTAATGGCATCAGTCAAACTCTGCAGGTCACCTTTTTTAACCAATCTATCTATCTGTTGAAACTGAGCCCTGGAAGCTAAAACATCCTCATCATCAGCACTATATGACTTTGCAATACTCTCAAACCGGCCCTTATCGCCATACTTCACAAACAAACCGAATAATGTCTTCTTAACACTCAAATTTAGTGGATTCAGTTCTAATGACTTGAGGAAATCTTCGATAGCTTGCGACTCTTTACCAAGTGATAGACCAATAATAGCTTTCTTATGATATACCTTGGATAGCGACACGGAGTCAGCGTTCAAGTCTTTAGATCCAGATAATAATGAATCATATTGGTTCAATAGGTCTAAAGATGGTCCAGAATTGGCAAAATCGCTGTCAATCTTCGCTATACCATCATTGAATTCCTGAACAGTTAAACCATGCACTGTTATAAAAGATGACAATACCACCAATGCTAAAGAAGAGGGTCTCATCTCTTGTCTTGCTAATACGTCGCGATGGCAAAATAAATGAACACGTCAACACCCAGATTTAGACCTTTTCATGATGTGTCAATTCGGTGCTAGGCCGATTCGAACACAATAGAAATGTCAAACAAGTTCGCGACGAAGAATCTTCTTTTTTAGTCGCCCTGATCACGTGATGTGATTTTATACTTCGCGAATATTCTTCGCGAACTTGTCCTGTAATTTAGCCGCCTTTTCCACAATCAAATCTCGTTTTTTTTTCTTTTTTTTGATAAGGAAAGAGAGTACTTGAAGTGGAAGTGGAAACAACTGCGGAAGTCGAGATCCGAAAAAAAAAATCTTTGAACCTGTTTTTGACGGTTTAGGAAACCCGCCTTGTTCTCTTTAATCATTGAGTGTCAATTTTACTGCCCTGGCGGCTCTCTTATCAATATCTATATAAGCGGGCGATGATCCCTTCGAGTCAAGCAAAATGGACTAATAACACATTAAAGTTATACGAAGTAATTCAAGATGCCTGTCAAAACTGAGTCCACTGTTTTCCAAACTGCACTTTCCCCATTGCCTTTAGTTGTTGGTGGAAAAGGTGTATATGTTGATGTTGAAGATCCTGTTACCGGTGAAGTTAAAACTTTGCTCGACGGTAATTCTGGTGCCGCTGTCTGTGCAATTGGTCATGATGATGATGAGATCAAAGAAAAGATTATTGAAGCTGTAAAGACCACCTTGACGTACAACTTCCCTTTATTGACTGGTAATAAAGCATCGGAAGAGCTGGCCAAGTTTTTGGTTGATAATTCTCCACCTGGTGCATTTGAGACTGCCACTTTCCCTGGTTCTGGCTCTGAAGCAAACGAAAACGCCATGAAGATTGTTAGAAAGTATCATATTGAAAACGGTGATTTTAAAAGAGTTAAATTCATCTCAAGAAAGCAATCTTACCATGGTTTCACGTTAGGTGCTCTATCAATCTCAGATAACGTTAGAAAATTGGAATATGAAGAGATTTTATTACCAAGTTCGATCACTCCAAAGGTCTCACAATGTTTTCCATACAGATTCCAAGAGAAGGGTGAATCATTGGAACAATACAAAGATCGCCTATTAAAAGAGATAGAAGAAGTCTTCATCGCTGAAGGCCCAGACACGATTGCTGCGTTCATTGCTGAAACTGTCACTGGATCTACTTTCGGCTGTTCATTGCCAATCCCAGGTTATCTAGACGGCGTTCGTGATATCTGTCACAAATATGGTGCCTTGTTTTACTTGGATGAAGTCATGTGCGGAATTGGTAGAATGGGTACTTTCCATGCTTGGGAACAATTCTTAGAAGGTCCTGGTCCAGATATTCAAACTAATGGTAAAACTTTGGGATCTGGTTATACCACAATTGCCTCTATTTTGGTCTCACCAAAAGTTATGAGTGTATTCAAGAAAAACAACGCACAAATCTCTGGTGCACAAACTTATCACTCAAATGCCTTCAACTGTAAAGTTGCCTTGGAAGTTCAAAAGAAAGTTAAACGTGATGGTTTAATTAAGAACATGTACGAAGTCGGTAACTACTTTGGTAAATTATTAGCCACCAAATTGGCATCTTCAAGCACAATTGGTGATGTTAGGGGTCGTGGTGGTTTCTGGGCCATTGAATTCGTCAAAGACAAAGCTACCAAAGAACCATTTGATCCAGCCGTAGCATACGTTAAACAATTCACCAAACAATTGTATGCTAATGGTGCCTTCACCTTACCAGGTACTGGTACCATTGATGGAACCTTAGGTGAGCACGCTGTGTTCTCGCCAGCTTTCTCCATCACCAAGAGTGAAGCTGAAGAACTGGTCGACATCATTGTCAAGACCGTTGCTGATGTTGAAAAGGCTAATGGTTTCTGATTATGTATGTAGTTTTTTTATTGTGTATAGAAGAGCGTTGATCGTTCTTTGATTCGTTTTAATTGATGTGGGTTTTGTATACATATAGTAGCTAAGCTGCTTAATCGAAATGTGGAGAAGTGATAAAGATGTGACTGAGGAGTATGGGTATTTGTAGAATCATGTTTGTGGAGGCTAATCATGAAGTGGAGTTCCTCAGGAGATCAGTTGGAGCAGTTCTCGGCTAAAACCAAAAATTAGGGTCCAATTATACGGTTGTGTATTTAACGACAGAGAATTGCTAAACAATGGGGGTAAAGCTTTGGGCGTTTCCGCTTCCACTTTCCAGTCTATCAAGTTTTCCACAACCGGCTCCATCCACTGGCTACATTCTCATCTTGCTTCTCTATCACACAGTCGATCGTAAGTTCATGTTTCTATCTGTCGGGGTAATCAAGATAATTGGCACCTGTCTTTAATTTCACCTCCTCAGAGCACCACGGGAAAAAAAATGTGTCAATTCGAAATTTTTTATGCGTCAAGACACAAGAACACTGTAACGGACCCTACTGACTTAATTCACCAATCGAGTAAATCTCTCTAAAGCTCGCACCAGTCCCAAAAGATATGTTTGGGGCATAATTGTATTTAAAAAGTGGGATTTTTCCCTGGTGGTTCAAATAACTCTCTCGACTTATGCTCCAACAATGTTACGCTACTTATCGAGAACCACAGCTTTATCAAAGACACAACTCCCAGCTGCTTTTGCAAGAACTTTGGCTTCCATTACTATTCCTGAGACACAGAAAGCAATTGTCATCGACAAACATGGGGGCGAATTGCAGTATAAGGACATTCCAGTCCCACAACCAAAATCTGGGGAAATCTTGGTCAATGTCAAATATACTGGAGTCTGTAACTCCGACGTCCATCTATGGAAGGGTGATTGGGGGTTTGAAGGTTTGATGCCACTGATTCTAGGTCACGAAGGTGCCGGTGTTGTTGTCGCTAGAGGTCCTGATGTGACTAATTTTGAGATTGGTGATTTGGCGGGTATAAAATGGTTGAACTCAACTTGTAAAACTTGTGAATTCTGTGAAGAAAGCCATGAAGCTAATTGTCCAAATCAAACTAATTCTGGATTTACTGCTCAGGGAACATATCAACAATATGCAATTGCAGATGCTGTTCAAGCAGCAAGAATCCCTGAAGGTGTTGACTTGGCCAAAGTCTCCCCATTGTTGTGTGCAGGAGTTACTGTCTATAAAGCCTTGAAAGAGGCCGGCATTCAGGCTGGTGATTGGATCACTATCATTGGTGCTGGTGGTGGGCTAGGTTCATTAGCTGTTCAGTATGCAAAGGCTTTAGGCTTCAAGGTTATAGGAGTTGATTCATCAAAGAAGAGAGACTATGCACTAGAGAAGGGCGCAAATAAATTCGTTGCATTTGATGAAGTTAGCTCTGTCCCTGAAGCTATCCTAGAAATGACCAAAGGTGGTTCTCATGCTGTCTTAAACGTTTCAAACTCCATTAAAGCCTATAACGAAGCAACCACCTACGTGAGACCAAGGGGAACAGTTCTTGTTGTTGGCCTACCAGCTGGCCAAGGATCCAAAATCGAGAGTCACATTGTCAGTCATGCCTTGCGTTGTATCAACATTAAAGGGTCTTGTGTCGGTAATAGAGCTGACACGAGAGAGGCTCTACAATTTTTTAAGGACGGTTTGATTGACTCAAATGTCAAAGTCGTAGGGTTGAGTCAAGCTCCTGATGTCTTCAGGTTGATGGAAAAGGGAGAAATCTTTGGAAGATATGTCTTGGATACTTCCAAATGATTAATTAATATATACGTTGGTTCACGAGAATAAATTCAATCACTAGCTAAAAGGGCAAAATTTGGCCGCGGTAAAGTATTCATCCAACGGCAAGAGTAAAGCCCACATCTTTATTATAGTTTTTCTTTTTTTTCTGAGACAACGTTCATATATATCAACTGCATTTCAACAATTGAATAATTCGATCAAGATATGTCATATTAGGAGTCCATTTAACCACCGTAATTCATTGCCTGTTAGTCGGTTCAAATTTCTGTCGTTAGTTGACTAGCTTGTTTCTACGCTCCGACCAATTCTTGAGGGTAACCCTCTTTTTTTTTTTCAACGCCGTTGGAGTAACCGAGCCTCAATTATGCAAGGTAATTTTTAGCACACTGCAGGACGATAACCCGCGTAAATTTACGCCCAAGATAATTACTCAGCCTCGGAGTATTCATGGTGGTTCGCCGCTTGGTGTAGTCAAAGGCCGGATCTAGTGCCAACTTCCCGCTTTAATTCTATAAGCAGGGTCTAAGCAGTAGACAAAGTGGGTAAAAATCAAGGTATCTTCAACAAGAGAATCTTGGCTCAATACAGCACAATCTATGAATAAAACTCTCGTATCCTGTCAAGGTGATAATACCGTTGCCAAGAACACAACAATTCTCGTTTCAAAAGAAGACGCGGCAGAACAGGAAATATTCGCGTAAAGATGTGCGGTGATCACCTCAATTCTAAAATTACTCTGAAATAACAGGAGGTAAGGTTTTCTTTGAAATGAGCCAATTTTGAGGATAAAGTTGAGATTCTCTATTCTTAAATCATTTTGATATAGCCATCATTAGCTTGAGAAACTTTTGGGTTTTTTTTTGGCCGAGAATATTCTGTCTAGTACTGGGTTGATTTTAATACTCACTGTGCGTCACACCGCAAATTTTCTCAATTTGAACTGCAAACGAATTGTCTGGCTGAGTTGTGGAACATTAAACGCGCATTGTTCAGGACTCCTCGATTCCTTGTCACTTTGTTTTATAAATTTGAGCCAATCCCTCTCTCAAGTTCCTCTTTTTTGGTCTTGTGACGTGAATAGGAACTCACGTGCGAGAGTGAATACTGTTATTAAGGGACATCGATATGTTGACTGACTATCAAAACTTGGTAGACATTAATTACATCGATGAGGAGTCATTGATTGAGAAGAGCGATGACGAGGTCGTAAACATTGAAGAGAAATCCCTTTTGAATGAATTCCTCAGGAAAAACCATGTACGAAATGTTGAATCCAGAATATTGGACTTTTCCATCTTGCTGATAATGCTATTCATCATATTAGAATCCTTAGCAATCTTTGCTATAAAGACTCATATAAACATTGGAGAGTTATCCCAATCACAAATTCAAACTATCAACACTTTGCATATAATATTCCAACTTTTGACAAGATTACTTGTTTCTTTATTCTTACTCCTCTTCATTTTCAAGGTCATTAATGTCAGTATCCTAAATGAACAATTTGACAAATGGTGTCTTATTGAAGTTCATATTTTAGATTACTTTACTAAATCATTGGTTCTTTTCATCATGTCATCCCTGGACTGCATGATTAATGAGAATATGCTCAAAAGTTTCCTACATTTGAGATCCATACATAGCCAGTTTGCCCTATTGGAGCAACTCGTTACTCAAACAACCGTCATAGATGATATTTGGATAATATCACTTTCTATTTTAGGGCTGATCTTCCTTGCAAACAGATTTGTCAAGAAGGATGATTCAATTAAAATTTAATGAATCTTAGCATAATATGGCATCACTTAGCATTGTTAGTATTGTTTGTTGTAGAATCATAGAGTGAGCTTCACTCTCTTTTATATTATGATTGTAGGACTTTCTGGTTTTAAATCCTAGATCCCTCTTTACACTTCATTTATACCGTTTACCATAAATCGCGACACTCGGACTTCAAATTCTTTATATATTAGGAAGCTGGAAAGTCAAGAGCTTTATCGTAAGAGATCTAAACAAGCTTTATGTGAGATTTCAGTTAGGCTAACACTCCTTATATGATTCATTCTGTTATTGGAACTTATTTTTATGTGCTTGAACTTCAGTCTTTGTGTTTGTGCCTGAATCATATTGATTTTGTAAGATTTAAAAAAAGATGCGATCTACGCAAAAGAGCAAGTCCTGCTTATAAGATAAAGAACATGAAGGAACTCAGGGCCACTTCGAAAGGGTCATCTCATTCACCACAGTAATCAACTGTTGAAATTGTGTCACATTTCCAAGGTTTTTTTTTCCTCAGAAACTCAAGCATCTATGCAAGATCTCTATTGTCTCTTCCAAATATGGAAATTATTCCATCCATCTCATCAAACTTTTCTCAACCACACTAAATTGGTTAGATTACTTGCCTCAAATCCTGTCCAGAGTCTATTGTAACTTCTGAAATGGGAAACTTTGTCAAAGATGCAAACTTCTAAGACCAAGAAAACAAAGTCCCCAAAATTTTTAGGTGATTTATAAAGGATTTGCTCTGCTCCAGAACCTCTACCTATAATAACTCAGGTTCATTACGATAAAAACTAATTCAGAATGGATCCCATTTTTAACCCTAGAGAGCAAGCTTTTAGTATCATATCCATTGATGGACCTATAAACATCACCTTCAGTGATATCGAATATATCTACCGAGTCCAACAACGGAACTCCATCATCTTTGGCTCTAGTATTGGCGCTGCCGGTCTTGCACTGCTCGCCCTTTTCATCATTTCAAACAATAGAAAGACACCAGTATTCATAATGAACCAGATTTCTTTATTCCTTGTAATAATCCATTCAGCTTTATACCTTGGTTATCTATTTGGTGACTATGCCTCCATGACTTTCACATTTACTGGGTTTCCTCAATTAATCACTTCATTAGATCAAAATGTCTCTGTGGCAACAAACTTCTTTCATCTTGCATTAGTTGCTGTCATTCAAGCTTCGTTGGTATTTCAAGTTAAAACCATGTTCCAAGGCCCTAACAGTCACAGATTAGGTTATGCAGTGACAGCATTGTCGTTCATAACTGGTCTAGCCACTTTCACCTTATATCTTTACAACTTTATCAAGACGACTACGGTTATTCTTGGAGATAAAATTGCGTTCTATAATTCACGTTCCTTGAATGCCCAACCCATCTTATTTGCTAGTTCCATCAACATGATGTCCGTGCTATTAATAGCTAAGTTGATCTTCGCTATCAGATCTAGAAGATACCTAGGTTTAAAGCAGTTTGACGGGTTCCATATCTTATTGATCATGACGACGCAATCATTGGTCGTCCCTTCCATTGTCATGATTCTGTCCTATGCTGTCGACGCCTGGACTTCAGTCTCTATTATCTCCATCTCAGATTTGCTAGTTGCATTATCATTGCCATTGTCATCAATGTGGGCGGCAAGCGCAAATAACGCAACTACTCCAACTTCCTCAGGCTCTCAGATCTATACCCCTTCAAGTCACAAAGGTACAAGTTTCTACTCAGGAAATGGAACCACCTTTAAAGGAGACCAATCTTCTATTGGATATGATTTGGAGAAGAAAGTCCAGTCATCACCTACTGAGACAAATTTATTCACCCCATCTACTGCTGCTGAAGAAGAAGCCAAGAGATATTGGTATGGCCATGAAGTCGATGATGACGATAACGAGGACGATTCCCGCTTTGTTAGAAAGACTACACATCAGATAAGATCTGGTAATACTTCTCGAGACAGTCAACTACTGCACGAATAGTCTCTCATTGCCTTTTTGCTTTAAACTGAATTAATTATTGGTGTTTATTGTGGTGATATCATGAGCAAGTTATGTAGATCATTCGATGTTCAGCTCCAGAGGGAAACAATGACCAGCCATGAGGAGAGGAGGTTCAGCAAGTAGTGCAACCAGTATAAATGTCTGATGCCGTAAATTAATGAGAAGTATGCGAAATATAACAATATCAGAGTAGTGACCCTCTTTTGAAGTTGATTACCTGCGCGCACAGTGATTTCTCCTTGTAGGTTTTTGACAACGAGCAATAAAATTGGCAGGATGGCTAAGATGTTATGATGGGAGCTAAAGGGTGTTTTCCATCTCACCGTCAGATTATGGAAAAAAACGATTAGAACGGGGACATTCACAGGAATGATCCAAATCATTAAAATCAATAAAGATGAGTTGTAATTTGCAAGATTTTTCTCAGCATCATCTAATTTGTCCTTTGGCGATGGTTCCAATAGGCCAACATGTGAGGAAAGAGTAGCAATAATTTGCATAATGGAACATATGATGAACCCAAATTGATAAGGAATGTAAAACATGATCAAACCCAACAATACGATGGAAGAAATAATCCTCTTTCTATGCCTTACGGTTGCCAATTTTTCTGATCTCTTAAAAGCACTTGTTTTAAATAGTTTTTTATGAAGGGAAAGAGCATAAGGAAGGCCACTTAAGCATAATGTGACAACAAAGTCCAACGCACGCACTAGTGCCAGGGCGATCAGGTAAAACAATGGTGCGAGAAGAAACAAATAGGTTTCTTCAAGGCCTAAAAAGTATGGATTAACATGCACATTACTTCCTAGTTCAGCTGGTGATGTCTGTGCCACGGGATCAAAAAGATAGTAGAGGGAATGAAATAAAGAGGCAGCAGATAATGAGGACAAGGCGGATAAAGCACTCATGACATAAATAGATTTACCGGCCAGTAATCTCAACCCTGTTTGGAAAGAAGGGAACACATCAGAGTCAAAATAGATGTTGAATTGAATGGCTAATACCAAAGTAATGATAAATATTGGAAATGATGCCAATGCTAGCCTGTATCTAAGCACCAGTAATCTTAGACTCTGTAGCAGATTAATACGAAGGACGATCTGGGCTTGTTCATTGCCTTTTCCTGAAAAAAGTTGAACATGTAACGGATTCCGCTCCACTTTAAATGGAGTAAATGGCGCAATACCATGTAGGGAGATGTACTTGGTTTCATCTAGGTTTAAGTGCCATTTTGTTTCGAAAGGATCACCAACCCATTGTCTCACGAAGGGAGAAAACTTGGTAGTTGCTGAATCAGTACTCAAGTGAAGAGTGTAACTAACGATAGAGCTCCAAGCGTTATGGTACTCAATATCATAAGTTAAGGGACGATTACCAGGGACAGTAATAGTTGAACCGAGTAACAGCTGGAAGAAGGTTGCGTGGACCTTGAGGTTGTGTGAAGAAGATGAGAATAAGCCAAACTCAGTGAAATCATCAAATCCCATCTCCAGTTGACCTTTGACTATGATATGACTAAAGGAGTTCAATGTTGATGGTGGCAACTGAGCAGCATAAAATGGTAGTTTATCACCACCATAAGATGATTCACTAAGGGATTTTACACCATGAAGTGCATTGGGAACTTTGTGTAAATCTGATGAAACGTCAGTACATTCATACCTGTGAGTTGAATTTTCTGAGCACAATAAGATCTTTAGAGGTCCGGAATTATCTTGAGAGATGGGTGACCTGGAACTCGATAGAACTGTAAAAATAGGATCCTGGATGCTTGAAACTGGGATTATATGATATTTTCCAGCAGCTGCCTCGTTTATAACTGATACTTCACTCTTGACTGAATTGGTATCATTCAATTCAATACTGATGGATCGCTTTCGGCCAAGAGCTGAAAAATCCTGAGTAGAATAATCTTCAAACCCAGTTAACAGTTTTCTCCTAAACTTAGCCATTCTTTCCTTTAATGGTAGAGTCTTGGTTGTGACTTTTGGATCGGCAATATCGTATAACACCGATGCAATAGTTTTTCTTAACTGATCACACCAAACAATTGCTAAATGATCAATAGGAGTCCAGACACTTGGAATTCCAGTGGTATAAACAGTAAAGCCATTAGTAGGAGGCACTAAACCGGTCAAAGTTGTGTAATCTGCCGGTAAGATACTGTCTTCAGCACCACCAGTGATTGAAATCAATGAAACATCTTTGAATCTCACCTTGGCGGTAGAAGCTTCATCCTTACCGGAAAAGCCTGCTCTCCAAAAGGTGTCGGCAGCAGCATAGATTTTCATGATATCACCATCAAAAGTTGCAGGAGCAGCAGCATGAGGAGCAGATAATGTGATGATTGTGTTGATGGACCCTTCGACATAATTAGGTAAAGTCATCATGACACGGCTGACAACACCACCCATAGAGTGACCAATTACAATGATTGATGATGGTGGGGTTGGTTTGTTAACGTATAGCGAGAGGATGAACTTTATAGCATCATTCAAGTACTCAGCTTGATCTAGCATGGTTCTACCGTGGAAGGCAGTAAAGTCCTCATTGAAATCAGCAGCAAAAAAATCAAAGTTCTTGCCTAAATATTCTGGGTTTTCACGGTGGTAATGGAAAACCATGGCAGCTTCAGCAGCAATTGATCTTACTTGTTTATAACTACCTGCATTACCTGGGATGAACAACACAGGAATACCATCAAGAACGTCATAGTTACCATTTTCTCCAGGCGTCTTGTCCTTTCCCTGTTCTCTATATAGATACAGGTCGTACTTGGAAGCGAACTTTGTGTGTGATTCATCAAAAGCTTCGATTTTGGCGTACGATGGATACATGTAGATAGCACGACATTCTGGAGTATCAGCACCTTTCGATGGCTGCCATGACAAGGAAAGTATTATAAGAAGAGTGGAAAGTCCAATGACAGTGATGATGTTTAATAACTTGTTCTGTGAGTTTTTGGGGCTTGGATTCCTGGCTGGCTTTGTGATGGTGGGTAAACTCATCAAGGAAGATATCTTATCTTTGATAGTGAATGGAGTAGAATACTTTATCTTCACTCTAAGAAGATCACCTGAGAATCAAAGACTGTGTATATGTACCAATTTCAATCCGCAAGGAGACCTACTCAGCAAGGACAAAGCCACAAAAAATAGCACAATTCCCCTAAAACCAAAACAAGGCAGTAGTAGGAAGTGCACAACTAAAACGTAAAAGTCTCAGTTTTTCATACAAAAGACAGTTTCGCAAATTGGCACAGGGGATTTCCTCATTTAGAAATCACGAAAATAATCACGATGTACACACGAAGAAAACAAAGTCCCGATCTTACATAAAAACTGTCTTCAGTAGTTAAACCGAAGCGAGCTTCAGTGATTGAGACGTTAATATGGGTGGTGAAACCACAGAGGTTTCCAATGCAGATGACGAGATGTTGCTTCAGGTTCTGCAACTGGCAAACAATCAGTTTCAACGTCAGATGTATGAGGACTGCTATAAATTATTCACGCGTGCTATTGAGTATGCTCAATCGTTTGACCAAAAGACTTTGAAAAACCTGAGGATATGCTACAAACTTAGTCAGAGACCGTCCTATCTCAAACCGGATGAACCATTGCATCACCCTAAACTGGCAACGTTGCTGGATTCAAGAGCTGCTACGTTGGAGAAACTTAAGAAATATAAAGAAGCCCTGGCCGACGCTACACAAGAACTCAAAGTTGAGCCATACAATGCAAAAGGTTATATACGATGTGCTAGATTATATCAGATTATGAAAGATAATAAGAAGGCACTTGAGTGGGCTAACTATGGTGTGAAAAAGATAGAATATGGGATCAAAGAATACAAGATGAAAATTAACGACAGAACAATAGAGATTCTGAGACATTTGAGAGATCAACTTAAACAAAAGGTCATAGCAGAAGAACAAACTAAGAAAACCACCAAGAAACCAAAACTAATACCTATTCCAGATATTGAAGGTCCACAAAGAAAGAAAATGAAAAGCCCAGATAGGGTTCTAGATCTTGTCAAATTGCTCCCTTCTGAAATTTTGGAGAAAATCATGAAGAACATAACAGTAAGCGATATTGTCAAATGTATCAGGGTGAGCAAAGAATGGCACCATATAATTTCAAGAATGCCATTGTTCAATAATATCAAGATTTCTAAAATGATAGGCAGGAGAGAGGTGCAAAACTGTTTCCAGTTGGTTCACAGATCAAAGGAACATTTGGCAACAAAATGCATTAAGTCGCTTCAGATCAGCTCAATGCGTCGCCCAGAAGAGAAGGCTATACTCATGTACATTATTGCTAGATCGACGCTTGTGATTTCTGATAGATTAGACCTCAGCTTCGTGGACATCACAATGCAACAATTAGTTGAGCTGATCAAGAATAATCCACAGGCTAGACGAAACTTGAAACATTTAAAACATTTGAAACTCAGATGTGTTTACTCGCCAACCTGTGAAGAGTTGCTTTTGTGTCTCTTGCCTAACCTGGAATCTATTCATATTATTCCATCAAACGATAATGCCAAGCTCTCAATTCCATTAGACTACACACCCCCAACACAACCGTTCACAAACTTGAAGAGCTTATATATTGTTGGTAATTTGAAGAAGAGGTACCATTCCATTCCCTTTCATCATCTATTTCTCACTGATGCAGAGTTATTGCCAAATTTGAGAGCGCTAACAATTGTTGGCTGTGATTTTGAGACATTGAATAACATCAACGGTGTATTCAACTTTCTCCAAAAGTTTATCAAATTACAATCACTGATATTTGAGAACAATAGCTCGTTGACATTCAGAACTATTCTTAAAAACCATGATTCATTGGTATTCCCAAATTTACGGAAATTCGCAATGAGAGAACGTGAAATCAAGTACGTTGAAGGTTTACAAATTTATGATAATATTTATTTATTCAATATCTTTTCACAGATCCAAGTGCTGGACCTTACTGGATCTTGTATTTCATTCCTAGGTTTGTCAAAGATTCTAAAGATTTGTGGGTTGGGCTTAAAACAATTGTCAGTTGGGTTTTGCTCAAATATCATCTTTAGAACAGGTCCCTTTCGCCAATTACCACCAGGTGGGTTCTTTGAGTTTCAAGACTTTGTAAAATGGTGTCCAGTCTTGGAGGCGTTGTACTTAAACCAATCCACTGATTTTTGTGATTATTCATTGGCAGAAATGGTTGAAGCCATCAAAAAAAATGATACGATGCATAGTTTAAAAGTTCTTGACTTGTCCTTCAATTCAGGATTATCTGGATATAAATTATTGGAGCTAGTGAAATTGAGACCTCTTCAATTGTTCATATTACATGGGATTGATATATCACCAGCTACTATCAAGTTCATGGAGAAGAATTACGTAAAAAGAGTTGATTCTAGACTAGACAAACAAAATTGGAAAGAATACGGTATTACGAGTTATGACCCCTTCGCATAAGCTACATTGGTTCACTAAATTATTCTGATTGACTACTTTGTAGATTTCTGTGGGGTTTTCTTGAGTGGGTTTGGCCTTGATGTTGGCTTGGATATTTTGAAGGCGTTCATCTTCAGTGGTTTAGTAGGTTCTGGTTTTCTTATCCCGCCTAATTGAATCTTAATGGGGCCTTCTAGCTTTGAACCCCCTTCCTCTGGTTCTTCATCCTTCTCACTAGCTTCAGACTGTTGTTCACCACGTCTTATCTGTTCTTGTAATAGTTTAATACCCAGTTGTTCCTCTGTCTTCTCAGAGCTCTCCTGTTTTCTGAGCAATGATTTCCTCATGATCTCATCACCAGAGTTATTTATGTATGAAATATCCACACTATTCAAGCTTTCATCATCACCGGTTACTTTTGCATTTATGATTCCTTCTTGAGCCATCTGTTTGATGAAGTTTGACAACGATGACCATTTTGTAGAGTTTAAATGAATGTGATCCTTTTGTTGAATTAGTTGATTATAAAATCTGTTAGCATTAATAGCCTTTTCACCGTGAAAGTTCCTCAGATTTGAGATGAAATTAGATCTGAACTTTTGTGAGTAATTTTCGATGTCTGATGATGTTACTGATTTGATTCGTTTTATATGAACCTCGGATCGTATATGTGATTTGAAACCATTATCATCACGGCATTGTTTCTCGCAAACCTGGCAATACCATTTAAGTTTCTGAAGACCACGAGCCTTCATTTGGTTCGCCAGGTGTTTTGGAGTGCCGAATTCCGCTTTGGCCATCAGTGATTATTTGTAAGTATAGCCGTTGGTGGTTAATTAAATGGTGGAAATATTTTTATGTCACTTTATTAATTTGAGCGATGAATTAAATATAATCTCCGGCCGAGGAAAAGTGAATTCGAAGGCAACGGTATATGATATCAAGGCCTCTGATCAAATTTGCAATCAGCCTGAGGAGTTATACTGAAATTCATATCCTTCACATCAAGTCGACCTTTTAATCCTGCAGTCAGCGACTGATGAACGTTATTCCAGACGCTGCGAGAGGTTTCAGAAGCTTCATTCGAATTCCAATTAGACCGACTGCATCATCTCGATTTCAACCCCCTTCCTTGAGAAGTTATGCCACCTATAGACGTTTCAATAACCAGGTGTCGAGCTCAAACCTTTTGCATAATCCATCTTCCAGAAAGTGGGTTGGTGGGGTTTTAGTTGTCACTGGTATCTTTTACTTTTCCAATTTAGAAGAGGCACCAGTTTCAGGTCGTAGAAGATTCATGTGGGTTAGCAAAAGTCTAGAGAAGAGAATTGGTGATTATACATATGCCCAGTTAATCCAAGAGAATCGTGGCAAGATCCTTCCTGAGTATCATCCAGTCTCTCAGAGAGTTGCTAAAGTCTTCAAAAGAATCATTGCTGTGAGCCCCGGGGATGCCAAAGAACTAGATTGGAGAATCCACATCATCAACGATCCTACTGCTCCTCCTAATGCATTTGTTCTGCCTGGTGGTAAAGTCTTTGTTTACAGCTCTATCTTAGATATCTGTCAGAATGATGATGGATTGGCCACTGTTCTATCACATGAATTTGCCCATCAATTGGCCAGACATACTTCAGAGAACTTATCCAAGACCCCATTCTATACACTGGTTGGTATTGTACTATATACAATGACCGGCGCTGACTTGCTCAACTCTTTAATTGTTAATGCTGTCTTCAAGATGCCTGCTTCAAGAGAAATGGAAACCGAAGCTGATTACATTGGATTAATGCTCATGTCTGAAGCTTGCTTCAATCCTAGAGAATCTTACAAACTTTGGGAGCGTATGGCAAATTGGGAAAGGACAGCAGTTGGATTTAGAAAGGGTCCAGAATTTTTATCAACACACCCAGGTACGGAGAGAAGAATTAACAACATGCACAAATGGCTGCCTGAGGCTGAAGACAGAAGAGCCCAATCTCATTGTGATACCTATACTGATTTCATGAGATGGAGACCAGAGATATTCTAGATATGTAAATATAAATTTGTATTGAATTTATAGAAGACAGTAAGTGACATTTGAGATATATAAAACCGAGTTTCTATGGCAACTTGCAGATATGTGTCCCTTACCGAAAATGGAAAATTTTATGCCAAAAAAAAATAAAGATATGAAAGCGATGACAACAAGCCAATTGGTACAATTGATCATTCCATCCCCACACATTACGCACATTTTAGTACACTGAAGTGAAGAGTGTGATAAGCTCTTGAAGTATTAATAATCACATTCATCACCGTTTGCTTTATTTTGCTTTCACTCAGAGCAGTCTTCATTTATTCTTCAGCGTTCATAGACACAAACACCCTTATCTCTTTAAATGATGGCTAAGTCTGAGAAGAAAAAATTACGTCAGTTCAATCCGCTTGATGTCACTGAATCTTTAGGGTACACTACTTTTCGTCGTGATTCACGGAAACCATGGTCCAAAGAGGAAGACACCAAACTTAGTGAACTTATAAATAACAAGTTGGTCGAACAGGGTTATACAAATGGGATTCATTCTTTGAACGCTGAAAATATAGACTATGCCCGATCTTTGGAAATAATCCAGGAATTAGACTGGGATGAAATAGGAGATTTACTGCAAACTAGAAGGGGTAAAGACTGTCGTAAAAGATGGACAAATTCATTAGATCCAAACCTAAAGAAGGGAAAATGGACCGCTGAGGAAGATGATAAATTGATTGCATCTTTTCAGAAGCATGGTTCATCCTGGCAGAAGATATCACTTGAAATTCCTGGTAGAACTGATGATCAATGTGCCAAGAGATACATCGAGGTGCTTGACCCTAATACCAAAGATAGATTAAGGCCATGGTCATTGGAGGAAGATTTGAGTCTAATCAGGAAAGTAAAGGTCTATGGTACGAAATGGAGAACCATCTCACTTGAAATGAGGAGCCGTCCAAGTTTGACCTGTCGTAATAGATGGAGAAAAGTTGTAACGGACGTTGTTCGAGGTAAGGCTGACCCTAAAGTCAAGAAAGAGATTGATTCATTTGAAGGTGGACTATCGAAAATTGAAGAGATCAGTGAGACATTACAATTTAAAAAAGTTGGTAAACAGACAAAGGGTAAGAGATCAAAACTTAAGACTGAGTCTGATATTGAAGAGGATGATAAATTGAATGAGTTACCGCCTACTTTATCTTCGGCCCTCCCTGTATATCCACCTAGAACACAGACTCATGAACCTGTTTTTCCTCAGGCATCACTTTCAAATGATCAGTCAGGGTCATACGTTCCTATAACAGAGTCCAGAGTAAGACCATCAGTAAATACAGAAATGGATTGGAAATTCACGTTGAAAGACACATCTGGACTAACCATATCTAATGGTAATATCAGCACCACTGAACTAGCCAAACAGTTGATCGAGAATGCCAAGAAGTACGATCTGAAAATTTCAATCCACCAACATATTCATCATCATTATAACTCAAATAATCAACTAACTGGGAAAATAACATCTCCCGGTGATTCATCCTCTAACTTATCGGGCCACGCACCTGGGAATCCAAATGATGAAATTGCAACACCTAATAGATACTCGCATTTCAATTACTTACCTCCGATGGTTCAGCCTCAGTTAGAATCATCAAGTTTCATGGCTCGTGAGCATGATTTATCAAGATTGTTAAACCCATCTGCCGCTGTTGCGCAGGGTATATCAGCTAATGCTTCATCTCACATAGGCCATCCATCGAATCACGAGAAGAGAAGAATGTCCAGTTCAAGTGGGAACAACCGTAAAAAGAGAACCTTATCAAATGATATGAATTACGAAGATCTAGAGGATGAGTTAGATTTCTGGGAGACCATGAGATCGTTATCACATTTCAACAACCAATCAACAGGAAGCCCAGCACCAATTACCACTGATTCTAAAAAACAGCAACAACGACATCACAATCGCCATCAAAATGAAGGTAATGACAAGGTGAAATTAGGATTGTATTATACTACAGAACAAGCTGAGAATGTTGATATGGATCCTGAAGAACTAGAGGAGAATTTTAGAGACCTAAATGGTTTCTCTGGGCTTTTGCCATTCAATCCGTCCTGATTACAAGGGTGCATACATAATAGTCATAATAATAAAATAATGATGTAACGATAACATTTTACACACATTTCATAGTCGTAAGCATTATTGAAAAACCCTGTTCTAAAGAATATGGAAGGCAACCCTCAGTATGATTATCACTTTCTGACAAAGTACCCCGAAGCATTCAGGACACCAATAGTAGAGTCATAAGTGCTTTCACCTAAGTCTAAGTACTTCTGGAAGTATGGTTGAAAATCTTTGCCTAGTAGTTCTGTCTTTGGTGTCAAACCTGTGTTTCTCTTGATACCAGCCAATGCTGTGGAGACGAGGACTAAATCAAAGGAGTAGTGGAAAAGTTTCCCAATCTTTGAGACAATGTTAGTGTTATTACTCAAACAAGAGCTGAAACCACTTCAGGGAACACTTACAATGGCCATTTTTATGCGAGTTTCCAAAGATGAACTTTGTGCTTTCAAATTAGCCTGAAAGGTTTTGATTTCTATCTCTAGATAACTGAAAATAGGAAAAATCCGAACTTTTGATCAGCGCGCGCGGTTCCTTTGTTTTTTTCGTGTGCGCCTAACCAGGGAGCTTCAGTGAGGCCTTTCCGTGCCATCTCTGCCTAAAGCGAAATATTTCTAGGGAGAAATTTGCCCCAGCAGGGAAGAAGAAAAAAAAAACATTTGGGTAGACGCAGATAAATTAATTGAAAGAGAAAAACTTCGAGATACCTACAGGACCATATAGTATCAGCAGTTAAAAAGATCAACAACTATGCTACTAAGAACTAGGATTCTACAGATTTCTAATCGTGCTCTGCTGAGACCACGCTTGGTCGCAGCTACAAATCTTACCGCGAGACTCCAATCCACCACCGTAGAGAGACCAGCTGTGGGTCATAAACAGATGGTTGTTGAAAGGGAACTTCCTGACCCACTAAAAGATCGTAATGCTAAAAGGATCCAATTTGTTGGATTCTGGATCTTAATGGGTATTTCTGCTGTTGTGATGTTCAACTATGAGAAGACAACCTCGCCTATTGTGACCACAACGTTACATTTTTTAAGAAGATCTAGTATCATCAGAGAAGTGCTTGGGGATGAAATTGATTTCAGCTCAATATTCCCGTGGATCTCAGGGGAGTTGAACCAAGTGAAGGGCGTCGTGAACATTAAGTTTGAAGTCAAAGGGACTAACAATACAGGGATTGTCAGATTAGTTGCTGATAGAGAGAACAGACATAGTGAATTCTTGATCCATGAATGGAGTTTACAAGTTGGTGATAAAAAATACGATTTACTAGAGGATAGCACTGTCGATTTTGCTGTTTAGATCATCTGTGTATATTTTGTGTAAATAGTGTAAATACATTGTTATGGTCTTCTTAGTCGTAGCATGATGACATTTCTTACGGTGTACTCTCATCATCGTGGCTGAAAACAAGCACACAATCTCTACTTTATCTCAAAACTGAAAGTCAATGATACATAAATAAAAAAGTAGTCGTACCTATAAACAGAAGTGAAATCAAATAAGTAAAAGCAAATGAGGGGCATGAGAGAGATATGTTCATGTTCAAGGAATGATGAAAAAATAAGAATGTCTGAATGTCTGAATGTCTGACTGTCATTATAAAATATGTGAAAGAAATCTATGGGTATCACCAGAACTGAAGCACAAAACTAAATACTTTGAGTTCTAATTGTTTTTTGGCCTTAGACTTTCAATGTAAGCTCTCTTGTTTTCAGAATAATTAGTGAACTCATTTTCATACTGATCCTCCTCCTGAATTTCATGATCATTGGCCAGATTATAGTTATTTTTTAAATCATAATCTTCTGTATTTGCACTGGACGATATGGATGATGACGATTTGTGCATACTTGACTTCTTTTGGAATGACGGAGTCGGTACTTGTAGTGATCTGGCCAGATCTTGCGATGTTCTTGATGAATCAAAATCAGACATATGTTGACTGTTGCCTAGTACCGGAACATTATTATAGAAATGATCAGTAGCATTGTTGTTGGTGTTTGAAGAATTAATCGAACTGGCTGAGCCACCTTGTTGATTTAGATTTGAGAATGAAGAACTTCTCGAGTTATTCAGACTAGTCATTGATGACTTAAGTTTCTTTCTGTATGCAGGAATGTACCTCTTTTGGGTCTTAGAGTTCCCATCTGTAGATTTTTCAGTTATAACTTGACCATCATCACTCCCTTCTGACGGGGATGAAGTTTGTAGTTCAATATCTTTATCCTTTGGTCCTTGTAATCTTAACTCATCAATATTGTCATAACTTATATCATGATTATCTTGTTGAAACGCACCATCATTCTGGAATTCTATATCTTCCTTCGCTAGCCTCTTTCTCATTCTGTAATATAGTAACAATACAATAACTAGAGATATGAAAACAGGGATACCGACAGCACAGCCGGCAGCAATGGAAGCAGTGGAAGCCATTATATGAAGATTCTTGGATATTGAGGTTGTTTAATATGAATTAATTCCAGTATCAATGAGTTTTGATCTGAATTTCAGGAACAATGTCTTGTAATATGTGATCTGATGAGTAGCAACTTGGCTGATTCGGCCGTAATTCAGAATGTTTTTATTTTTATCAGTATAATTCTAAGTTAGACGTCAAGAAAGTGATTTCGAAAGTCAGTGAGCAATTCTAAGCGAGTGTAGTTGAGTTGGGAGAACAAATAAACAGTCAATCTTCGGGCGAGGAGCTGGATTTGTTGTGTTTTGGTTTTTAATTGTGTTGGCTGGTGGAAGTTTTTTTTTTTTCCTGGTGTTTCTGAAAGTCTCAATTTACGATGAGAAGATATCAGAGAAATACTACAAATTTGAGTGTGAGGCGAAAAGGCAGGAAAAGGGTTAATAGGAGACTTTAATATCACAGTTATCATCCATGCTAGTCAATATTTGCCTTTTAAGGGACAAGAGTCGCATTCTCTGGACTTTTCAATCTCCAGATCTCAAGTCTCCATCTGGACCCATATTTAGTGCATATTTGACAAGCAAAGAAAACAATGCGATATTGCAGACAGACAACATACCAAGAAAAAGAGTTAGACCTCCTTAAACTTATTTTACTAATGCTAAAGTTCTACAGAAACAAGCATCTTAAGCAGTTATTTCACTTGTATTCACTTATCTCATACCTCAAGCTTCATTCTGTTCCAGAGCGAAAATGCTAAAAATAGTCTAAGTTTCAGAACTGGGAGAATCTGGCCTTGGGCCAGAGAGGCTCAGACCCTGACCCCAGACCTTGACCCCTGAGTCCTGAGTCCCTAATTCCAGTTTCTCAAGTCCCGCGAAAAAAAAAAGAGGGACTACATCAACTGCCATTAGTACCCGTGTCATTACTGCGATACAAAACAAAAACATACGCGTACTACTTTTTTCTTTAAAGGTACACACTCAACTCATCACCATTTTTGTTCTGGTGGTTTGCAGAAAAAGAACCGGCAAAGCATCAAGTGAAACAAAGAGGGTACGAAGAGTGACGTCAACCACTTCAAAAGATTCCTGTTAACACACACACCCAACAGCACTGATGCTCCCCTCTGACGCCAGTGATCAGACAGATCATGATGATCTGAAACACACAAGTAAACAGACACAAAGGCGGTTATCCTCACAGCACTTCTCTCCACTGCAATCCCTGATGCCCTCGACTGACTGGACTACCTCAGATATATCGTCTGCGAAACCTGATATTGTGGATCTGGGTATGAACATCGTTGGTCTGGGGTTCAGTCAGCAGCCCAAAACCCAGATTTATGACCAAGATCCACTAGTGGAGATTAAAAGGGATACCACAAAGAGGGAAAACCGCAAAAGTATAGACATTGAGTTTCAGTTTCTGACCTTTGATAAAGATCAGCGCCCATCAAATGAAATCGTTGAAGACCTGTTCGACCAGTTATTACAACAAAGATCATTTTCCGATGATATAAAGGTCAATCTTAGGAGTGTATCATTAGCCAGAAAGTGGGCATTAATCTGCCAGGATCAAAGCAACCAGATAAATAGCCATGGAAGTCTAATCAAATCTCCAGAATGGTTCACTGCTAAAATCAAGTATCTAGACTCAAAGGAATTACATAAGCTAGAGAGATATTTAAGAAGTAAGAAGTTTGCTGAAGAGTTTCTGGCTTTAGACGGACACATTGGTTTAATGGATCTGAAACTGAATAACCATGACCAGGAAATTGAATTTCTGCTTATCAGCTGTTATAAGAGCTTGGTAAACTCTCCAAAGGGTACTGATATGGCTTCACAAGATGTGAAGGTCCTGACTTTCTTGGTGAAGACAATGTTGAATTCTGAAGGACTGGAAAACAGGAAATTGATTACTGACATCTTGGTGCTTATAAGCTATTGGCTGCCTCCATTGGGCAGAAATAATGTCCTAAAAGCATTTAATAATTTATCAGAATTGAATATTTTTAAAAAGTGGATTGAATCGTTATCTAAAATAATGTCTGGAGAATATACTGTGTTCACGAAATTGTCGCTCAAGGACCTAGTACTAAGCTCCCTTTTTCTTATGGTCTCAATTAGTGAAGGCTCTGAGTCTGTCAACGATAAGAAGATTATTCATTATAAATTCAAAGAGGCTGGAATTTACAGTTTATTTCATCAGTTGCAACAGATGAATGATGAGAATATAAATGAACAGATAGACAGGTTTAAATCCATTGAAGTGACAACTTTTGCTCATGATATATCTGATGAATTAGACCCTAAAAACTCACAGATTGATGTGTCTTTCAAGTCAATGAGATCCAAGATTATCAACAGTGAGGAATTGACAGAGGCAACCACCGCAATATTGAAAAGATTGATAGATATTCTGATAAAGAATACCAGAAGTGAATCATTGAATGCTTTCAGACTCATTGAGTCGATTATTTCAAGCATTTCGACATCAAACAGGTCATTGGCACAAGGTTCAGAAAGCGTTATCAATGCATCAATACAAAGACTTATGGATAGGTTGACTACTGATGATATCGCACAACGTGCAATCTTAGAAGCAAAGGAACTGGAAGATATCAATGAAGAACTGCACATGGAGATTGAAACACTGAAGGAGTCTCTTTCGATTTCCAGTGGTGATATCTTACATAGAAATCAGTCCTTACAAAGTGAGGTAGAAGCCAAGGACAAGGAAATAGAAAGTTTGAAAGCTCGAATTCAGGAGATCGAAAAGTTGAACGCTGAAAGACGAATGAGAGAAATGAGGGAAACGTCATCCTCTACAGATCCGCATATCCCATCGGCATCTCTATCACGAAAGTATCAATCCCAGGCCTCGACATTAATGCAATCTATTAATCAACGAACTACTCAACTTGCTTCTTCATCTGCAGGGTCAAAAAGGGGTTCCCTTGTTAGATCTAAATCTGTTATGAGGCTACCATTATTACAACGTCTTGATAATTTAGCTGAATCTGTTGACTCTTCTGAACAAGTTAATGAGCATTCCGGCGAACGTATTATATCAAGTTCGTCAAGCTGGGAATCAATTAATGCTGCTCCTCAACTCGCAGGCCCCAAACTTTTCAATGCTCAAACTATTGCCGAAGACTACGGTGAAGATAGCAATGATATACAACCCCTGGGTTCCCGTCATGTTGTGCCTGGAGGTTTCACTAATCTTCAAAGTAGACAAAAGATTAATGGGGACTATTCATGTGATTTTGCCGAGACTGCTCAATTATCAGGATCTTCTGTGTCAGTTAGTGGTAGCAGCGATCAGAATCAACAAGCTCTGACGTCGACCCTTTCAGGCGGTGGTTCTGATGATATTCCAACAGTCGCTGCCAGCGGCACCATCTCGTCAAGTACAAAATACGCTCTACGACCATCTATTCTAACATTAACACGTCCTGGCAACGCAGAGATTTCAAATAGTCAGGCCAATGACTTCAGGCTCGTCAGCACTGAATCTAATTCACCTCCATCTCCGCCCGCACAGCCGGAGAACTCTATGCCATCCAACTCTTCTGGAGAGCCAGTAACCTCAGCATTGGCAGCTGTTCCACAGCCTCCACCACTGCCAGACATGCTCTTAAGTGGCATGTTCAAAACCTCATCTGATACTACAGGTCCTCATCCACCACCTCCTCTGCCGCTGTCTGATCTTTTCAAGTTAAACAACAATCGATCACCTCCAAAATTGAGTGCGTCAATGCAAGCTCCTCCTTCTCCACCACCTCCACCTGTTTTGCCTGAGTTTCTGAAATCAGCCTCAAGATCAGAGGCCGATCTACCCAAAGCCTTGCCTTCACAACCACCTCCTGCTCCTCAATTGCCTGATTTTCTCAAATTTGAACTGAAAGGTGGCTCAGTGCCACCGCCTCCTGCTCCTCCATTGCCTGAAATTTTACAGAGCACATTGGATATCAAGGCACCATCACCAGCTCCGCTTCCTGCACCACCACCACCACCAGCTCCACCGTTGCCTAGTAAAGTGAAGAAGGAGGCTTCTGTTAAACCGGGGGTTGATAACCTGGCTATCCAAAGTGTTCTAACTCCAAAGAAGATAGATGAGATCTCAAGGGCTCTGCATAAGCCAAGCAAGCAATTGAAGCAATTACATTGGGATAAAGTGGATGAGGTCGAGAATACATTATGGAACGATAAGCACAACAACTATCTGTCTAGAATGAATGAATTGCAAGCTCTAGGCATCTTGAGAGAAGTTGAGGATTTGTTTGACGTCAAAGTTACTCTGAAGAAGTCGGCACCGATCGCGCAAGTGACGAGGAGGGAGTTGGTATCTTTTCTACCAAGAGATCTATCACAGCAATTTGGAATTAACCTTCACATGTTTGCTAACCTTTCAGAGGAAGAATTGGTTAAAAAGGTCTTGAAATGTGATTTTGAAATCTTAAAAAGTACCAGTATTCTTGAATTTTTTAACAGAGATGAACTGTGTGAAATCTCTTCTTCAGTATTGAAAAATTTCAAGCCCTATATCACTGATTATCAAAAGGGAGAAACTCCTGAGAAAGATGTGCGTATGTTGGAAAGAGCTGATAGGTTATATTTGGAACTATGTGTCAATTTGAGACATTACTGGAGATCAAGATCAAGAGCATTGTACGTTATGGAGACTTATGAAAAGGACTATTATGATCTTTTGCGCAAACTTCAACGCTTTGATGACTCGATCAAGGCCATTAAGGGTTCTAAGAGTTTGAAGAATCTTTTTATTTTGATCAGAGAAATTGGTAACTTCATGAATAGAAAACAAGTTGAAGGTTTTAAATTAGCATCATTACAAAAATTGAGTTTCATCAAGGATCACAACCAAAACACTTTCTTGCATTATGTTGAAAAGGTAATCAGAAAGGCCTATCCAGAATACTTAACGTTTCTCCAGGAGTTATCTGTATTGCAAGATAGCGCTAAAATTTCCATTGAACAGCTATCCCAAGATATAGAAACATTCCTATCAAGCGTTAGGAACATTGAAAAATCTATAGAGATTGGTAATTTAAGTGATCCAAAGAAATTTCATCCATTAGACATGGTCTTAAAAAAAATAAGTCCAAAACTACCCGAGGCTAAGAAAAAGTGCGTGTTAATTGAAAACGAACACAAGCATGTTCTTGCTGACTTTGAGAAAGTTATGAAATACTTCGGGGAAAATTCGAAAGATACGATTGCTAGGACTACATTCTTGCAAAGCTTCCAGGATTTCATCACCGATTTTGAACGGGTGCAGAAAGATAATTTAGAAGCTGAAATGAAAAAGAAACTTTATGAAAAGAGAAAAGAGGTGATCCTATCGAATCAGCGGAAAAATAAAAATTTGAGAGCCAAATCTGCTGATAACGTCAATGAAATTGAAGAAGAAGAAGAGGAGGAGGAGGAGGATGTTGTGGAGAATTTGTTGAAGAGACTAAAAGGGGTTTCAAATGAAAGAAGGAGAATCAGTACAAGCAGTTTACAAAGAAGAGAGAGTGCTAATGACAATGAATTATTGACTCGCGCTCAGGCAATGCTAGAGGGCACGAAAAAGATTAATACTTAATGAATTTATGATTACTATTTTTGCTATATCCAAGGCGCGGACGTATGAGGTTCAAATCGTAGCTTTAACTAAAATTTCATTATTGATTATAATGCTCCAGCTAAAAGAGGACAGTTAGTATGGTTACACACAGTTACTGCTATTCAGCATGCTCGGCATGAGACAGAAGTTACGAAGTTACAAATCTAAAATCGCTATATTAGTCCTCTAAATGTAATATTCAATTATTGATCCCCCTCAATAACGGAAAGCGTCTAAGAAAATATGTGAAGAAAGTACCGAAGAAACATCTCAGCATGATCCTATCACCAATCGATTATGAAAGCTGAGGTTAAGAAAACGAATATGAATTCCAATAGTCAGAAACTAGGCTGATACTGATGATTTTTCATCTTCTTTTTCAGAATTGGAAACAGCCTTTGGGGCTTCATCTTTAACTCTTGATGATTTCTTCGGAACTCTGGCTAACCAGTAGAAGAAAAATGCTCCAGCAATGTTGAAAGCAATGAAAGCGATAAATATACCGACATTTCTCCATCTCAAGGCATAGCTGGATGATACAGCATGCAAGAAATCATCAGTGGTAGACATTGGACACATCTGACAGTGTGTTGTGGCATTTTCATCCAATAGATAACCAGTACCAGCTTTCTTAATGTAACCGGCCAGGTATTCACCACATGTTTGACCAGATGGTGGATCTAAAATAATCCATTCGTTGCTTGCACAATTGACCTTGTTACCCGCTAAAGCATTAGATAAAAACCCATCAACCAAGTACGTAAATGGTGAAACTCTGTACATGAAGATCCAGAAACCAGGTAGTTGCTTAGGACCAACTAAGACACCACAGAAGGTCAAACATAGAGTGAACATCAATGATGCTAAGTTACCTGCGGCATCAGCTAATTGTAGCGGAGCGATAGTTAAATGGGCCATTGAACCAATGAAAACAAAGAATAGAACTGAGATAAACCAACCGTAAGCACCTCTTGCATGGACAGCAGCATGACCTGATGGAACAGCATTGTTATAGAAACCAGCTGGATAGTAGAATGTTAAAAAGGCTAGAGTACCGGTCAAGATGTTCCAAGGTATTTCAACAGTGATCTGAGCAGCCATGAATGCAATCCAGGAGAAGGTCTTGGAAGGTCTTTCTCTTGTTTCATACAAATCTCTTTGCTTGACAAAGTATGGCAAAATTTGCTGTAACAGCGGATTGAAAGTGACCAAAAACATGAAGAAACCAAACATTTGATTTTGTAAACCTTGGATAGATGTGTTAGCTTTGAAGAATGAGAAACCAATAAACATTGAACCAGAAACTGCCAAGAAGAACTTAGAGAACACCAAACTTGGAGATCTCCAGTATTGTTCGAAGACTCTCTTAGTGACGACAATGTATTGTAGCCATAGTGGAGCAGCAAATTCTTCGTTACCAACGGCGTTCTCATATGGAATTTTGACAAGTTCTTTTTCCATCTGATCCAATTCTTCCAAAACAGACTGTCTTTCAGGAGAGTTCAACCAGACTTGATGATAATCTTGGTTAGCATGAGAACCAGGAGCAGCACCAATAACTTGCAACATCCATTCAGCTGGGTTAGCTTCTGCCGGACATTTAGGAGCACCATTAGCTTCAAAATAATCAATCAAAGTTTGACAGTTTTCACCCAAGTCCCCAAAGTAAATAGTCTTACCACCTCTTGCTAAGAATAACAGTCTATCAAACTCTTGCATCAAGATAGCTGAAGGTTGATGAATAGTACATAAGATAGCTTGACCATGGTTAGCCAACTTTCTCATCAATTGACAAATGGACCAAGCAGTTTGAGAATCTAGACCAGATGTAGGTTCATCCAAGAACAACAATAACTTAGGCTTAGCAGCTAATTCAACACCAATAGTCAAACGCTTTCTTTGTTCAACGTTCAAACCTTCACCAGCAACACCGACAACAGCATCACTGTAAGCTTGCATATCCAAGATCTTGATAACTTCCTCAACATAGTTGTCCTTTTCAGCTTTTGACACAGAAACAGGTTGACGCAGGTAAGCAGAAAATTGTAAGGCTTCACGAACAGTAGCAGACTCCAAATGTAAATCTTGTTGTTGAACATAACCGGTAGAACGCTGGAAAGAAGAATCTCTCAAACGTCCATTGACGAACATGTTACCAGTGACAACACCCATAGTGACACGGTTGGCTAGAACGTCCAACAAAGTGGTTTTTCCTGCACCCGAAGCACCCATCAGGGCAGTTAAAGTACCTGGTTTGACCCAACCGTCAACACCGCCCAAGATTTCACGGTCTTCACTTTTGATTTTGACGGTGTAACGAACGTCTCTCCAATGGAAAATATCAGTACCGGCTTCAATAGCATCCACATCAGCAACAGCTTCACCGTCACCTGCAGTTTCGCCTTTCTCAGAACCGGCTTCCAAATCATTTGTTTGAACACCATTCTTCTTTAATTTCCTCAACGTAGACTTTTGGAACAATAAGACTTCACCTTTTTGCATGGCAGATTCATTAAATTCGGAGAAGACCAAATAACCGATCAATAATGCAAAGGCAAAAACTAAAGTAATACCGAACCCTCTCCATTTGTGATTCACTTTGTAAGAATAAGCAGATTCGATGTACTTCGTACCAGAAACAGTTAGATCACCAGGCTGAGCAGAGACCGCATTGCAAACAAATGAGTCTTTTGGCATGCTTGGATCATCGAATGGAGAAGTTGGAATGAACTGAGAGCATTTAAAAGTTAAACCACCAAGCTCATTGATCATCAATGCTTCGAAAGCATAAGCCAACGGATTTATATAGTTGATCCATCTGGCCCAGCCATGCATGAAACGAACAGGAATGGTGAAACCGACATATATAACCAAAGATAACAACATAACGTGAGCAGGAACCATAGCCTCTGCTAAAGAATTAGAGGCAGAACCAACAAGTCTAAACAAATGGGACATGGAGAAAGTAGCTGTGATATTAACAAGCAAGTAGAAGAAGAAATGACCTGGATCTCTTCTAAAATTAACCATGAAGTAGTAAACTAAGTTGAAAGCAATGGCGGTGAAAATCTTGAATGGAATTTGGGACACAACAGAGGCAAGGGAAGAAGCAGATGGATGGTACAACGAGTACTGTTTGTGCTTTTCCACGATTGGTCTAGCCTCAAACAAGGACATAATCTCTAGGAATGAGGCGAAACCATTAAATAAGACAGCAAAGAACATGGCAGCACCTCTATTTCTGAAAGTGTCAGAAGTCCGCTGCATATTGTAGAAGATAGATGACAAGACTAAAGCCATTAACGAGTTGGAACCAACGGAAAACAAATTAAAGCCTAAATCATTCCAGATTCTTTGATATTCACGTACAAGTAGATACTTGGTTTGCATCCAGTAGGAAACAGTGTAAGACGAACCTGGTCTGGAATGTTTCGATTGCTTAGCAGCATTGGCAGCTCTAATGATTTCACGGTTATTTTGAGATTCGTAAGCAGCCAAATTGGTATCAATTTCTTTCCTTAAGGCGGCATATTCAGGAGATGCTCTCCAGTAGTCACCAAATTCTTTTGGAGTTCTTGGAACTTTGTTTTCGTAACCTTTTCTTGGGACACGCTCTCTTGGGGATGTGACTGAGGTTAAGAAATCAGCGGTGGTTTGACGAGATGGACAATCCCAGCCCATTCTGATAAAGTAGTCTTTGGCCTGATCACCTCTACCAAAAAAGATTTGGTGGCCTTCATACAGAACAGATACTTTGTCAAATAAATCATAAGCATCTTGAGAACACTGATATATGGCAATCACGGCAGCAGTATCCAAAATATTAGCAGAAGTCTTCAGAGCCCGGATAAATTCTAAGGCAGTAGCAGCATCCAAACCTCTTGTAGCATTATCCCAGCATTGTAGTCTAGCACCGGATAACGAGACCTCAGCAATGGATACACGCTTTCTTTCACCACCGGAGACACCACGAACTAATTCATTACCAACTTTAGTGTTCTTAGTGTGAGAGAGACCGTAAGTAGCCATGTAAACTTCTGTTAGAGCATTAGAAAATTCTTCTCTTGTGACACCTGGAATTCTGTTTTGTGGAGTTCTAAATTTAGCAGCCAATGACAGAGTTTGCCAGACGGTTAGATGGGGAAAATGGACATCGGATTCAGCTGAATAGACAACTTCACCTCTATAATGTTTCTTGATGTCCGAAGGGTACAGGCCTTCGTAGGAAATGACAGATTCTTCACCAACATGAAAACCATGAGTATGGGATGCAATAGTTTTCAACAGTGTAGAACAACCAGAACCTGGTCTACCCAGCACGACCACCACTTCACCTGGTTTGATGATAGCGTCCATCGATTTTAGAATATCGAACTGATTTGCCTTTTTAGCTTCCTTAGAGCTAAATAGTTTCTTAGCAAGATTACCGACTGCTTTGAAAGGAGCATTCGAAACAGTTGATTGATAATCGGCATCTGTAGCATTCCCGTAGGCTCTAAGATCTTTATAGGTAATACCTAGAGAGTAAGGCTTGTAATGATCTGGGTCCTTGTCCATCAAGGATTTGAAGTTCTTGATCCAGTATCTGGAATTGAATTCTGGACTATTTGGGTCTAATCTTGGATCTAATTGAGTTCCGTTTATAGGGTCCACACCTGGTGCAATAGTTGAGACTCTCGAAAGACCATAGCCGTCATTTGTTGCAGAAGCACTACTCAGTTGGGAAGCGTTTGTGAGTTGTCTGGCCAAGTTGTGGATCTTATTATCAACCTGTTCATCGAAACCTCTATATCTTTCGATTTCCTCATCCTCATGTATTAGCACATCCTCTTGTTTATCTTCGATAGACATAATAAGAAGCAGCAGCAGTGATAGATCGCAGTCAGAGTAATTAGTTTATGAAAAATTTATTTACTATCAATGGAACTCTCCTTTTGCTTATGAGAGGGCAGCTGAAGGTAAAAAATCATCAAATCTGAAATTAGCACTTTTCTGGCTCTTCTTATAAAAAGCTTAGCACTTTGGTTACTTCTCATGAAATGAAAATATTAATTAGAAAAGTCCACTTAAATCCGAGACCGAGTTCCCGAAAAGAGAAAAACAATACTAAATCGGGCTCGGAAAGTGAAGTTTCTTTGTAGTTTTTGCGCCGAAACAGCCTCGTTTTGGAACATCGGGATCTCGGAAACTCACGATCAGCTTCCGAGATCTTCGGCAGCGCTAATCCTTGGCCTAGATCTATGCCGTAAAGCCTATCACAGTGGATCTAGCGGCCGTAATGTCCCCAAATACAGTAGGAGAATTTGTAAGCACCATCTTAATTTACGGGCGCGTCCTCTGTTTGTTGTTGTTTTTCTTGCCATATCAACGAAATGTACACATGTAGACTCTAGTGCATTCAATATTTTATAGGGCGCACAGCCTTGAAAAATGGGTAGCACAAATAATAAAGATCAGAACTTCGATTATTTCAAGGCCTCATTGATAAGCAAACTATCCTCAAAGAGAAAACTTGGACCCCATGGAAGGGAGCGTATCTGTTTCATCATAAATTTGATGACTGATGAACTTTGTAGTACAAAATTTTCAACCGTTCTTTTAATAGTAGTGAGGGGAAATCAATAGGCAGATTTGAGCGTCGCGAATTTGAGATACGGCCGAAGATATGTTAATGGACACAACACCCTAATTATTTTACACCCATACTTTTGAGCAAAGTACGCTGCTAATTCTTGAAGCCTTATTTTGCGTACGGTGTAACTACGTCGTAGCATTTCCGATGTAGATATTCCTATAAACAAACGAACTAAAATCGTTTTTTCTGGGTTGCTTAGCGAATGTATCACCATAGAAATCATAGGAATAAACAGGTCAGATACTTTATGTGCGGCTACCAACTAGTGCTCTCGGATTATTTTTATGCTGGATCTATATACATCATAGTTCATTATTCAGTCCTCTTGGATTCCTTCGCCTGCTTCCTTTTCTTCATCCTTGAAAGCTTCCCTCAGTTGTTCTAGCACCTCCTTCTGATCTCCGATATCACCAAATTTATTTATCATACAGTCAAAAGCAAAGCAATAATCAGCATTCACATGAATATACTCTGAAATACTAGGAAGCTGAGGATATCTTTGACTGAAATGTGTAAGGATCAGTTTTTTAGCATTCATCTTGTTGCTCACTTCAATAGCCTCGTTGATGGTAGAGTGTCTCTTCTTCTTAGCTTCTTCGATTAAATCGTTCTCCAATGTAGCCTCATGAATCAACAAGTCAGAATCCTGACCAATAATCTCTGAAAACATGTAAAGATTAGGTCTAGTATCACCAGAATATGAAACCTTGAATCTTTCACCGCTCATATTTAAAGTTATTGAACAACAATACGACCAATCACAATGGATTGCTCTGCATGTAGCAAGACGTTCAATGTTTAAGTCATGGTATAACTGACTAATGGAAATATTATCTTTCTCCTTTTCAGCTGCTTCCACAGATTTGGAACCATTAATCATGAAATCTTCAAACTCCAACTGTTGAATCTCATTGCGTTTTCTACCGGATAGGAAATCTTCACAACTAATATAAGTGATCCTCTCGAGGAAGTTGACATCTTTCTCAAATTTGAACCATTCAGTCATGAAATGATTGTATTTCCATGGTGTCACCAAGTATAGTTTCTCCGTGGAATCTCCATTATGTTTGAACCATTCCTTAATAATACTGACAATACCCAAGTGATGATCAGCATGCAGATGACTCAGGTAAATCAGTCTCAATTCTTTAAAGTATGTAGCAAGATTCTCTTTACCAAATGTTCTATAAATGGAACCAAGTGTGTTTTCACCGGCGTCTAATAAAATGGATTTAAATCCTGACTCTTGGTCTGTGAGATATGGTACCCTTACCAATGTTGAGATGACGTTACGGTATTTGGAGGGTAATGCTGAGCCGGTACCGAATGTGATAGTTTCAACTTGATCACTCAAAAGGTTTGTAGTGTCAACTTGCGTGGAGGAGACTGAATTTTTGGAGAAGATTGATTCCGTATCACACTTGATATTTAAGTTTAGAGGCTTTACAACCTTGTGAAACCGTGACTCCCAATCATTAGCTGTTCTCAGGTTGACATTGGATTCGTCGAATTTCACTGCATTCTTTTCGGTGACAATCGAGCATTCAATAGTAGACACTTGACCTTGTCTTACTAACTTCACATTTGAAGGTAGCTCTGGGGCTCTTTGAGCTGCCTCATATGACCTAGGCAAGTTGAAGTGATTAGTTTGGATACTTTTCAACTTTAGTGTTAAATCTGCAGACCCTTTGAACACTAATGAATCTGGGGAATATAATGGATGTGATATGTAATGGTTGACATCATCACCAAATGACTTTATGAATTCAGCGTACTCCGATGCAAATGGGTCAACTTCCTCACCCAAAAAATGGTAAATAACACCCACCTTATCGCCCCATTGGGCATCCTTGGCTGCGCTTAAGTAACCGTTATATGGAATGTCAATGATGAGAACTTTTTCAAAGTGTCTCTCTTCTGATAAAACTTGTTCAGGCTTGACTATCGTACCATCGGAAAGTGTGACTTCTTTCCCTGAGGCTAATTGTCCTCGAATTGGACCTTTAGGAACGCCTAGTGCCAAGGCTTTGTCAGGTGAGAACTTACCTCTGATCTTATGGAGTTGGATAGAGTAACAGGTAGACGTCTGGCTTGTCTCTGGAACGGGTAACTTCACATGAATGTATGCATCTGATAGTTTTGGGTCATTCTGCTCAGTATTGGCGTTTTCTTCATCGGTGTATATGTTCTTGACGTCCATTGGGAACATTCTTGATACTATGGATTTGAGCTTATTATTAGCCGATTCTTCAAATGCTGTTTCCGGCAGAGACTGATTCTTCTTTAAAACAATTGCCTGAACATCCATCTTTCTATCTTGGTGAACTTCTGTGTTTCCAAGAATCTTTGCCTTCAAATTCATACCAAATCTAAAGACGAACGATCTCCATGTCGAAATAGCATAGTTCAAATAACTATTACCATAATAGACATTCAGATCTTTCTTACCTTGATCACTAATGGTCAAGATCATACCAGGCATACCTCCTATGGTTTCCCAGTTCAATTCACCTGTAACGTAGATCCCGTCCACTTTGGAACACCTCACTTTCTGTTCATTCAGCGTTCTTTGTAGACCTTCTGGAATTTTCCCAAACAAATAACGAGTACCTTCGGAAGTATGAAGCAGCAGTGTTGGGTGTCTGAGATCTGATGTTGGATGTGATAGCGCTGTGAATGGAAACATTCTCTCTGTGTTTGTCCTGACTTTCGTAGGTCGCGATGGGGGTGGAGGGGCCTTGATAACTATCGAGTTGTTTTTAGTGCTGGGTTTCTTCTTATTTACTAACCTTTTTTTTGGAATACTGGCACGGGATCTTTTAGTCTCAGTTATTTTGGTAGTTTTTGTGGTTATGTGAAGTGATCTGATATTGCCCACAAGGGACCAGCTTAGATGGATTCTATGATTTGAAGCTAACAGTTTGAAATGCACTTAGTTCATTGAGTGCCTTTTTCGGGACTTTGTGACTAAAATAATGAGTGAAAATGAAATAATAGTTCGAGGTACAAACTGTATTCTCACAGTAGCCTTTGACTAGTCAGAGTAGTATCTGATTTTTCCTCATCATTGGATCGTGAGCTCATCTCTAAATTTTTTTTTCCAACTGCAGTCAAATTGTTGATAAGGGCACTAGTGGAATAGAATACTGACGTGTGGACAACAAATCATAAAATCCAGTACATACTACATCCCTTGATTACCTTAAAATCTATTCCACACTCAAGCCCTCAAGTGGGCGGAGGCATTCTTATACAGACTCTGCCATATGTAGGCTTCACTTAGCAACAGTTCGATATCTTTCTCCGTCCATTCTTTAGTAGGTGGGTTCTGTAAGAACATGATGATTTCTTGAAACTCCATGGTCTTCAACTTATCACTCCATTTCACCAAGAAAGCAGCACACACATAAACGTGAAATTCACTGAAGCCATTAATCTCCGTTAAATATGTATCCCACATTCTGATGGTACTTCTCATACTGATCTCTCTCATCAATAAACAATTCATCCATCTGAAAGATATTTGCAAGAATTCAATGTTTTCCGAATTCAGATGGTTGTATAGATCAGAATCAATCCTATTGATCAAATCCTTCAACTCGTTGACTTGTCTGATAATGCCAGGCTGGGCATGGATATAATTGTCCTGAATACCCTCGAGTAACTTTGTCAAACACCAAAAGGTGTCAGCTTCAACTGCATCGATAACTTCTTTCGGAAGTTCCTTTGGATCAAAGTCCTCAATTTTCACATTGGCATCAATGAATGAGCTCAAAAAAGTTTGTAAGAATGGAGTAGCCAAATCATTTATACCCTGAACATAACCAGATGCAGGGTGTCTAACTGCCCATAGGTATAAAATTCTCTCTAAACATCTCTGTGTCGTTTCGTAAGAATATAACTTGATATGTGGGTTTGTTCTCGGAACGTCAATCTCTATTTGATGCCAAGTCGCTTGTTCTTTCTCCTTGCTGAATACCTGTTGAATTCCATCAAGATATTCCTTTCTTTTTTTGGCTAGCTGTGACACACGTCTATCTGAATTGGTTGGTAAGTAACCTAGAAGCAATTGCCAGCTTATTGGTCGAAGTTCCTCTGGTATACCATTCCATGCCATCTTTTTCAAGCTATGCAAGTCGACATTTGGCTCTTGGATGATCTTTTTGAACCTATTAAAACGTGATATGAGGGCGTTCATTTCTTCTAGTTCTTTGTTCGATTCATTTTCTGCTGAAATCTTTGGACCATAAAGGGTGTATAATGAGTTTGCAGGATCTTTTACTATACCATCGACATGATTCTTGACACCATTTTTGCCATATTGTTTGCTGCTTCTCTTGATTTTTGGGTATTCTAATGATGGCTTGTTCTCTATGAATTTTGGCTGTGAATCCACAGATGCCAACCCCTGGTCGACATCTGCATCCCAATCATCATCCAGATCAGTGTATTGATCCGAATGTCTTGGTGTGGATGATGGTGAGTCTAGCCTTGATTTGCTAGATTTCTTAGATTTGGAAGGTAAACTTGTTGTAAAAGATGAATCATTGCTTATTCCAAGATGCGAGAACCCAGCACCCACAGTCTTCATAAAATCATCGGCAATTACTGATTTCTTGCTCTTTTCCTTTTCCTTAAATGCATGTGATAATGTTCTCAGTAAGGAGGGTGTTGATCCAGCACTATGGCCTTTACCACCCCCATCTTCGAAAACAAACTCGTTTTGATCTAGATATGAGTTAATAATCGTGCAAAAACCAAAGAAAGAGGGAGTCATTTACTTACACACTTGCACCATTTCCTGTAACAGCTTGTTAGTTTCTTTGCCAGAAGAAATTGAGCATGATAACACACTTACTGGTTGATGGCTCTTAGTTTTTCGTACGCTCATCCTTATTTATATTGAGTAGGGTCCGTTCAAAGAGGATATTATTGGGCTCACAGTTAATTTGAACAGAAAAAAACCACACAAAGACGAAAACCTAAAACAATTCAGCTGCTGATTGGTTTCGAGGCTAACAATAGGATACAGAAGTTTCCGACTGACCTCTGCTCTGGACTTTAATTCCTTGAGTTCGTTTGAAGAACACATCGGTAGTCGTTTAACCTTTGGCTTTTCCTCACTCCAATAACAAAAATAATCTTAAACATCCCAAAATAGTAATTACCTGTTTGCATAATCCTGTTTGGTTACGAGCCCACGTTATTTAATCTTCGAATGGAAGAGTGTGGAACTAGGATTGAAGAGCACGATATATCTGTAGTAGAGGCAACAACATAGAATAAAACTTGTTTTTGTTGCTGATTATAAACCAAGTTTCCTTGAGATAGCTTTATGTACGTTCAGATTTCAGCCTGTCAAAGATTAGTACGGTTATGATAGCATTAGGCTATCACATCAACACTTTTATGGGGAAAAGTTGAGGCATGTCGGAAAAGAAACAGATAGGATTGAAATCTTCACTATATTACGATATACTAGTAAGTATACCCTTTTTAAACTATTTATCTTGGTTATTTTGACGCATTCCAAAGCAATAGGGCATATGGCATCTGCGTGTCCAATCCAATTTTTCGAGTCAAAATTAATTTACATCAATTTACTGTCAAATTGCAATCAACAGGAAAGTATTAAAAGGTCGGGTCCCCTTTTTCCCCTTCAATTCACTACTTAAATATCGGTGTTTTCTACTCTCAGCTTCCCACCATCAACTGTACTTCCTCAACGAAGAACTTATCAACATGCCAGACTCAGCTCTTCCAAAACCTGCAGGCCGTACCATCCTAGCTTCTAACATTGCCAAATCATACACTCAGGAAGTGGTAGAAGGTGTCGAAAAGTTAGGTAGATCTCCATTACTTGTTGGTTTCCTTGCTAATGATGACCCAGCAGCTAAAATGTATGCAGATTGGACAGGTAAAACTTCTGAATCTTTAGGATTCAAATACGAACTAAGAGTCGTTAATAAAGATGACCTGGAGGAAGCTATCATTGATGCCAACCAAGACGACAAAGTCGATGGTATCATGGTGTACTTCCCAGTTTTTGGTGATAGACAAGATCAATATTTGCAACAAGTTGTGAGTATGGAGAAGGATGTTGAAGGTTTGAACCATAAATTCATTCAAAATATGTACCATAACGTCAGATACTTGGATGCTGAAGAAAAACAGAAATCAATCTTACCATGTACCCCATTAGCGATTGTTAAAATCCTAGAATATTTAGGTGCTTATAACACATTATTGCCATACGGCAACAGGCTATATGGTAAGCAGGTTGTGGTTGTTAACAGATCTGAAATTGTTGGTCGTCCATTGGCTGCCCTGTTGGCCAACGATGGTGCTACTGTTTACTCAGTTGATATTACTGGTATCCAGAAATTCACCAGAGGTGAAGGTTTGAAATTGAACAGACACAAAGTTGAAGATGTTGATATTACTTTAGAAGAAGCTTCTAGAAATGCTGATGTGGTTATCACAGGTGTCCCATCAGCAACATACAAATTTCCAAAGGAATATGTCAAGGATGGTGCTATCGTGGTGAACTTTTCCAGTGAGAAGAACTTTAACCCAGATGTCAAAGAGAGGGCGAGCTTGTACGTCCCAATGGTTGGTAAGGTCACCATTGCTATGTTATTAAGAAACTTACTGAGACTGATTAACAATAAGTCATCAGAGTCAAGTTAAATTTCTTATGATATATTAGATTGAAGGATGTGCCCCGGTACTTACGGTTGTTTATTTTTTGTTTCATGTTTAATGCCTTTTATTTATAGAATTTTCAATCCTCGTAAGCACACAGTGTAGCTCCTATCGAAATCATGACTTGGACTACAAAACCGTTCCTAAATTACAGTGTTATCTTCAATAATGACCTATTAACCGTGACAATATAACCCGAATATGCTTAAACTTTAGCTTTCTTATTAGCTGGCTCGTCATCGTAAACTGGATCATCGAAATCTTCATCGACTTGATCATATCTCTTCTTCAAACCCTTCATCTTTCTAGTTTGCAAGTTGTTCAAGTCCTGTTTACCAACATGGACTCTACCAATCTTGTCACCCATGAAATCTGTTTCAATGTTCTTGGTAGTTTTCGCTTCCAGTTGCTTTGGCTTCTTTAAGGCTTCTTTTTCCATTTCTGGTGATGGAGTCTCGTATCTTCCAACAGCAAAGTCTAATCTTGGGCCTATCTCATTCAATTCCACTCTTGGAACTTTTTGATTACTTCTGTATGTCTTTAGTGTGTAAACCCTGAAATGAACTTGCGGTAATGGTGAACCCTCTTCAAACTCACCAGCGGTGATGGATATGATGTGTTGTAAACCAGCAACATCTTGTAGATCAGTGCTTTCCCCTCTGAAAAAGTCCAGGAATAATGACTTGATGTGTCTGTAAACTGGATGTGAATCAAAAACAGCACCGTTGAAAGTGAACATTGGCTTCAAACCAATACTGAAGGTCTGTTTTCTGAAGTCTTGCAATAATTTGAAATTATCTAGAACTAATAGTTCAATCATATCATAAATCTTGAAACCAAAAGTTCTAACAAATGTTAGATTGTTCTTTCTCTTCTTACTCGAACTGGAAAACACTATTAGTGAAGTATCATTTTTTTCTGAAAAGAATTCTAGCTGTGATGCATCTTCAAATGGTCTAATTTCATTCTTCTTGCTAAATCTTTTGATATCTGGTTTCTTTAAAGCACTAAGATCAACCATAACGTCATGTAGTACTTTATTGGAAGTAGCACCTGGCACGAATAGAGCTTGCTTAGTGTTTTCAACCAACTTAGCTTCTTTGTTCTTCAAGGCTCTCTTAGAACGAGCATTCTTTGGCTTGCTATAGTTTGAGTTAGTATTTGAGTCATCATGATTCCAAGGTTAGTGCCTGAAAACATACACAGTTCTGATCATCTGTATAACACTTGTTAAATGGAAGTATTTACTTTGAACGCTTAATGGACTGAAAAATTTAATTTACTATAGAAAATATTTTTTTGTGCATTAGCTCATCGCATAAAGTCGGAATGAATGATTCTCTTAGTAGTAACATTACAGATCACATGATCATTCTGCTCCGGAATCAAAATGGGATTACCCGGCTTCTGCTCAGACCGATCTTCAAAATTAAATTATTTTGTCATTTTGGTAAACATCAAGAGGTCCTAAAGTAGTCCAAAGTCATTAAAGTCCATTGTATCCTGATCCCTTGGAAAGAATGTCTGATAAATTGGCATTCAATGGAAGAAAGATGAAGTCATCTTTTGCTCCGCGAGCAGTGCCGGTGGGATCACCAATAGGAAGCGGGGCTGCAAGTCAAGATGATATCAAGAGATCACATCAGTTCACCAATATCAGTTCTGAATTGACTCGAAACTCCAAATATTCTGTTTCAAAACTGAATGCCACACCAAATGTACTAAATACGACTAATGCCGAGCAACTGGCTGGTCAAATTGATGAAAACACTGGAAACGGTTTGTTAGTCTCAGAAGAATCTATCTATACTTGGGACTACAATTCAGTCGATGAGATTCCGACCACGATCCAATTACCTGTCAGTCCACAGAATAATGGGTTCCTTCCATTAGCTCTTTTGGTCTCTCCAAGTGCTGGTGAGACTCAGCCCGGTATTATCTCAATTAATACACGTACAGGCCATGTCAGATTTTATGAAAGCATCGGGAACGTTTCATCTGTTGGTCTATTACAACATCACAAAGGTATCGATCATTTGATTAAACTATTCGATAAGGAATATATTACACTTGCTAAGAACATTGAACCAGCTGGTATCTTCCTAACGACGAGTCAAGGTCGTATCATCTTACTATCATTAAGAGATCCAGGAGGTAAACCATTCATCAAGAGTTCAGAAATTCAAAAAAGACAAACCGGTTTCTTCAGTAGCACACTGCATGAGTCAAGAAGAATTGTTTCTATTCAGCCTGGAAGTATTATCGGTTATGGCGAACGTGTCGTTGTATTTATCACTGCCGGTGCCGATTTCCAAATATGGTCCTGTTCAAGAGACGGTCAATCTAAGCAGATATACCAACACGATTTGTTGAATATATTAGTTACATCACTACAGGAACTTTACCCAAATGCAGCTAATACACTTGAAGTCCTTGATCTATGCCTGCTGCCAAACTTTGAAGGTGAGGATGTGTTTCTATTGTTGACAAGCTTTCAAAATACCCCTGGCGAATCGTGCTATGTTTTGTTCACAGTAAAGAAAGAAGCTAATCATCTTTTGGTGTTCTCAGCCTATAAACTAAATACTTTCAGTTCCCCTTACACTGTCAAACCAGAACTTTATGTCCCCGCTCCTGGCTCAACTGCTTTTATTGTCTTCGATAACTCTATTGTTCTGACGGAACTTGTCACCACACTAGACCATACCTTGAACTTGAAGAAGAAGTGGGAAGATATTGTCACATTCCGCTCTGATATTTCAATCATTGGTAGTGGGTCGGAAAACCTGCAAATCAAAAATGGTGTGGTGTTGAGGGCCCCAGCTGTTTATGCCATCATCCCACACTCTGGTATCTTGAAAATCGAAAGACAGGAAGATTCGAAAGAAGAAGCAGAAGTTAAAGAGCTGTCATCCTTCATAAAGTCACACATAGAGCAAGCAGTTTTCTATGGTAACGAATCTCAAAATCCGATTGAGTTTGATCTGCCTTCCAACTTATCATTACAGCAAGCTGAGATCGAAGCTGATCTGATTCAGGTTGCTGAGGAGATCTTCTTATCCACTTCGGTCTACTTGCCACCGAGACTCTCCTCCTTAGAGGCTCATTTGGAACTGCGGAAATCCAGGTTGGAAAGGTTGATCAATTATACGGCCGCCAATTTCTCATCATCTATTAACTTCGATATCAAACTAATTTTAACCTCCATATTTGAAAAATTGAGTGCAGCATTAAATCTTCAGAAGATACTGAACAAATACTCGAACGTTGAAGAGCTTTCAAACATATATCAAAAGTCATTGAAGCAACTGAGACCTAACGCTGATCCATCCTTCATCACCAATTTTTTCATTAGTGGTTTGAATGACCTAAACTCCTTCCTCGGAATATTCTTGAAGAACTTGAATGATGCAAGAGACCTGGAAGACATTGCGGTTGGAGTTGTCTCTGAGATCTTTTCCGTTGTTTTAGAGATTGAGAAATCAATTAGATACGGCCTGTTTGACTTAGACAGCACGCAAGTTGCGGCTGATCCATTGTGGTTTGCTGAAAATGACAGTTATGTGCTCGTTGATGAAATATTTCAAAAGCTTGCAAATACACAACGTCATGCAGTGAATGACAAAACGAGACAGTATATCATTGAGTTAGCAGAGCTACTGTTTTACCTGGTCCAACAAAATACCATTTGGTTATCCTATCAAACTCCAAAGACTAGAGAGATCCAGGAATCACTAACAAAGGTTGAGGGTTTTTATAAAGCCAAATCGGGTGTTTGGACAAAGACTTTAGTGTTATTTGGTGCCAAAGCAGAAGCATTAGCCATTGCTGAGACTTACAGAGACTTGAAATCATTGGCTGAGATTTCTGAGGATGATAGAGAGAATTCCTATGGTGAAGACTTGGAGCGTGTAAACTTGAGATTTGAGCACTATTTCAGAAAGTTCGGGTATGAATTCGCTCAAACATTATACGAGTACTACGTCTTCACCGGGAAATATCAAGTATTGTTACTCGGGTTTCAAGATTACAGTGACTACTTGAAAACATTCTTTAGTAAGAATGATCACGGGAAGATTGCATGGATCAAAGATATTTTTGATGGAAACTATAGCAATGCCTCCAAGACTCTATTGAATGTGTCACAGAAAACTGAGGAGTCCCAAACCAACAGATTATTACAACTAAGCATTGCGAAATTATCAGCCTTAGCTGCAGATCCAACGGAAGAAGACAAGGAGCTATTGCAGGAAATCCAAGAAGAACTCGACTATTCCGAGGCTCAAACTTCCATTTTACAGCAACTTTCATCGTTTATTAGATCTGATAGTGATCCAAGTGCTCAAGCTGATGCCATTGTGAAAGATCTGTTGAATGCTAATTATAATACTCGCTCATCTAAATTCTTGAAAGAGTCATTTCAAAGAGCAATTTCAAGACTCTTATCAAACAGGAAGTTGTCTGTCAACGAACTTGTCGACATATTCACCCTGTTGGATAGTTTGAAGACCGACACCAAACTAAACTTCTTCTATGCTCTTAAGGTCCTACATCTATCTAACTTATCGTCGTCAGATAAGACAGTCAATGAAAAACTGATCTGGAAGAGAGCAATCCTTGCTGATGACTGGCGAAGAATCATCAGCTTGGAAAACAAAAGCAGTGAGTACGTCAAGGAGCGTATTGAAGGTACAATTATCTTTGAAACATTGGTTAGATTCTTCCAAGATGAGTTGTACTTATCCAACAATGATTATCAAATCGGTTTGCCAGATGTGAAACAATTGGCTGAACTTGATTCCGATTTTGAATTACAAAAGCACTTCAAATTTGTTGGGGCCTCAGAGTTTGAAAAGTTGAAAGAAGAGTTAAAAGCTGAAAATGATGCATTATTGGAACTCTACTCCTTTGGTGATTTTGGGGAATGGATCAAAGGTCTGATAGGCACTGCCAATGAGGCTAGTGGTAACAAGGTGATTAACTACACCAATCTATCAATTGAATAGAATCAATCAATACCTCATTCTTTTAAAACTGTGTACATTAATTTGTTGTAGATTACCATCATTCATTGTCATCGTTAATACGCAATCTGATCAAAGTCTCCGGGAGTGGAGGGTTTTCTGTATTCTCATAGTCGTTATCTGTATAATTTGCAATTGACACTTTCAAATGTTAGTATTAACAATGCTGCTCAATGTGTACCATATGGATCCAAAACTTACTTGACGCCAATGAAACAGATTTTATAATGTGATTCCAGTTCGACATTACTAATCCAACGGCTATTTTCCACATTAGTACCATTCGCTGTTGATATGTTGGAGGGAAAACTCACCTTCTGTCCCATCTGCTAAAGTATCTAGTTTAGCTTCAAGCTGTTCTAAATGCGAGCAAAGTGTCTCTGACTGTTCTCTGATGCGCTGAAAAGACTCTAGTTCCCTTCTCTTTTCGGTGATCCTTTGCTGTAGAGACATCTCTTCTATGGCAGTCTGAATGTGAAGATACTTTAACCTGTTGCACTACGAAGTTACTATTACGCGTCTGTTTCGTGTACTCGCAGCAAAAATGTGTACACACACTAACTCTTGATTCCGCGAATCCGTTTTATATTGGATGGCAACGTAAGTCCGTGTAATACCGACTTCGGGGTTTTCTACCAGCTACTCAATGTGATTCAAGATTGGTGATCAACAAAGAAAAGCTATTGATGTTCACTGCCAGCGATGTGACTCTCATCAAATAGATAGTAACTATTCAGAACTGAGGGAGCAACTGCTGATATATTCAGATGAATAATTATAATCTTATAGCAGCCGTCATTCTGGTATGCATACTTCACTACAACTAGTTCTTGAGCTGTCTGTGATATTTCATTTGTGAACTCTACATCGCTCCTTCTACTGCAGCCATAGCGATTTTAGAACGTTACTTCATTACTTACACAGGAAATTGATGACAAATAAAGTAAAGGACTTAAGCGATAGTGTCCAAGTGGACACTATAAAAAGTCTCCCATAGTTCAACGGCTTCTTTCTGACTCTCGATTGTAGACTCCAAGAAAATTTCGATTGAGTTTCTGAAATCGTGAATTCTCTCAATCTCAAAACTTTCCAATTCTTCCTTGATCGTAGAAGTAACGCTATCGAATTTCTCTCTAATGGTGAGTTGTTTTTGTTCAACTGCAGTGACTTCAGCCTTCAAAGCATTGATCTTATCCGTCTGGGTTCTATTATACTTCAGAGCTTTATCGTATGAAGCCTGCTTCTTTTTCAAATCAGCGTCTGAGTTGGATAATAATAACAAGAGCCTGTCTCTTTGTTGGAAAGTAGTTCTAATACTAGAGATGACACGTTGATATTCATCCAATGTAGACCCCAAAGTTAACATATCTTGTAACGATAGTCTATCCAGTAACTCTTTGATTCTTAACTGGGTGTTTGAGAATTCTGTGAAAAGATCCGTTGAAGTCTTAGAGATCTCTAAGTCCGCTAAGGTGCTTGTTATACTGGCAAATTCTTCAGTAACTATAGCCAAATCATTTCTTTGAATCACTATTGTTTCCAAATTTCTCAGGAATAGCTTAAATTGTTGATCAAGAGCTTCCACGTATGATTTTTTATCTTTGAAGTATGCATCAGGTTCCACGATTTTTGGAGTGAATGAGAAAGCACCACCAATTGAGCTTAGGAAGCCACCAGAAGGGTTGCTTAAGCTTCCGTCGGTTTCAGCTTCAGTGAAGATTGAGGTGGAGGCAATGGCCTTTTCACGCTCTCTAGCTTCAGAAGAGAATCTTTCACTCTGTAAAAACATGATAAAATCCGGATCTTTTTGTAGGTGTACATTTTGCGAAATCTTCACGAGCATTCTCTCTAATGCTAATCTTCTCCCTTCTATAAAATCTTCATTGAAGCGACCAACAGCTTGTTTGTCTGGCGGCGGAGGGATGATTCTCCCAGGGTGTGTAGCTTGTAACTGGCGATATAACCATCTGAAATCTCTGTATCTTCTAGTGACAACGACTTGGTTGGATTGGAATATGTCCGAATCTGTCTTTGTACGGACACTATACACAATGTGAGCACTTGTCAATTCGCCAACTTTGATAGGATCTCCAACAGTAATATCCAACTTAATTGCAGGATGTTCTAATTCCTTGGCTCTTTGCTGTATTCTTTCTTCATGCGCTTTCAAGTTTTCTTGCTCTTGTTGAGAAGTAATTCCAGAGTTTGCCACTGTGCTGCTGGATTTCTGCTTCAATGGAGATAGTGGAGTTCTGTTAATATCAAACAATGGCGCCTCGGCTTGCCTTAAAAGTCTTTCAGCAGCAGTTTCACTGTTTGAAGTAGATAGTTCATCGTCTAGTGGGCCACCTAATGGACCTAGTGGTTGTGTTCTGTCAGAGGCTGAGTCGATGACTTCTTCCAAGTTCCGCTTGATTGGTTGACGACGGAGTCTAGGAGCTTTGTAGACGTTTTGAAGGCGAACTTTTGATGGTGAAAGATTGGCATGGCCGTTTGATGCTGATTTGTCCGTGGGTCCCTCACCATTATCCTTATTATCATCATTACCAGTATCAGGAAGGTGGAGATGCTTGGTTGTATCGTTGAACAGTGATTCGTCTTTCTTTGGAGAAACCGGGGTGACAAAGGGAGAAGAACCGATCTCATCTTCATTAGTTAGCGTTGACAGAAGTTCTTCCTTGTGTTTCTCCTCTTGCTCCTCCTCATGGTGAATTTCCGCCTCTTGGTGCTCCTCTTGCGTGTTTTGTTCCTCATGATCTACAACTTGTTGATGTTGGTGGTCCTCCTCATTGATATCACTGTCCTGTAATGTTTTGCTGAGGTCATCCACCACTGGCGTGTCAAGGATGTTTCTCTTTGGAGCAATTGGATTTGCACTCACAGCATCATCCCATTCAGAGGCTTCCAATGGGTCAGTGGACATAGTTGTTCAGTTTAAGGTGTGTGAATTGCTGATTTGATCAACTTCAAAGGCTTTGTCGCTGTTAAATCAAAGGATCCCCCCCCCCACCCAAAAAAAAAATAGAATGCCCGCGAATTTGATTTCCAGAGCGAATCCAAAGCTATGAAATGGATTTCAGCGGACTAAAATTATTTCAGTATAGAATTGATTGGTATTGAAAATGAAACCACTGAGAAACTACCGGGGAGCACCATTATTGTACTTACTTGATTAGCTATCATAATGGTCGAATAAGACGACGAGGAAAGTATCAACATTAATTTGAAAGTTACCCTACATTCCCTGACACAATAATTTGGCCTTGTGAAAGAAACAAAAACAGGTAGAACACGGCATGTTAATTTTTGCTATGAACTCGCTGTGAACTGACCTTAGAATGAGCGAAATACGAAGAAGAGACCGTAAGAAGGGTATTGAGAAACAGTTGAAAATCAATACAGAGCCTGATATAGAGAAGGAGCTAAAACCTGCATCTTCTCACTCGAGAAACTCATTATGGAACATTTGGGTCGCTGGAACAATATTGAAAGTGCTCTTATTTGATACCTACCATTCCACAGACTTCGATGTCCACAGAAACTGGTTGGCGATTACCAATTCACTCCCTCTGAACAAATGGTATGTCGAAAAGACCAGCCAATGGACGCTTGATTATCCCCCTTTCTTTGCTTACTTCGAATGGTTTCTATCACAGTTCGTCATCGGGGTGGTCAAACAGGATGGATGCTTGGATATCGTGGAAAAGGGTCAATACGGTTGGCCAACGGTTGTTTTCCAAAGAAGCACAGTCATAATCACTGAGATCTTGCTATTCGCTGTGTTGCAAACTTACATCAATCTAAGTAAAAACAAGACTTTGGCGTTCATCATTGGTAGTTCTTTAGTTCTGTCTCCAGGTTTGTTGATCGTTGATCATATCCACTTTCAATATAATGGTATGTTATTTGGTATCTTTGTCGCAGTCATTTTGGCTGCTAGACACAATCGCAATTATTTGATGGCTGCTCTATTTACTGTCCTTCTATGTTTCAAGCATATTTTCCTATATCTTGCACCAGCTGTATTTGTCTATCTTTTAAGAGTTGAAGTGTTGGATGTTCAACAAAAGAGCATTCTAAAATTTATTAAATGGCAAAATTTGTCTAAATTAGGTACCATTGTCATCACTATCTTTGGGATTGCATTTGGTCCATTTGTTTACAATGGTACCATCATTGAACTATTCCAAAGATTATTCCCATTCTCAAGAGGTTTGACACATGCATACTGGGCTCCAAATATTTGGGCCATATATTCCTTTGCTGATAAGCTTCTTGTCAACGTGTTAAAGATTCCACTCTTGAATACCACATTATCCAAGCTCTTACCAATCCCATCGATCGCAGATATTCAATTGAAATTGGCTACTATTGGTAACACAGGTACAAGAGGTTTGGTTCAAGATGTTTTCTTTGTCATATTACCGGATATTCCACCAAGAGCTACTTTCTTGTTAACGTTGTTTTATGATATTTTATCCATTCTACCAATTTTATTGCAACCAAACTTTAAAAGATTTATTGGTGCTTTAACTTTGAACGCGTATGCTTCATTTCTATTTGGATGGCATGTACATGAAAAGGCCATTATGTTAATCATCATCCCTTTCACCTTCCTAGTTGACGAGAGAAGACTGTTGAGGTCATTTTTGACACTGGCTGGTGCTGGTTATGTGAGTCTTTTCCCGCTTTTACCTAACCAAAACTTGATCAAGCAGCTATACACTTTCATTTGGTTCATTATTTATTCATTATCATTCACCGAAGTTTCTAAACACAAGACTTCTAGCCAAAGGATCTTCCTTAGTGATAGAATCTCATTGGTTTATTTGATCGGATTAATCCCTATGGTTTGGACAGTTTTCTTGATTGATCTATTCAAGAATAGATTTCCAGTATTGGCTAAGTTTGAGTTTGTTGGATTGATGATCTACAGTGTTTATTGTGGAATTGGCGTCATTTTTAGTTGGTTCGGTTTGAGTTGGCTATACTTCTTTGAAGAAGCAATCTGGGAAGATGAGAAAGATGCAATATCAGAACAAGCTGCAACCGCACTTACTACTTCATCTTCTTAATGCATAATGGACAGTACCATTTCCCTCTTGGGGCTCTAACAAGACCAACACAACCGTAGTGGAACCATTCTTTCGTACACTTTTCATTATCGCAGGCAATCATCTCTCCATAAGCTGGCCCATTGCATATACAATAAGAATCTTCATCTTCTTCCATTTGTATCACAATTGCGTTTGACTTTTGAGCTCGTGGACGGGATTTGGTTTGTTGCTTGATCTGTTGTTTCAATTGTTTGGTAGCTTCTTGCTTAGCCTTGAATAATGCATTTCTCTTTGTATCGGCAATAACCTCTGGAAGTTTACTTGTGATCTTTCGTGGTCTACCTCTTTTCCTCTTTGGCGGTTCTGCCGCTGCCGCTGTGAGTTTTGTAAGTTTAGATGGTGATGTTGATCTTTTAAGCTTTATCTTTGTTACTTCCGGTGGGTTGACTTTCAACCTCAGTTTGATCTTTTCAGCGGCTGTGGAAGTTCGCTTATTGGATCTCTGTGAATGCTTGACCATATTCTTTCTCATCTCAATCTCATTCTGATATATTTTATGATCATGTTCTAACTGTTTATGCTGATTCTGTAGCCTCAGCTTGGCTATTTTAATACTGGCACCGATTGAATTAGCTTCAGCCAGTGATTCATCACGAATACTCTTTAACTTTGATGAAATTATAGTTATTTGATGCGTGAGGCGTCGGAATTGATCTTTGGGCAGTAGTTGCCCTTGATCCAATCGTGATATTTTTGTCTTCAATTGATCTTTCAACGCGTTATAAGATATGTCTAATGTCTGTATGAGCCATAACTTTCTGATGATATCGGACGGAAGGTGGTCCACGAAAGACACAAACGATGTTCTAACATCTGTTTCCTGATATGCCTCTGTTTCCATAGTTATAGGAGTCCTATCACCACTATAACCAGTTAACTTTGAACAATCTCGTTTAATAACAACACCAAACTATTTCTATCACTCTCTGAGGTGGTAACTGGGTGTCCGGGTGTCTCTTTTTTTTCTCTTTGTTTCTTCGACACCCCATCGCTCATAACCAAATTCTTCCTCTTTCCGGTTCGTCCACGCGGCCAATAAAACTTCGAGTAATTTTTGTTTTTGTCATTTTCTCGAGAGTTTGCCAGTAGGAATTCAACTTTTTCCCACTAACAAAAAAAAAAAAAGCTGAAAACTGAAAACTTTCATTTTGAATTAACAGTTGTGATTCAGTATCAAATCAACAATGTTCTCATCAATCAGATCATCTGTTAGATCTAATATTGTATGTGACAAAACACTGAGAAGGAGAAGTTACCCAAAAAAAATGTGCATTGTTCCTTTTGTTCTAATTGTGTGTTTTCATCCCGTTGTCATATCTCGAGATGGGATTGTTTTGTGATACCTTAACATTCATTGGCCAATATCAAAATAGAGACGTGAACCAGTTTAAAGAAAAAACCCAATTGATAATCGAGAAGCATATCACTCAAGTTTATACAATTTAAATATCATTGGAATTCCCCGAAAGACCAAATGAATCTTCAACTCGTCTTCAAGTGGAGTTCCTATAGATAAAACAACTCGTTGACCAATTAATCGAAACACGAAAAAACAAACAAGGCATTGACAATTTTGAGAACAATTGCATGGCTCCATATCTCTTACTTTTACTGTTCTTTTCATAGTATCAATACTAACTTTATTCCTATAGAAACAGTTTTCAACTTCAGCCAAGCAAGCTGCTGCTGAACCAACCTCTTTGGTTAAAAAAGCTATCATTGGTGGTGTTGCAGCTTCAGGTTTAACTGCCTCATATTTATTATATGAAGACTCTGTCTTTGCTGATGCCATGACCGCTGCTGAGCATGGTTTACATCCTCCAGCCTACAACTGGTCCCACAATGGTATGTTTGACACATTCGACCATGCCTCCATTAGAAGAGGTTACCAAGTTTACCGTGAAGTCTGTGCTGCTTGTCATTCTTTAGATAGAGTCGCTTGGAGAACTTTGGTTGGTGTTTCTCACACCAACTCTGAAGTTAGAGCTATGGCTGAAGAATTTGAATACGATGATGAACCAGATGATCAAGGTAACCCAAGAAAGAGACCAGGTAAATTAGCTGATTACATTCCAGGTCCATACGCCAATGAACAAGCTGCTAGAGCTGCAAATCAAGGTGCTTTACCACCAGATTTATCGTTGATCGTCAAGGCTAGACATGGTGCCTGCGATTACATCTTTGCCTTATTGACGGGTTACCCAGATGAGCCACCAGCCGGTGTTGTCCTACCACCAGGTTCAAATTACAACCCATACTTCCCAGGTGGTTCTATTGCTATGGCTAGAGTCTTATTTGATGATTTGGTTGAATACGAAGATGGTACTCCAGCCACCACTTCTCAAATGGCTAAAGATGTCACCACCTTCTTAAACTGGGCTGCTGAACCAGATCATGATGAGAGAAAGAAATTAGGTTTGAAGGCTATTATTGTCTTATCTGCATTATACTTAACTTCCGTCTTGGTCAAGAAACAAAAATGGGCCGGTATCAAGACTAGAAAATTTAGTTTCAACCCACCAAAAAAATAAAAATTATTAGAAAAAGATAAGTAAAATAAAGGAAATGATCTTTTAATTATTTGATTTCCTTTTGATGTTCATAATATTCAGTTTTTTGTTCATAATATATTCTATTTTTTTGTTTATTTTTTGGTGTTTTTATTTTTATTCGTGGGAAGCAAAGATTCATGATATGAACTGTGGATCTTTTAAGATACAAAAGAGGTGTTGAGGGTGATTGAAGAAAGTTAGATAGGAGAATAGAAAGAGATTTTATTATTCAGATGATTACCAAAGAAAAAAGATCCTTACTTAAGAAAAAAAAAATTCAATATTTATATTTTTTAACGGGATGAAAAGTTGAAATGTTAAAGATATAATTGAAGAACCTTTAAATTTTAAACCAAGTCATCATCAAGTTATATTTCATAAAGAGACAATACCATTGTTAAAGATTTCATTCTTGTTTTGGATGATAACAATTATCTCCAAATCTTTGAATACTATTGCATATATACTATTTTATACTTTAATTTATTGGGACGTCTTATGTTATAAAATGATGTTAGATTTGTAATTGTTAATGTTGGTTTCATCTCTTTTATTGTTTCTAGATTAGTCTTTTATCTCTAAATTAGTTAACTACTTCATGAAATACATATGTCAATCGTGTATAAGAGAAAACGATCCGTTGTATACATTTGAATTAAGAGTACTGTGAATTAGTGTAAGCTGACCTGTGAATTCTGACCTGTGCCTTTGTGTTTTGGGAGCCATTAATTGTAGAAGAAAAAAAAATAAGCTCCGCGACGGGGAATTGAACCCCGGTCTACCATGTTCTGTCAGAGTTAACGACAAACGGTGATTCTAGCCACTAAACTATCACGGATTTTTTGATACTAGCTTTTTTTAACTGGTTGTGAATAGTATTGCTGCCTGGTTCTACAAACCTCACGTGATTTCTTCTTTATTGTCTTCGGAAGGTTGTTGCATAATTAATATTTTTATTAATTAGATTGCAAATAAACATCTCATGAGTTTAATGTAATTCTGATATAAATTTCGTTAAGCTCCGCAAACTTAAACTACGAACCAAAAATTGTTACATAATCAGAAGCATATATGCACAACTATATATATGTAATAGTATGGCATACTAGGGCTACTAACCTTTCCCTATTTAGTGCATACTATTCTAAAGATCCTATTCTTAACTAGAAGGCTCTATTCCTAATTAGGTGAGTCACCTTCTAGGGCTATATTAAGAGGCTGTTCCCTGAACTTAGATCCTCTTCAATACATACTTATAATACAACGTTAATTAAGCTATTACTTCGTACCTATTTGGATCGATCATAGACCTTAATTACTCGCACTAAGACAATACGGTAACCATACCGTATTACAATATATATTATATATTATAATAACATTAACAATATCTTGAGCTTTATGCTCCAGAATGGAATGATCATATAGCACTTGTAATCCAATAGCACTATAACCGATCCTGCAAACTGCAATCGGGACGTATGAAAAAAACTGACTAAAAAGCCGTACTTCATTCAATGATAGTAGAGAATGAAGTCCTGTACTACCCTGGCAGTAATTAGCGCCGAAAACGTCTATATTTACGTATAGTGCACACACAATCTGAAATCTTTTCTTGTCATGACTAGTCTACTTTGGATTATATACCACCATGGTTATGAAGAGGATTACCTTGGATCTATGTTGACTCGCCGCGGTGCTTTGAATAACTTGTTAGTTAACATACTGAAATTAAACTGGATATTCAGTATTTAGTAATACATCAACTATACTATACATCTCTCAATTAAATTGAATAATCACCTGAAAATACCTTTGATCCCTTTTTGTCCAATGGTGAATTAAGCTGGTACTGTTGCCGCTCTTAATTAGTTGTTAGGTCAATCATAAGTTCGCGAACAAGAAGCACCAAAAGCCGAAAGCCGAAACCCCAGGAATTTGATATTATAAAGAAGAAGTGCGATATTTATTCTCCGCCATGTCCCAACTTGTATTCTCACACTGTTATAAGCAATTCAGGCGATGAAATCTCAAATTCGTCGATTTTTAAAGGCTCTTGAGATACAGCATCCAATTCTTCAAGCCCCAATGGCCGGTGCCAGCACTGTGGAATTAGCTGCAACTATCACTAATAACGGTGGGATTGGTGGTTTGCCATTAGGTGCCTTCGCTGATGACGCTAAGGGAATTGAGAAAACTTATGAGAAGTTCACAGAGCTCGTTGAACCTGGTAGAGAAAAAATTGTAAACTTAAACTTTTTCACTCATGAGGAGCCAAAGTTTGATCAAGATAAAGAGAAGCATTGGATCGAGAGGTATAACAAGGTTTACCAACAGAATGGCTTAGAGTTTGGCGTTACGAGTTTACGTGCACCGTATCCAACATTTAAATCTACTACACTTGACAGTGATGTTGTTAGAACTTTAATAAAGATTAAACCAAAGATTATCAGTTTCCATTTCGGCCTGCCTGATCAAGATGTCTTAAAGAGATTACAGGAACATGGTCTTTTGGTCTTTATAACCGTTACAAACATAGAGGAATTAAAGCAGGTCATTAACGCAAATGCCGACGGTGTTATATTGCAAGGTTGGGAAGCAGGTGGTCACAGGGGTAATTTCATCGCTAACGATGTTGATGATGAGAAGTTGAGCACAGAAGATTTAGTCAAAAAAGTTATTGAATACTTGGATCAGAATAAAGTATCCAAGGAGCCATTTGTTGTTGCTGCAGGTGGTATTCATGATAAGCAGATTATTCAAAAATATCTGAGCTATGGAATTGCTGGTGTTCAGCTCGGCACAATCTGGCTTCCAACCTCTCAGGTTGTGATCTCACCTAAACTTCAGCGATTGATCGAGACTTCAACCAAACTGAACACAATTATGGTTCCATCAGTATCCGGTCGTAATCTACGTACTGTCGAGACAGATTGGTTAAAAGAACTATCAGATGCTAAGCTGCATGAGATTCCAGATTACCCATTACCTTATAATCTTTTCAAGCAATTGGCTGGGGATGCAAAGATTTCGGGATTGAGTAAGAACTATGGTGCTTTGTTAGCTGGCGATAACTATTATAAGTCATGGAAAGGAACTAACGACCCAGTAAAGGTATTTAATCTGCTTACTGAAGGCCTCAAGTACTGAGCTGTTGGGCAACTTTTGGAATTGAGAATATTACAAACTAAAGCGATAGGAAAAATAGTTAGTAAAGATTGAGGATAATCCAAGAACTTAATTTGTAGCTAATAGTCTCTCTGTCTTCCATTTCATCAACTGGTCAAATCTCTTTTATACGCGTTGCCAACTTTTCCCTTTCACACAAAAAAAAACCAAAAAATACCAAAACAAAAAAACAAACAAACAAACAAAAAAGAACAAACAAAAATAAACAAAAACATTGAAAAGTTTCAGATCAACAAGCACAATTTTACAATAGAATCAGCGAAAAGCTTCTTTTATTGCCATAGATATCTAAGAGGAATCACTAAAGAAACCCAGATCATACAAAATATTAACTGCTCTACTGAAATTCGGGTGATTTTTAACGAAAGGAGATCATCAACAAAAAATCAAGCCACTATTTGTCTTCCCTGTTCAGAACCTCCCCCCCCACCCTGACTCACTACAAAGGGGATAATCTACACTGAACTAACTAAACCTTTCAACTTGAAGAGTGGAAAGTGTCATGGCTTTCTCATTTGGTAGACTTAACAGCCCTCCACGTAATCAAACTTCAAATAACACTTTCAATCGTCAGTTTGCTAGTAATCAAGATCAGTTCAGTCAAAAGGTTTTACTACAAAATAGGGCATTAGCAAAGAAAAATTCAATATTAATGACGAAAATCACAGATTTGGAGACTAGGATCTCTGAATTAATCCAGCACAATATTGAACTCAGGGCACTGAATGCTAAGAAAGAGGATGAAAAGCACAAATGGCTAGAAGAAAAATTAAACATAATCGAACAAGGCGTTGGCCAAAGGTTTGAAGAGATATTTCAAATGTTCTCCAACATCAGGTCAAATGAAGGTCTACCAGTTTCTAATTTGAAACTAGCCAATTTGATAGGCAACTCACCTACTGACCTATCCACAGACAAAACTGTTTCATTCGATAATGTTAAAAGTCCAAGAGCACAAAAGGCTTCGAAATCCGAAAGGAGACGCAAAAGTGCAAGAAGGCAGTCAATTTATATTCCTCCTCCCGACTCACCTGCTATCAATGAGAATGCTGAAATTGGTCTGCCTGCAACCGAGCTTAAATCGGTCAACAAAGGACGTGCACTTGAAGAACAGCAGCAACAAGAACAAAACCAATACCATAATGAAAGACCTTTGCAGATACCATCTGATTTTGAAAGTGACGAAAACCCATTCCACGATCCAGTTGGCCAAAGAGAATCGTCTGGCAAAATTTCACACAAAACTCAAGAAGAATCACCAGAAGAAAAAATATCTGAAAATTCAAAAGATGCAGCTGAATTAAGTCATGCCAATAATTTATCACCAATCAGATTTTCATCACCAAGATTAGATGAAACAAAGAAGACAAAATTCTTTGTTTACGATGACTCAAATGATAATGACACAGATAAAACATACGACTTAGACGAAAAAGTGAAACGATTGGCATTTGAATCAGTGAGAGTGATGGATGTCCCTGATAATGACGATGACCATCATGGTGCCAATGAATTGGAGAAAAATGAGCTGTCGGATGAACAAAAACCTCTGATACAGAATGCCAACAAAGTGAAACATACCAAGGCCAAGACGAAAAGATCGAAATCTTCAGATGATGACCATATGCCGGAGGCTGCCGATCCTGTACTTTCAACTAGAAAGTCAAGAACAAGAGGCAAAGCAGTCAGCTATGCCGAGCCTTCTTTAAGGGTTAAAATGAGGAGACAATCAGCGAAATTTGTTGGTGCTGTTGAAGGTGAGAAACTGAAGGACTTTGTTAGATCACAGAGTGTTCTTGATTCTACGTCAGACACTATCGAAGACATAAAACCAGCAGAGACTGAATACATCAAGACAATTGATCTTGCTGAGAAAAAGCAATTCGGTAAAGAAGCTACTGAAGAATTGCAACATGCCGAAGAATCCACCCAAGAAGCCAATAAACAGGAAGAGAAGCGAACTGAAGATGTACCTAAACTAGTACCTTTGACCCTGCAAGATAATGCTAACATAACAAAGAGAAGAAAACCACTCTCTAATCTAACTGCTAACCCAAACAAAGTTCCAAAGCTCACGTCCAAGCCAATCAAGAAATTTGAGCTGGATGATGATTCAGATCTGTCTGTATTTGACCTAGTTGAAGAGACTGCTGTTGGTATCCCATCTAAAACGTATAAGGGTACTCCAGACATCAAACCGAAGAGAAGAAATAGCAAACGCGATAGCATGATATTCTGAAGACATATACGAACAGAAAGGAATTTGCTCAAATAATAAGGGAAGCGTAATTTAATAAGTTTTACTACAATTTTCTTCGATTATAAAAGTAATGTAAGATTCAATTCCAAATCATCATATTTCCAGAGTTGTAACTAAACATTAAAGCCAAATCAATCAAACATAAACATACACCCATAAACAATTCTATGATCTAAACACTCATTTTCATAGCAATCTTAGAATGAGATTTATAGCCAATGAGTTCGATATCTTCATAAGTGAAATCATCAATATCTTTAATATCTCTTTTGAATCTCAACTTTGGGAACTCAAATGGTTCCCTAGCGATCTGTTCCTTGAGTGCATCAACATGGTCAGAGTAGACATGCGCATCACCTAATGTATGAATGAATTCACCACAGTCCATATCCACGACTTGTGCAATCATCTTAGTCAATAGGGCATAAGAAGCGATGTTAAAAGGGACACCAAGACCCATATCACATGATCTTTGGTATAACAAACATGACAATTGTGGTCTTCCGCCATCTTTTGGAAAATTCACATAAAATTGAGAAAAGACATGGCAAGGTGGTAGTGCCATCTTTGGAAAATCTGGTGGATTCCAAGCACTCATTATTATACGACGATCATATGGGTTTGTCTTTAATTTATGAATAACTTGAGCTAATTGATCAACACCTTGACCAGTATAATCAGCATCACAATTAGTATACTCAGCACCGAAATGTCTCCATTGGAAACCATATACAGGACCAAGATCACCTTCGCGTCTATCCGTTAACCCTAATGAATCCAAATATTCTCTTGAACCATTTCCTTCCCAAATTTTGACACCTTGCTCACTTAGTTTCTTACCATCTGTACAACCTTTGATAAACCATAGAAGTTCCAAGATGATTCCTTTGGTGAAGACTTTTTTGGTGGTTAATAGTGGGAATATGTCATCTTTCAAGTTGAAGCGTAATTGTGGTGGAGCGAATAGACTGTAAGTACCAGTTCCTGTTCTATCTGGACGGTGTTCACCTTCTTTGATGATACGATCACATAGATCTAAGTATGCTCTCTCCTCTGAATTGAAGAATTCTTCCTGTGTCATGTTTTTTTCTGTGTATGAGTATGTTTTAAAAGTGACAGAGAGCTAGAAAGCAGTTGGAAACAACTGAATTTGAAAACGACTGCAAAACTACGTATTAAACACGTCTGCATGTTTTCTTTTCGAGCCTCTTTTTTTTTTTCGTGTCGCGTTTCCCAGTGATTACATAATAATCACATAATCGTAATCAGACCAGTGCTCGTGACACCATTAAAGTTAGCAAAATGAATTCAAAACCACTATGGAGTAACAAAGAACAAACAAAAGAAGAAGTGCATAAGGAGAGATAGAATGGTTAACTTAACTGAAGATTTTAGTATCCTTGTGAGAAAGGAGGAGAGGAAGACAGGCATAAAACAGGAATTCATAAACTCTGCCCCATTGGTACAGGATACGTTCGTGAAAGAAGCTGTTGATTTGGTAAGTCTTTGATTACTTGTCACTATCTTAAGTCCCATTGAGACTAACTCAATCATAGCTAAGACATATTATCGATCTCAAGAAATTTCTGGAAACTTCGAAGGCAAGTTATCTACGCACGGACTCGAGTAGATATCAGAGGTCCAATGAAGAGGTATTATCAGAGGAAGACAGAGATGAGATTGATACTTTTGGGAGACTCAAATTGAAAGACTATGATCGGAGACTAAAACATTTAGAAAACTACGAAACTAAGAGACAACAGTCTAAACAGTATTTGAGATTCAACAAAAGTCAGAGTGCAGCTTTAAACTCGCATAGAAAAGGAATACTGCTGTCTTTAAGTCAAGAACTAAGATCCACCTCCAAATTGTTACTAGCTATGCAGGAAACGAGGTTATCAAGAAGCAGAGATATCAAGATAGGTGATTTTAGCAATCGATTGGCAGCAATAAATGTTAATGCAGCCAAATTTGAGCTGACCGATGAACCGGCTCACAGACCAGACCTTCAAGAACTTTCCCAAGAACAACTTCAGATCTTACAGACTGAGAACAGTGAGATCCTTAATGCTAAACTCGATGATCTTGCCAAAGTGGAGAACATACACAGATCAGTGATCGAGATTGCTCAGCTAGAGGCTCAACTATCTTCGCATTTGCAGGTACAATCAGAGAATATCAGTAGTTTGGTTAATGATCATGATTTGACTGAAGTTGATTTAGTCGAAGGTAATAAGATCTTGAAAAAGGCCAAGTCAAAGGGAAATTATGCATCAAAAATTGTAATGTTTGTTGCCTTGCTACTCGGATTCATTTTGCTATTCTTTGATTTCATCAATTAAGGGTTTTGCAAATTAGTAAATGAAATGTATTTTCATGTATATATTCATACTTAGTTGCATTCAAAATTTCTCAACGGCACCTGCTGCAATGGTCCTACCATCTTTTCTTAGTACGATTCTACCCAATTGCTTATTATCTTTGAAGAGTTGTAAAGGCAATGGTCTATTGATCAACTCAATTTCAACCAGAGCAGATTGATGTGAGCTCAAGTGTCGAGGTTTCTTTTTCAAAGGTTCGCCCGTTACTTTATCTAATAAGGCAATGACCTTAGTGATCTTGGCTGGCTGTTGAACATTACCTCTGAATAAAACGAACTGTGTACCAACTAATAAAGGCCTATCCAAGTCGAATAACACTAATCTTGATTCGAATTTCGACACAGATGCGATCTCCAAGGACACAATGGATATTATATCACCCACAAGAACTTCATTTGTGTCAACGCCTTTGATCTTTAATGTTACATTATCACCGGCAATACCAACTTGAACTTTTTCACCATTTAGAACTATAGAGTCAACAACTCCACTCTCACCAGATGGTGCAAATAGAACTGTTTCACCGGGTTGAATTGTACCTGCGTCTATTCTTCCCAAGAATTCTGACTTTGAGGAATCCACATCACTGATAGACATGATGAAATCCCTATTGAAATCTCTATCAAGTTTATTTGATTTTTCAAGAGCAGCTAAAATTGAATCTCCTTTATACCAACTCAATTTTTTATTATCGCCACCAGTAGGGGAAGAAGATATATTCACACCAGTTAGACCACTGCAAGGGACGAATTCAATTTGATCATTATTGTAACCCGTAATTTTCAAAAATTCAGTCAGATGGGATTTAATCTCCTCAAATCTATCTTCAGACCAGTCGTTATTGTCCATCTTATTAACAGCAACAATGATCTTTTGAATACCTAAACTTCTTGCCAAGATGGTATGCTCTTTAGTTTGACCATCCAAATTGAAGCCTGACTCAAAGGCATCAGTGGAGGAATCAACGACCAAGACGGCAATATCAGCTTGAGAGACACCGGTGATCATATTTGGAACAAAATCTCTATGGCCTGGGGCATCAACAATGGTAAACCTGGCTTTTGCAGTTTCGAATTGAGAAGTACAAATATCGATTGTAACACCTCTATTACGCTCCTCTTCAGTTTGATCCATAACCCATGCCAACGAAAATGAGCCCTTGCCTGCCTTTTCAGCCTCTCTTTTCAATTTTATGTATGTATTCTTGTCAACAATGTTCTGATCAAGTAATAGACGACCTGTTAAAGTGGATTTACCAGCATCAACATGACCAATCACAACAAAACTGGTATTTGGTTTGGTGTTTCTTTTTGCCAATTCACCTTCCAAGTCGATCTTGTTTTTAGGTTTGGTTGCTTGCTTTGAAATCTTCAGAGTAGCAACTTTTTCGATGATCTCCTCTTGCTTCTTCTCAGCTTCAAATGCAGATTTTTGAGCATTTAAGATAACATCATCTGGAGATGGCTTGTTAAAATTAGACTTGATTTTTTTCACTATACTGTTAGAATTTGGGTAATAAACTGATGTGACATGGTGATCAATCAATTTTCTCTTGTAGGATGTCTTCGGTATCGTTGGGATATCAGATGTCAAAATAACTGTGGAGAGTAGGGCATTAGAGTTATAAGGAAACGGAGAACCTTCATAAGTAACTTCTGATAAGGATATGGTTGGTTCTAGTGAAGGTATCGAAGCTTGCGATGGCTCATCCACCGTTTCTTTGATTGGTTGTGCTTTCTTTTCTTCGTTCTTTATGACTTCCAATGGCTTCTTAGTAAGTCTTGAGTTTCGCAAAGCTGCCAGACCTGATAATTTAGAAGACTTAGTTAATGATGATAAAGGTGATGAAGTTGATGGTTTGTTGGATTTCAACTTGTCCAAAATAGAAATTGAAGTTCTATCTTTTGTAGTCTCTATGCTTTGAGATTTTTGACTAGCTCTTGCCTTTGCCAGAGCAGAGATCTTTGAGAGTGGTTTACCTTTAGGAGAAAGTTATTAATAAACTGAACTTGAGTGGTAGGAGAGTGAATCATGAATCCAAAATTGAAGTTGAATTCTGATTATTACTCAGTAAAAGTTGATATTAGAAGAAATCCAAACCCAATTTTGGATAATGAAGATTGATTGAATCACCAGTGACAAAATTAAGACTAAATAGTCAAACGATACATACCTTCATTTGGTTTTGAAACAGCTGGTTTTGGAGCTGGGAGCTTTTTCAATTTCTCTAAATCATCAGTGTCAGTATACATATGAAGTAATCATAATTAGAGCACCATAAAACTTACTCTTCAAAGCGGAAACCGCTGTACCAACTTCTGAATAAGCATCCCATAAGGCATCTTTAATCAGCTCATCGTTAAAACCAGTGTATTCGGTCAGTTGGGCCTTCACTTGAGGAACCAAAGCTTCGAGTCTTTCTTCCTCTTCTGGATCTAGTTCATCTTGACTGTAATTAGCGTAATCTTCCAGGTCCAAAAGAAATGTTAGTTGACAAACAACTTTCGAATTGTCAAATGAAACAAGCACATACCATCCTCATCGTATTTATCGGCCATGTTCTCAGTGAAATTCCAACCGTTTCTTTGTAAGTCCCAGTTGCCAACAGTGCTTTCTCTTCTGACCAAGCGGCGAGTGCTATTATTCATTTTCTCGTCGCGGGTAGCCCTACCGTCCGTGTTAGGAGCCAGGCCGAAGCTAGGCGGGATCACTGGGCGGGATCCTTTTAAGGAATTTAGGCAGGACGCATCTCCTAACAGCTTTATCATTTATGTGCTGTATAGCGAAGAGCAAATTCTAAAAAAGCCTCATCAAACAACCATTTAAAACACCATCATAAACTACATAAACAATGGTTACACAGGGAATTGTCGTCCAAGATGAGTGCATTGAGACTCCATTGATGACTTCAGATCACGGTGTGAGCCTAATCAGGATTCCCCCTCCGAGGGATCACTCAGACCTACTGGATATCTCAAATTGGAACTTGAAAGATGTTGTTTGGGCTGGGAAACTGAGGTTCATTGAGAAGGAGCAATTGCAGTCAGAGACTTCAAATACTTCAATAGATGATAAGGAGCTGATTTTCGGTTTAATACAGTTTATTAATAGTGATGGAAGGACATTTGCAGAGACAAAGTATGATATTGATGGTGAATCAGTTAAGATAGTGAGTATTGATCAAGATTAATGCTTAATGACGAGAATACTAATATTATGTTAAAGACATCTTCTAAGAGATCATTTAGAGTTTTGATAGAGTATGAAGGGAAGAAGATTGCATTTGGATTGATTTTCCTTGATAGCGCAAAGGCACAAGACTTCAGTATCGCGCTGCAAACCCTAAGAAGGTGAGTAATTGTTGATCCTTATTGTAAGAAAGCTACTAACCATCATTTGATTAGAGATGCAAAAGCTTCCATACAAGCGAGAAGTGAAATTAATAATGGCTTGAGTGGTACTATTCAAAACTTACATTTACATGACCCACAAATAGGACCCGACGATGACTATAATGATAATGACAATGATAATGATGATGATGAATTTGGAGACTTTGTCACCGGATAGAAATGAAATATAGGCAAGGCTAAACAATACAAAGATGACATAAAATAAAGACTAATAAATAGTTGCAAATTCCATGTCCATTTCGATCCAGATCATTGGCCTAGCGATTACAGAGCTGCATCACAGATTCAAAGCTATCGGAAGATTTATGACCCGAAAACAATCAGACTGCATGTCGTCATATTCCTCTATATATGTTCTGATATTAATAGAACTATTATCTCAAGCACAATCGCTGGTATGTTCATTGTGTTCATACTACAAGCTCTTTTTATGAAAAAGCTATGTACATTCTTTTGCTTTTGAAATCCACCCCCATGTAAATCAGGTGCATGATGATGATGATGATCATGAGAAGGGACACTTTAGCATACTTATTCGTCACGGTACCATAAGACTTTTCTCTTCTCTCTGTCCAATCTAGCCAATCTTCTTTCCTTCTTCCAAGAGTTCTTTATTATTTCCAATCTACCTATCATTTCTTTGGCTCTTTCCGCATTTGGATTAGAAACCAAGCTGATAGTGAATGGACTAACATTAAACTTTTGAGCCAACTTCTTTCTAGTCCAAGTTTCTGGATCTTTTGTTCTTAATTCTTGAATTTCCGCAACTTGTTCTGGAGTCAAATTGTATTTGGATTCTACCGGCGTAGATAAAGCAGGAGCGTTGTTGATGTCCACTTTAGGTTGACCACTTAGATTCAAGCCTTTACGTGGATCGTTTTGTGGTAAAAAGACATCTGGGGTTTCTATACCGACAGATGGAGATGGATGATGGTATAACCCAGGTTGATAGTTTGGTTTGACGTTACTGGCTGAATTGATCTGATTGAACTTGCTAGGAACACGGACTAGTTTCGGTATACTGGAGTTGTTACGCACTAGTGTCTTTGTTATTTGAATAGGCTGTCTGGCATACATGGTGATTTGTACGAGCAAAACGTTTAAAAGTCTAGGCTGATTAGTGATTTCTTTCGGGACCATTCCCAGTTTTTTTTTTCACTAGTTACAAAAAGTTGGTGATAGTAAGTCGGAAGAGCGGACGGATATCGTTTATGTCACGTGAGCATTTTTTCCTCCGCTTCAAAAATGTTGATTTTGTTGTAGAGAGAAGACATACAAACTCATCTCATCACCAACAATTGATATAAGCCGTACGCATAAACCCCCAGAGAATGGCTGAGATTAGTGTGTTCAGGAATATAAAAGAACTTAGAGATTGGCGTCGCTCTGTGGGTCATGAATCAGTGGGGTTTGTGCCTACAATGGGTGCGTTGCATTCAGGTCATATCTCATTAGTTAAAGAATCGGTTAAAGAGAACGATCACACAATTATTTCCATTTTTGTGAACCCTTCACAATTTGCTCCTCATGAAGATTTGGATTTATATCCTCGTACTTTTGAAAATGACGTCAAATTAATCAGACAAGTTGAAAAAGTGGAAAAAATCAGTGGGATCTTCGCCCCAACAGTCTCAGAGATGTATCCATCTGGTATACCATTACAAGTTGAAAACCAAACTGGTGCATTTGTCTCAGTACTGGGTGTAAGTGAACAATTGGAGGGTAAGACTAGGCCAAATTTCTTTAGAGGTGTCGCTACAGTTGTTACCAAGTTATTCAATGCTGTTCAGCCTGACAAAGCTTACTTTGGTCAAAAGGATATTCAACAAACTATTGTACTAAAAAGAATGGTTAAAGATTTGCTAATTCCAGTTGAGGTTATTGTAATGCCAATTGTAAGAGAAGAATCTGGTCTTGCCCTAAGCTCAAGAAACACATATTTATCTGCAGCTGTTAGGGCCAAATCTGCACTAATTTATAAAGCCTTACAGAAAGGTGAAGAAATCTTCAAGAATGGCAATAACAATGCCAGAGATGTGATAGATGCAGTGGAAGCTGGATTAAAAGATAAATTGTTCAAAATTGACTATATCTCTGTTGCTGATAAGCAATCATTGAAAGAGTTAAACACCATTACAAATGGTGCCATTTTGAGCATAGCATGCTACATTACTGAAGGTGAAAGAACCACTAGATTGATAGATAACATAATCCTTTAGATAGGTCATGTAAATAACTGGAAATGCATTATCATCAAAAAACTTACTGATACCCTTTGCCTTTACAATCCTCTCTTGACATAGGTTCCCCTTCTAATGGCTCATGCTGGACAGTTCCAACTCTAAAATACTTCTGATCAAAATATTCAATCCACCCATTCAACCTTCTCTCCTCATCAGATTTGATATCTCTAATATCATGACTCAAATGATTTAAACAATTCGTCGCAAGTGCCCTTGCTGAATCTTTTCCTGCAAAGAAAGAATAAGTACCCTTAGGACCATAAATTCCACGACTGGAACTCACATCAAAGACTGTCCCATTGACAGCGATGTATATTGGAAGCTCTGGATCAGTTCCGTTGTATAATGCCAATTCAGCCTCTGACAAATTGAGAGTGGAACCGAATATCTGGTAGTGCAAGTAATGAGGATCCAGCAGTTTCCCATTGTGACCAAAAGTCAGAGAACCTGTGAAGTAGGAAGATACAAATATGAGAAGGATTGATAGCCCAATGAGCATTCTTATTATGTCAAAGAGACTGAAACGAACTGGTTCCTGGTCTTCTTGAAGTTCAGAATCATTTTCTTCAATTTGTTGTTGTTGATTCGTTAAAAAGTCATCGTTTGACTCGATTTCATTGATCTTTGGTATTTTTGCTCTGTCTTTTCTGCTCTTTAGAGACATTTTCAGGGATTCTTCACGCCAAAAACAATGCTGGATCTGATGGTTCCAACAAAGCCTTTCGTTTGTGTACATCTCGTTTCTCGATTATATAATCTTTGTGTAAATGATGACTAAGACATTAGTTCAACTCCCCATGACAACGATTATAACGATACAGTTGACTACAAAACACTTTGAAAGGGCATTTATTTGGCAGCAGATAGTGCCATCAGATTCATTCCGCTAGCAGATACTAGAAATCAAACTCATCAAACTTCCAAGTCTAGATCTGGATCTATTTCAAGCCATATTTGGCAATCAACTCATCAACTAATTCAATGTATCTATTACTGTTAGTAAAATTTCTCAATATCATGCTGAGTTCAATTTATACCTACTTCTTTTCAGCTTCCTCTTGGGTTAAACCCTTTTGGTCGTTCCATGAATCCCATTTGTAACGATCTTTCAAGTTAAAGATACCTGGTCTGTCAGTGTTGACATCCCCAACTGTGGCTTGTTTGTATAAACCGTACAATTTCAACAATTCATCGTCAGATGGTTTTTTATTCAAGTTGTTAACGGCTTCGGCCTATTGTGTTTGTTAGTTTGTGTTGGGTGAAGGAGATGGCAAAAGCGTGTTCTATTTTGACTGGAACAAAGGGGACTTCTCTAAACACAATTGAGCAGGGAAAAAGATTTCTATAGGCAGGAACACAATTATATAGCAGCCAATGATTCAGTAACTCACTTTGGCTTTGAATTCAGTAGACATTTTCAAGATAAAGAATAAATTGTGTTGAAGGAAAGTTGGCAAAGTGTGAATTTTTTGGTTTTCCCTGATCCAACAAAAACGATCGAATCCGAGATCATGATGACATCTTATATAAGGAAAAAGAATGTGTATTAAATTGAACTACTGATAACTTTCTATAAAGAAGCATCTCGTTCCAGAGTGCTAAAATATGCTATCAGATTATATTAGAGTACACTCCAAATAGTCTTCGAGGCCATATTGACTCATTTAAGAAGGTCTTCAACATGATGAAGCATGAGAGAATGAGTGTCCTTTAGCGGAAGAGCTTTACACTTATCCTCTGATCATCAATGTTCTACATTGTTTAAAGGAACAGGATCTATCTATTGGTTAGATGATTAAGAAGCTTAAAGCGGTTGAGACCATAGCATATCACCAAATTCTCTGCCATAGGTTCTTGATACCTCTCTTTCTTTCAATATTAGGCAATAACAACCAAGATACCCCTAATAAACCATAACAAGCTAAGAAGATAGGATGCAAGATGAAAGTACCCACAAATTCACTGCTTAATCCAATGATAAATGGGATAGCACTACCACCAGAGCTTCCAAAGGCTGTACATAAAGTCAATGCGCAGAATCGCAACTTTCTAGGAATGATTTGAGTGATCAACGACACCATCATTGGATAAATAGGACCAATTAGGAATCCCATCAGGGAGGCAAATGTTGCTGATGCAATAGCATTTGGTATAACCCATGCTAAGACGTCTAAGCCAGCGATAAGGATAGCTAAAATGATCACCGATCTTCTGATACCAAAGTTCTTAGTTAGTAAATGTGTCAAAACGAATCTTCCTAAAGTAACACCACCCCAGAACCCAGAAGAGACATAACCTGTGGAAGCTTTATTTCCATCTCTATAGTCCAATAAGAAAGTCACAACCCAGCCACCCATTGAAACTTCTGAACCTTGATAGAAGAAAACAAAGGAGCAGGCTAACCAACTTCTTACATCTTTAATAGCAGCAATGAAATCCTGACTTGAAGGTCCTTTCTTGACATCGGCATCCTCAGTATCATACCATTGTTTCAAATCTTCATCACAGTCCTTGAAGGCGATCAATAAGTTCAAAGCTGTGACCAGTTCTAACCCTAGAGGAATCAAATAGAAAAAATGCCATGCTTCATGACCTTGATTATCGACGATCAATGTCCCTATTAAAGGAGCAATGAAAGCACCAACTCCATAACATCCATGGAAAATACCCAACCATTTAGAACTATTTTCCAATCTTGACACGAACAAGTTAAATAACGCGACACCCATAGAACCACCTAAACCACAAAGGAAATAACTAATACAGACTAAGGCGAATAGATGCCCAGCAGATAAGATGGAGTAAGCAACCAGGAAGCAGAAGGAGCTCAGTAATGCCATCTTATGCTTACCTATCTTCGCATCAATATAATGCCCGGAGAATGCAATCACAATAAAACCAAGGGCATTACCTAACCAAATCAATGATACAACAGCATAACTGACTTTGAAAGTCACTTCAATGCTTGGTAACAAGGCACCAACAACACCATCTGTCATCCCCAATATCAGTTGCCAACAGCAGGCAGAGATCAGGCGATGTAAATTCTTTGGCGGATTATGAAGAGTCATAGGCTCGATTGGTGCTGGACTGACACTCATCCCTTGGAGTTGGATCTCATTGTCCTGTAGTTGTGCCCCATTGATCTTATGTTCAATTTCCATCCTGATTTGACTTTTCCTGGCTGAACTTGGTCTGGATATCATATGAATTGAGAGCTGAAAGCAGGCAGGAAGAAGTAAATTTCTCCATCATCCAGGTTTGGTGATTTACATATCTATTTATAATCATTTAGGTATCGTAGCGAAATTTGCGGAGTTCATTACATAAAACTCCGACAACTTAGTATAGGTGAACCCTGCAGAATAAAAACAATAGAAGTTCAATTTCCAGAGAGATTTCTTGCGGTATCGACTCTTTATAAACAACATAGCACAGTGCACTTTAATACTTTAAAGAAATAACTGACTCTAGGCTACTTTAAAAGTAAGAATAGAATAATCAATCGAAAAATCTACTTGGTAGCTTATCCGCCGCTCATCTTTCAGACTAACTTAACAGCTTACGTACTATATTCAATAGCACAAATACAAAATACAAAATACATCATGAACTTCGTACAAAAAACACCTGTCTTGACACTACTCATTTGGTATTCTGCGGTCGTCGCCATCCCCTTTATCTCTTCTGTCAATCATCACCCGCGTAGCTTCCTCAACCCCAAATTTCTTGGTTAGTTTCCCAAAGAACAGACCACAGGCATTACACAGCGATCTGGAACCATATGGGCCTCTTCTCCACTCTGGCGTGTCATCAGACCCACACTGTTGACAGTTATGATCTATCTTGACACTCAAGTCCTCTTGAAGTTCACCCTTAGAGGACGTAGGCTTGGAAATATCCGTTGTAGGTTTTGAAGGCTTCACAATCAAAGTGATATTTTCTGATTTGGAGCTACTTCTTGATGGTCTACGTGATTTTGAAGGTGAAGTCGGAGATGATTGCCTCATATCCTTCCTAGGAACTGGGTACGGGTACGAACTCAACGTTTTCCGGCGCCCTTGGGGTTGTTGACTCAGAGAAACCTGTTGCGGTTGTTGAAGAGTTTGTTGTTGCTGTTGTTGCTGTTGTTGTTGTTCTTGCTGCAGCTGTTGGGCTCGGACTTCCAATAAACGCTCTCTTTCTGCTTCCCGCTGATCACGCTCTCTCTGGATTAACCAATGTTGAAAGAACTGATTGATCTCATGCGACATTCCAATCGCTTCCTGTAATGCTCGAATTGGAATATTGTCCAGAAATTTCTTGAAGTGAGTAGATTTCACAAAGCCAGCTTCATTATTCATCTCCCCTGAAGCTTCCAACTTCATTCTAAAATCCATATCGATATCTGCAACGATCTGATTCAACTTCTGGAAACTTTGCATAGAGCTAGTCAGTTCTTTTAGCAGATCTTTAAAATCTTCTTCCCTGTTTGAACTGCTAGCAATATCTGCTAGTGTACTTAGACTTGTCTGTGAATCATAAGAATCATTATGTTGATGCCTAGAAGATACAGGAGCAATTGGTAAAGATGCTCGACGACCGTTGAAATATGCAGGAGGTCTTTTATAGCCCGGACTTATAATATAGTCAGGGTCTTGCACTGGAACGCTTGGCCTGTAAGCCTGTGAAGGGAATTTGAAGTCTCGGAACTCAGGATGAGGCTGTCCATTAGTCGGTGTTACCGGTTGTGTAATTGTGGTTGAAGGTACTGGAAAATTTGCAGACTGTGGATTAGTTGAAAGAGGTGCTCTTGCATCCTCAGAGGGTCCCTTAATATGTATTGATGAGAAACTTGACGCTAATTCATTGAAAGGAGGGAGTCTAAAGGTTATGTGTCAATAATGCCTCTTCCAAATTGGGTAACTAGAATGATCTTTTGAATTACATACTTGACTTGTGGGTTTCTGTTACTTCCATCATAGCTCATCATTGTTTGATCTTAATATTGTCAAGTTTTAGAAGTTAAAAAGCGAGTGCAATCTTAGGTTTGAGATAGCAAAGTCCTTATATATTCTAGTTGCTTCCTCCACTTGGAATTTGAGAAGATTCGAAATCTTGAGAAGAGGGTTGATTTGACTCAGGCACTACGATTTCCATAACTGATCAGGCAAATCAATGCTTCAAGCTAGAAGCAGTGGCAAAAACACAGATCACTGGTGCAACTAAACTTAAATGGTCCAGAACTGACATAATTTAATCTAAGCGAACTCTTAGCGTGATTGTGTCATGTACCAAAGCCCGGTTCATGGAAATGTGTTCATGCAAAGCGGAAACGAACAGAACTATTTTGGGGTAAAGTAGTGACTAAAAGAATAGCAATCTGTTGCACTGAAACCGTAGTTACGCATTAAGCTGAGAATCTCATGACTTCTAGAGTTATGGTTGACTTATGGAGTTATGTTGGTGATCTAGAAGCAAGTGGATGCAATTTTCAGTACAAGCTTAAAGTATAAAATAACCCATTTTGTACAATAGAACAAGGAACTAGATGTAATTTCCTCATCACTATTCAAGATCAGAGGGGAAATTTATGCAAACACATAATAGATACACTACGGTAGAATCTGAATCTTTCTCCTTTATTAAGGTTCGATATATAGGCGTATTCTTGATGGAGAAAGCATAACCTGACCCCTAAACTCTCTGCAAAAATCCTACAATTCGCTTTTGAGGGTTCTCGAACACGGCAAGATTTGTTCTAGGCCTCGCTTTGAATCATTACACCACTGGGAAAGGTGTAAGGATCTTCGAAGAGGTCATGGCTTCTCAGTCCGAGAACGGGCTTAAACAGTTCAAGAGGAGTGAGATTTGGAGATCTCACTTCCCATTCCAGTAGACAATCACACACACTGGTTTCACCCAACGTATGCCAAAGGACTCTTTGATGAAGAAGAAACATAAGTGTCCAGCGGACCTGAGAAGAGCATTTTCAATTTTCCTGTGACTATTACAAAAGTGTTAGGGGAGTTAACAAAAATTTCAGTGGTTGAATTTTTTTTTTCCCACAACTACAGTCTCCGGGTAAAACAAAGTGCGAAATGTTGCGTATGCGCGAACTCGTTCTGAATTTCATTTTCTTAGGGTCAATAATCAATTGAATCTTCGAGCTTACGGCTAAAACTCTACGATTAATCACCAATCATCAATACCCAGAACATTAATAATGCCACCGCCCCCACCTCCTCCTCCTCCACCTCCCCCAATTGGTGGTCCACCACCGCCTTCAGCTTCATCGCGCCCGGGCCCACCAGCTGGTGTTGGTTTGGACGCTTTGCTTGGTGACATCAGAAAGGGCAAATCATTGAAGAAGGCAGTGACTGTTGATAAATCAAAGCCAATGATTGGGAATTCTTCCACTGGATCCGCGCCATCTATTGCAATTGCTTCACACGAATCCTCTTCAGGGCCTACTGAACGTGCCCCTGTGGTTCCTTCTGCTCCTGGGGTTCCACAATTGGGTGACATATTTGCTGGTGGAATACCAAAGCTCAGACATCGTGCCAATCCTCATGATTCAGCCCCAGCAGCTCCTCAGGCTCCTCAGGCTCCTTCCATATCATCAATTATACCACAGCTAGATGCTCCTCCAATTCCTTCAACGTCTGCCCCTCCAGTCCCAGGAAGTGCACCACCATTACCTATATCAGGACCTTCGGTTCCTAGAACCAGACCGCAAAGAAACTCATTAGAGGCCCCACCTATACCTGGAAGTGCTCCTCCTTTGCCTCAGGCATCAGTGCCAGCTATTCCTTCTACTAGACCTCAAAGAAAAATACAAGTCCCACATGCAACTGCTGCACCACCTCCATTACCGTCATCGGCAGCCCCACCACCACCACCACCTCCTCTACCGTCACAATCAGCACCATCAGTGCCAAATATCCCAGCCCCGCCAGCTCCATTCTCAGCAAAGTCTCATGCACCGCCTCCACCAAGTGTACCAGCACCACCACCTCTACCAGGCCCATCACCGCCACCGATTATACCTAATGCTGCAGCTCCTCCTATCCCATCTGTTCCTCCACCTCCACCACTGCCTGCATCTTCAGCCCATATTCCACAAGCACCAACACCTCCAGCACTTACTCAATCATCTGCCTCAAAAGTGCCAGCAGCACCTCCTCCACCACCACCACCTCCTCCACCTGCTTTCTCAGAATCTTCATCAGCGCCTCCAAAGGCACATGCTCCTCCAGTTGGTGGCGCATTTGCATTTTTAGCTGATATTCAAAAAAAGAGAGACGATTCAAATGTTATTGACTCAGTTCCATCCAACTTTTCTGCTTCTAATCAAGTCTCTGAAGAAGTGTTAAGTCCAGATCTCCCAAGCATACCAGCATCGTTACCAAAGCAACCAGCTGCTTCTGGGAATCCATTAGCTGATGCGCTTGCTGCGAGATTCTCAAACAAGAAACCATCTGCAACCCCAGTTGCTGCTCCAATTCCAAGTGTATCGAAACCTTCAACACCGGCTCCTCCCCCTCCTCCCCCATTGCCCCAGAGTTCTATTTCCGCAGCTCCACCAATACCATCAAGTTCTGCTCCTCCTATTCCTGGTGGTGCTCTACCGCCACCAGCTCCTCCAGCTCCTCCAGTGCCGGCACCATCAGCACCACCTGCAGTTGGTGGCCTTCCTTTCTTAGCAGAAATCAACAAAAAGAGGGATGACAGATACGTCACTGATTCATCAAATTCAGACATTCCTACCCCATCAGCTCCACCAAAACCAAAGGTTCCTTCGTTCCCTGCAAACAGCGTGCCACCACCACCGATCCCATCGGCTCATGCTCCATCAATACCTTCTTTAGCACCACCTGGACCTGTACATCCATCCTTACCAAAAATCTCTGCACCAACAGCACCAACAGCGCCGTTAACCCCAGCACCCCCAGCACCGCCACCACTTTCGTACCCATCTATAATCCCACCATCACCACCAAAGAGTTTCGCTCCAGAATTACCACCAGCAAAAGCACCAGGACTTGTGCCTCCAGCACCTCCAGCACCTCCATCACCGTCACTATCCACAGCTTCTTCTGTTTCAAAGACCAAAGCCCCACCACCGCCTCCTCAAGCGGGCTCACACAGTTTCAAGCACCGATTATTCTCTAATGGGTCTGAACCATTGGCATCGGAACCACAACAGAGTGTTGCTACGAATGACGGAACGAAGAAACTCATTGATACATCATCGTATCAGATCAATGGTTCCTCAGGCTCACAGAGAATCACGATTGATGATTCGAGATTCAGATTTGTGAACCAAAATGATTTACCAAAGCCAAGAGCTTTCAAAGGCGAAGAAAAACTATATGCTTCAGGTAGAGGCAGCTCTGTTCCTTTGAATTTTAGTTTATTCAATTAATGTATATTTATGAACTTTTTTGTGTTTTATAGTATGTACAGGTGATATATAATGAAATAAAGAGATCTCAATCACAAGAACCATCATCCCAGCCATCTTTCCATCTTTGTTTCCAAAGGTTACAATCAAACTTTGGCTTTCCAATTTTAACATTGACTTCATTATGAGCATCACATAACCATTTTCCGAATTCTTCTTGAGTTTTCACTTTTGGTTTTGTTTCTTCCTTTGTGATATATTTTTCGAAATCTTTTGCACAAAACCAACATGGATAAATCTTTGCAAATATGTTTAAAAATGAGGTCATGTTATTTTGCTCCTCAAGAGTGGCCTTTTCTGGATATGTTGCTGCCAAAGAATGTAGGAAAGTCCATGTTGAACGACCCAAAACTTCAACATCAGGTGGACAGTCTTTCTTATACGGAGATGGATCTTCAATTTTATTCTCCAAGGAGGTTGTAGTAGCACCAGCTATTACCCCGAGACCAGCACCAGCACCAGCACCAGCGCCGGCACTTGACTTGGAAGTTGTCTTAGCACTAAAATTGGCCATTTTGAAGTCAAGTAATGAGTTACAGGAACGACACCTATGTACCATTAGCATTAGTAATTTGGATCTTTTTTTTATTGTTGAAGCTGTCAGGACTTACGGTTTCCCATCCTTGTCATATATGATCTTCCTCCCACTTGGACCAACAACTGGCTTGTCCTCTGACATCTCTAGGAACGAATGATATAGGAAATTAATCTCTCGATGATCTCGAGTATCACAGAGGCAAGAAGGTGTCAGATTAAAAATATTTGATTTTTTCGCATACGGAATCGCGAGATTGTCCATAGACTTTAATCTCTTGATAGAATTAATGGAACTAATAGAACCATATGTATCTGATAATGAATAGATAAGGTAGAAAAAAACCAGACTTTTAGAGCTCAGTAAGATCAATATACACAAAAAAAGCAAAAATTGGGATAAAAAAGATCTTAAAGAAAGGGAAAAGAAAAAAATAAGAAAAAAAAAAGATAAAAAAATCTAATGGATATACAATGCGATTTCTGTGGATCGAACACAGGACCTTCAGATCTTCAGTCTGACGCTCTCCCAACTGAGCTAAAACCGCTTTCCGATGAGTTTGAAAAATTTTAAGCAACTCCGGCGGAGCGCTTTGATGTGTCGCAAACCAAATTCCGCGAGGCGATAAAAATTAAATTAAAAAATAAAAAATATTTTTAGATATCGCAGCTTTAAAAATATCCGACGAGCAAAGTTCTAAAAGTAAAAAAGTTCAAGTCATTTGCCAATACTTTTTAGACGAGGCTGGAACGTGTGTTAATTTGAGTAAAAACAGGGCCATCTTATCAACCTCTCTTTCGTAGTTGACCTTGCATTGGACCCCAATAATGTTACATGAACTGCCGGGGTTGGACGTGAAGTGTGAACTGATTACCTCTTTCGGCTTTTAGTGTTGGATTGGGAAAAGAGAACATATATAGTAGAGAGTCCATTTAATATGGAACAGAGGCACTGAGACTGAGACTTGGCACTGAGACTGAGACTGTGACCATTGATTATGGTGATGGTCACAGCTCAGGCTTAGAAGAAGGAGAGAGGCAATGACGAATATAGGATGATATTAAATTATTTCATTTCGAAACTGCGATATTATTTTTCCGCTAATAATATTCTCTATTTGCAAAAAGCACGGCCTCATATATAAAGGATGCAACTTCGCCATCTTTAAAAAATAAAACCACCCCCCAACAAGAAATAATAAAACACACTAATTGAATCATAATAGAACAGAATGAGGCTTCCCTTTATTGTATTAGCCACTCTTTCTGCATCTTGTTTAGCTAAAAACATCAACGAAGGTTTCTATCATGTCGAGTTTAATATTTCCAGAGGTGACACATTTCAATCATCCTCTCCTTCATACAAGCCACGTTTCGTTAGAAGAACAGCCCCAGATGGTACCGTTTTAACTGATATTGAAAATCAATCAACTTTTTACTCTGTTGAGCTACAGATAGGCTCTCAAAATACCAAAGTGGTGGTGTTGATTGATACAGGTTCATCTGATTTATGGGTTTCAGGTTCCGAGAACCCATATTGTGAACCAGGTACTGCCACTGGTAGTTCTCAAAAATTTCGAAAAATTGATGATTCTGATGTATTTAATGAGGTATTTGGTACTCCTGAATCTGATAAATTTAGAAAAATCCTAACAGATGAAGCCGACATTGCTGATTTTTTGATTCGAAAGAGAGACGCTTTTAGAAACTTTGACGATGCTGCCGCTATTGCTACCATTCTCGATAATAAAGACGATTCTACACCATTGAAACCATCAGGCACAGTGAATAAAGATCTCAGTATACAATCCTCCAGCTCAGCCATGGCTACTATTGACTGTTCTACTTATGGTGTCTTTGACCACAATTCTTCAACGAGTTTCAAATCAAATAATACCGACTTTTTCATCCTTTACGGTGATGAAACTTATGCCGCTGGTACTTGGGGTGTTGATAATGTCAATGTTGGCGGATTAGAAGTCAAAGATTTTTCATTTGCCGTTGCTAATCAATCCAATTCATCCATGGGTGTCCTTGGTATCGGTTTACCTGGCTTAGAAACTACAAATACTGGTGCCTTAGCCGGTGATAACCCATACACATATGAAAACTTGCCAGTTAAATTGGTTGCTGATGGGTTAATCCACAAAAATGTCTATTCATTATGGTTGAACTCATGGGACCAATCCTCAGGTTCTGTGTTATTCGGTGGTGTTGATCATGCTAAATATTCAGGTCAATTGCAATTGGTTCCAGTTATAAATACTTTGGCCAGGTATTATAATGACCCAATCAAGTTAGAAGTGACACTATCTTCAATATCCTTCAAGAACAAAGTCGTAACTTCTCAATCATATCCAGCATTATTAGATTCTGGTACTACTTTGACTTATTTCCCAAATTCTGTCATTGCTTCAATTGCTTCTGCAATCGGCGCTAAATATTCTTCTACATATGGCTATTACATGCTGGAGTGTCCTTCATCTTCAGATACTACAAATTTGACTTACACATTCCAAGGCATTGACATCAATGTTCCACTAAGTGATGTTGTTCTCCAGGCTGATAGAGGAAGTTCCGCTTGTGTTCTAGCAATGTTAGACTCTGGTGAAGATCATGCCATCTTGGGTGATTCCTTCCTAAGATCTGCCTATGTTGTTTATGATCTTGATGACTTCCAAATTGGTCTAGCACAAGCAGTTTACACATCTGCTGAGAATATCGATGTCATCACAAGTACTATTCCTAGTGCCGTCTCTGCTCCCTCATACTCGGCAACCTATGGTGGTCAAGAGAACTCTAGTGGTTATTACACGCCCTTGGGTACTGCCGCATCGGGATCTGCTGGCGCATTGACTGCCTCAAGATCAATATCAGGTTCGGTCACTGGCTCAGCTAGTACTAGAACGTCTGCCACAGCAAGTGCTTCATCCACCAGCACCCGTGACAAGAGTTCAGGTGCTGGGAGCGTCAATGTCAAAGGATCAATGGCTGGCTTGGCTGTTGCACTTGTTGGTGTAGTTGGATTAAGTGTTTTTGTTTGAGATGTTTAATGGTTCATGTATCGTAAATGATGATGGTATTCATTTGTTGGTTCACTATCTTTCTCTAACTGGGTTTGATTTTTTTGTAAAATATACTACTGAGTGAAAGGTTAGAGATGAGCACTTTGTATTTTTTTCTTTTAACCGTAATATTCGACTATTTGTTCCATTGTGACTTCATAATCATGCCATATTCTAAACCATCTCTCGAACTCTCCTTCTTCAGCATCATGTTCATTATCATTAATAATTGGATCATAATCATGCAATATCATTTCATCTTTTTCAATTTTTATTTCTTGATCGATCTCCAATTTCATATCATCTGTAACCTCAATAACCTCTTCCATCTCTATCTGTATCTGGTCTTGTATCTCTTCCTGTTCCAACTTATCCTCATCGAACGCATCATCGATTTTTCTCTTTGTATATTTCCCATAGTTGTTCATAACAGTTGGAATCACTTCGCCCCACTTAACAAACGCACAAAACATGGATAGTTCTTTGAAATTAGAATGTTCAGAATATGGAATATTCAAAGAATTAGATACTTGATACATCTTTTCCAAGTTCTTCTCAAACATTTCTTCATTTTGGTCCTTTCGGAATACAATCTCATCAAGATATCTTCTTTTTTCGTCTTGAGTGAGTATTTTCCCTGAATTTGTCTTCTTTATGAGTTCTTGATGATCTGGATTTGATAAGTATTGTGCAAATGACCATCCTGTAGGTTTCAACTTAATAATGTTTCGATTACGATAATGCATATTGAGAAATTGGGGATCTTGAAGTTTACCAATTGGAACAACATGAATTAAGCAGTTTTGATCAACGCTAAAATATTCCTCCATTATTTCCCTTTCAAAACACTTACAAAGCATCTCATATTTAGGACGTGAAATATAAACTTTGGAGTTTAAAATTTTCGATAGATGAAGGTATAGATTTTCTTTTCCAATCGAGTATGATCCAATTAACAAAACCCAACGATTGTTATCTGATTTATTGAAGAAGTTTAAAATTGAAGGTTTATTCACCAGTAATTTACCATCTTTGAACAGCTTTCTCTTAATAAACTCGCCTGTTTTCTGGACTAATTTACTTTGCTCAAGGAATAAATATTTGGGATTAAGATAAGTTGTATCAAGGTATATCTGATCAATGTATAAATCTTTAAAATGCATTATATGTTTTTTTGAAACACGGAAATCACCAGTGTGTAGTATTCGCTTTTGGCAAACATCATTTAAAGTGTGCTCAAAAAGAAAGATAGCGCCACCAGGACAATGATTAGCATCAAATATCTTGACTCTAACAACTTCATCAACATCATCATCATCACTTTTGTTCTTATAGATATCATACCATTTCTCAAAATCAAGACCTATTGTCTCAACATTCTCCAAATGGAATTTCCAAATTGATAAATTCACAGTTTGGTGAGAAGTGTATATGTAATCACCTTTGTTCCATGACTTCGTGAGTCCAATGTAATGATCAGAATGGAAATGTGAGAGGAAATAGTGCTTTATATTGGCATGTTTTGTGAAATTGAACCCATCAACATTCACTTGGAATTTCATCTCATTATAGTCGCCAACAACTTGTTCATCTTCCTCCCCATCTTGGTCTTCATCTTCATCACGCACTTTACTAAGCAAAGGTTTGGGATATTTCAGATCAAATGTTAAGATCTTAAACTTTGGGGGGAACCTCACAGGTTTTTGCTTCTTCTTATGATTTCTCTTCTGTTTCTGGTTCTGGTTCTGGTTCTGCTTCTGCTTCTGGCTCTCCTTCTGGTTTGTTTCCCTTTTGACAGAATCAGAAGATGGCTCTTTATCCGTAATGTCTAATTCAGCAAGACAGTTCTCGACATGGCTCTCTCTTTCATTCAGTTCAAATTCTGTGATGTTAAGGAGGCAAAGGGGACATTTCACACTTTGAACATTGGTGGACTTTAGCTGGAATGATTCAAGGGTCCTCTGCATTAACGTACTTTGCTATACTCTTTCAGCTCTTAAGTGCCAGTGTTGCGATGCGAACCGTGAAAAAATTAATTCCGAAAACATCACCAAAACAACACCAAAAGAGGGAAACAACGAACAAACTAATTGATTAGCTAAACTCCTCCATATAGAATGACGCTCCTTACAGTGATTAAACGACATAAACTAAAACAAAAGGACATCAAAATCCTCACGTTGGGACTTGATAACTCCGGAAAGACTTCAATTGTGAATACAATTCTCGAGAAGCCAAACGATGAGCTCACACCTACAATGGGATTTGACATTCAATCAATCAATAAAGGGGGATATAACTTGAACATCTGGGACATTGGGGGCCAATTAACTCTTAGAAACTATTGGTTCAACTATTTCCAAGACAAATTTGACGTTATTTTATGGGTCATTGATATAACTGATTATAGATTAGAACAGAGTATACATGAATTCCAAAAGATCAAATCTTTCTTAGTCAATGTCAAACTTTTGGTCATTTTAAACAAGATGGACCTTTTCAATGGTAATTTAGAGCAATTCAAGACCCATTTACTTCAAAGACTGGAATTAAACACAAGTGAAATCCACCATTGCATAATTGAGACTTCTACAGTGGCTTCTTCATCAAAATTCCACAATATAAGCCTGATAATTGAAGAGTTGTTGCCCGATGATCCGAATAAAAGATAGCTTTTTGCATATATACGTTAAACATCTTCGGGAAATTTAGGAAGTGAGTGTTACCCCGGATTTTAGCACCGTAGTTCCTCTCGGAGAAAACAGGAACTAATTGAACTCTTTTTTTCCATAGCTTTTTTTTTTCCAATTATTTAATTACAGGCGATTGAAGGGAGAAAACTATAAAATAAACGGCTCTTGCTTATTTCAAACCTTCTTTGTGTACAATCATCTGGCGAAATTGAAGAGAAATATCAACTAAAAATGGTTTCTGTTGCTGTGTTAGGTGCCTCTGGTGGTATTGGTCAACCATTATCTTTATTGCTAAAACTTTCTCCAAATTTAAACATCGATACTTTGAAACTATACGATTTGAGATTATCGAAAGGTGTTGCTCAAGATCTATCTCATATTAACACTGATATTAAAGTCATTGGTATCGAACCAAAGGATAAAGTTGATAAGGCTAACGCATTAAAAAATGCACTAACCGGTACCGATATCGTCATCATCCCTGCTGGTATACCTAGAAAACCTGGTATGTCTCGTGACGATTTGTTCAAGATCAATGCCTCAATTATTGAAGAATTAGCCACTGCAATTGCTGCTCATTCTCCAAACGCTTTCATTCTTACCATCTCAAACCCTGTTAACTCCACTGTTCCAATCATAAAGAGAGTTTTACAAAAAGCAGGTGTCTTTAAACCTTCTCATTTATTCGGTATCACCACTCTAGATATTGTTAGAGCAAAAACTTTTATTTCCACACAAGCCAACGTTAACAATTATAACAACGATAGCGTTCATGTCATTGGTGGTCATTCCGGTGAAACTATCGTTCCTGTATATTCAGCATTACCAGTTACCAAGACATTATCAAAAGCTGAATTGGCTAAATTAACACATCGTGTTCAATTTGGTGGTGATGAAGTTGTTAAGGCTAAGAATGGTGCTGGTTCAGCTACTTTATCCATGGCTTATTCAGGTTTCAAATTTGCTGAAGAACTATTGAAATCATTTGGTTCAAGATCTTCAACCACTGTTGATTCATTTGTGTATTTAGACGATTCTATTAGAGGTGCTAAAGAAGTCAAACAATTCATCATTAAGAAATTTGGTGCTGGTCTACTTGTTGATTTTATCTCATTGCCTGTGTACTTGAACTCCAATGGTGTTGAAAGTATTGATTATTCAATCTTATACAAATTAAACGATTATGAATTGGGTTTGTTAAAGATTGCTCTCGAACAATTGAAGAAAAACATAAAGAAAGGTGTCGACTTTGTTGATTTCAAGAGCAAGAGTAAATTGTAATGAGGATGCATTCAGTATAGTTTAACATAAAATATAAAGTAGAATACTGTTTGTAGTCGCATTTAGTCTCTGATCATCAAGTCTCCGTCCGATCTTTGTTTTTGATTTTCAGTCTTCACCGTTGATCAGTCTCAGACTCTCAGTCTTAAACGGCTTTTTTTTCCCTAGTCCACCCAGTGGGCAAATGGCCCAGACCCAGTCTCAGGAGACTTGGTCACTGCAGAAAAAAAAAATCAGGAAGAAAAAAAAAACACCAAAAATTGTCAACTTTTGTAAGTGCAATTGCATTGTTAACCAACAACCCAAAAGGAAGCTCTTCCTTACCGAGAATCAATACCACACATTGCTTCAATTCGCCATAAACGTGATACACAGTCATTTTTATACCCTTTTTCCTCTGCTCTAAAGCATCATTTTTTCAATCATACACAAACATAGGGAGGTACCCCAGACTAATACACAAGTAACAAAAAACCATGTCTTCTTCGATAAGTCACAACGGACAAACCACTATACAAAAAGTGCTGGACGTGAAAGATGTTGAGGTAGAGATTGAGTACCAAACACTAATCAATGTCGGTCATGGTTCATTTGGGACTGTTTCAAAATCAGAACTTATCAAACCTATCCAAACAACAATTGCCATTAAAAAAGTCCTCCAGGATAAAAGATTCAAGAATAGAGAACTTACAATCATGAAAACGTTGGAAAATCCATATATCACGAAGTTATTCTACTACCAATATGAAACTGATGGTCATACGAATAGCAACAACAATTTATACTTGAATTTAATAATGGAGTTCCTTCCAACCACGTTATACAAAAGAAATCAATTTTATACGCTAAAGCAGACGAACATGCCCTTGCACGAGATCAAATCTTATACTTTCCAGATGTTGAAAGGCCTTGAATATCTTCACGCTCAACAAATCTGTCATCGTGATATTAAGCCTCAGAATATCCTTGTTGATTATTCACAATCCATTGCTAAAATTTGCGATTTTGGGTCGGCAAAGATCCTTTCACCAACAGAACAAAACGTGTCATACATCTGTTCTCGTTATTACAGAGCTCCTGAGTTGATCTTTGGTGCTACTAATTATACAACAAAGATTGACATTTGGTCATTAGGTTGTGTGTTTGCAGAATTGTTAATTGGTCAACCTTTATTCCCTGGTGAAAGTGGGATTGATCAATTAGTAGAGATCATCAAGATATTGGGAACACCAACTACACAGGATATTATTTCTATGAATCAAAATTACGTTGATCATAAGTTCCCAGTTATTAAAAAGATCCCATTAGTGAAGATCTTCAAGAACCTTAACAACACTGAAGGGTTAAAGATCTTGGATTTCTTGGAAGGATTTCTATTGTTCAATCCAAATACAAGACTGAGTGCTACAGGAGCATTGGAGAATGGATGGTTTGATGATTTAAGATAGCATTGTTGAATAAACTTTGTCTTTTGACTTGAATGTTGGTGTAGTGGTAGCAGTATAGTAAAATATGGTGTATAGTCCAAGGTTGAGTTCCCCACGCTTGCCCGTGAAGAATCCCCAAACCGGGTAACAAACTACTTCCGATTACTAATAGTTGACGTAAGCAATTGTTCAATTTTCAAATTTTTTTTTACTTTCAATTTTATCGAAAAAATCCCAAAAAAAGTACCGAACTTTCAAGCAATTCAAATTGATTGTTGTAATTGCCGCTCAGGTGTTGTATTTGCTGTTATTACTTTGTTTTTACAATGAGCGAATCCTCATTCACGTCGTTTGTTCAAAGAAACAAATTCGCCATTATTTCCACAGTCGGTGTTGTCTCTTTGGGTCTTTTAACCAGTTATTACTACTTGAATCAAGTCACTCCATCAACAGAATCTGAAAAGGCAAATGATGGTAAAAAGAAATCAAACGAAGGTAAAAAGAAGAAGAAATCAAAGAAGAAGTCTAATTCTAAACCAAAAGTTGAAAAAAAATATCCAACAAATGATGAAGGTCTACCTCAATTAACTGATGAATTCATTGCTACTTTAGATGATGCTAAAAAAGATGAACTTTCCACTGAATTGAAGGAAGATGGGAATGATTACTTCAAGGAAAAGGACTTCCAAAAGGCAATTGATTTCTATACAGCTGCTCTACAATTGAAACAAGATCCTGTCTTTTATTCAAACAGATCAGCTTGTTATCTCGGTTTAGAAGATTATGAAAAAGTTATTGAAGATACTACAAAGGCTCTGGAATTAAAGCCGGATTATTTAAAATGTTTGCTAAGAAGATCCAATGCTTATGAACATTTTGAAAAATATGAGGAAAGTATGTTTGATTTAACTGCCTTCACCGTCTTTGATGGCTTTAACAGCAAAACTGTTGAGCCTACTTTGGATCGTATCTTGAAGAAACACGCTACAAACAAAGTTCAAGAACAATTACAAAATCAACAAAATAATGGTGGTGCTAATTTACCTTCCCCATCATCAATCACCTCATTCTTTGGTGCTTTTGATAAAGAATCTCCAAAAGATTTTGGTATTGATGAATCCTCCGTTGTTGAAAATACTGGTGATTATTTCCTAACTGATGCCTTGAACCATTTAAACGCTTCAACTTTTGATGGGTTTGAAAAAGCTGATAATTCTTTTAACCAGGCCATTGAAGCTTATAAAAAGGAATTAGAGACCAATGCCTCTCCTGAATTGAAAGAAAAACTCGCAGTTTCTTATGAATACTCTGGTATTTTTAAATTTTTGAAATTTGATCCATTAGTTGCCTTACAAAACTTGGGATTATCAATTGAATTACAACCAAGATCAAGAGCTTATGTTTTCCAAGCTCTAATCCTTGCCGATAAAGAAAAATTCGAAGAAGCTCAAAAATTATTTGATGTTGCCATTCAATTAAACCCAACTTCATCAGAAACTTATTATCACAGGGCTCAATTGTATTATTTAGCTGGTAATTTGGAAGATGCTAAAACAAACTTTGAAAAATCTAAAGAGTTAAATTCCGGGAACATCTATACCTATATCCAATTGAGTTGTATTGAATATAGAAAAGGTTCGTTTGAGCAAGCTGAGGAATCATTCATCGCTGCTAAGAGACAATTCCCAACTTCCCCAGAAATTCCAAACTACTATGGTGAGATTTTGGGTGATCATGGTAAAATTGATCAAGCCATTAAACAATTTGATATTTCATTTAAATTACAAGAAGCTCTATTGCCAAAAATCTCAATTGGTATCATTCCACTGATTAATAAAGCTGCTCTTTTGGTTAAACAACCAAGTGCTGAAAACTTTGCTAAAGCTGCTGAAATCTTGGAAAAGGCTATTTCAATCGATGATAGATCTGAATTAGCTAGAATTACTTTAGCTCAAATTAAACTACAAGAACAAAAATTTGAAGATGCCATCAAGTTGTTTGAAGAAAGCTCAGTTTTAGCTAGAAACTTTGATGAAAAATTACAAGCAACTTCAATGGCTGAAGCTTCAAAGATCCAATTAAAAGTTAAAAATGATCCAATTCTGAGTGCGAAGATACAAAAGATTCTTGAACAATACGGTGCTCAAAACTTATACGGTTGAAAAAGGTCCTCATTCTGAATTTGTATATAGTTTCAAGGTTTTTTGAATAAGGAAATTGGATCATGGCAGTTTGATATTATAGTGCTTTTTTAAGGAACAATATCACGTCAATGACTCTATGGTTACAAATTTGTAAGAAAAAACTTCATATAAGTAAGTACGGAATGTCTTCAATAATATCGTGCTATAACCCAAAGCCTAAACCATATTGATGCTAGTTTTCAATTCTCAGTTTGCCTGTTGCAAAGTCAGACATAGGACAAATATGGGATTCAATAAGCTGCAGAAAAGGTCTAATGTGCAAAATCACTGACAAATGTGGAAAGTGCTTGTAAAGTTTTAAAAAAGAATACAAATTACTAAAGAATTAATACTTATCAAAAGGAAACAGCATCCAACATCAGCGATTCTAGATAAAATGGCAAAAGTATAAGCCGTAACATGAGTTCACTGTTTTCAACAACACTAGTAGTATCCACAATGTTAATTCAAAAAAGGCCAAACAGTAATAACAACTGATAGGTATATAAGGGAAAAGTCAAGAAAATAGCTCATCTTACATAAGATCATCCTCTATCATTTAAAGCAACAAATGAATCAACAAGATCACTTGTAGACTGCATTAGACATGAACAATTGAACAAAATGTATTTGAAACAACAAAAAATATGGTAAAATATCCACAGCTAAAACTCTCAGATTGAGATTGGAAATGGCTTGCGGTCAGATATGATGATATTTGAAGTAATTGATAAAACATTCATCATAATAGGAAAGCTCCAATAACGGCGGCGACGCCAACAGTACCATCTAAATTTTGGATTAACCCGAAGGCTGCATTCTCAGATTGTTCTTGAATACCTGGATTAGTGGCATTGTGGACAGAAGCAGTCCCAGCAGTTGTTGAAGCAGGTAAAATGGTGGTTCTTTTATTAGAATGAGAGGCATATGAAGAAGAAGAAGAAGAAGGAGAAGGAGAAGGAGCTTCAGATTCTTTAGTTGATTCAAATGTAGCAATAGTTGTAGGTTCTTGGACCCCAGATCCTGCAGCACCTCCAGTTGCGGAAGCTTGAGGTTGACCATCACTGATTTGGGAAACAACGTTGATGACAGATGAGATGGTTTTAAGATCACTAGCTTGGGCTAGAATCAAGGCTGATAAGCTTAAAATAACGGATGGTTTAGCAGCATACATTGTTTAGTCTGACTTTTTTGGAGAAAATATGCGTCAAGGTCAACAAGTGTTATAATTTAGAGAAGAGATCTTGCAGTAAATGTGGTATTTTTATAAGTAATTCTGACTTTGTGGTTGGTGGTAAAATAAGCATTCGATGACACAAAAACAGCCCAGCAGACCAGCTGGTACTCTTTCTATAATTTCTTTGGCTGCACTGCGGCTCAAAGAATTGTTAAGATGTGTCCCACTAGGGATAACCTATTGATGGACTTAACCTGCCAGAATGATTTGGAAGCTGCTCCATAAGTAATCTGTTTATAGGGTGTTTGATTTGTTCCTTAGATGGGTATAGTCACCAACATTGTAAGTAAAAAAGTAATCTAAATCATGATGCAACCAGTTGAATAGTTGCACGATAATGGTACCAATCGCCAAGTTGTCTTTTAAATCGTAATCATCATTAACATTATCATCATCAAGATCGGCATCGACACCAATATCAGCATGATTGAACATCGAGTAATAGTCTTCTAATCGGCACAAAAAAAAGGTGCCTTAATAGAAACTTTCCCTGAGTAATATATTACCGGCAATCAGGTACAGGTTAGTTGCTCTTTCAGACTCGAGAACATCAATAAAAAGATGGGTTTCATGTTGTCCTTGAATAGTACATCACCACTGATAAGTATCATGCATTAATTTTTACAGCCAACAAACAATTTTACAGTCGGTCTCATCTCGCCCGCCACAGTCACGTGATATTGGCTTGCAACATATAAACTACTGTAACTTAACTGAGTCAGTAGGACACGAATAAAAATGAAATTTTAGAAAGCTTTCCACACTTCACTTTCGATTTCTTATTAACTTTGAATTTCAATCAATATAAAATGGCTAAGGGTTACTCCATCAACACTTTGGTCGTATCACACCCAAACGATGACCAGTTCAACGCTTCTGTTGCTCCATTATACCAAACAACCACGTTCAAACAGAAGTCAATCACTGATTTGGGTCAATACGATTACACGAGATCTGGGAATCCTACAAGAACCCAATTAGAAGAACAACTGGCTAGAATTATGAAAGCAGAAAAGGCTTATGCAGTGAACTCAGGGATGGGCTGCCTTGATGTTATCACTAGACTGCTAAACCCTGGAGATGAAGTTATTGCTGGTGATGACCTGTACGGTGGAACTCACAGACTCTTGACATTCCTGCATAAGAAAGGTCAAATCAAGTTGAAACACATCGACACAACTGATACTGATCTAGTCAAGAGAACTTTGAACTCAAACACAAGGATGATCTTCTTGGAATCCCCAACTAACCCATTGATCAAAGTCATCGACTTACCTGAAATCTCAAGATACATTAAAGAAAATTATCCAAACACAATCACCATCTTCGATAACACCATGATGTCTCCATTATTATTAACCCCATTAGACTATGTTGATATTCAATATGAATCAGCAACCAAATACCTAAACGGTCATCATGATATCATGGCCGGTGTCATTGCCACAAGATCTAAAGAACTAGCTGATGATTTATTCTTCGTCATCAATGCCACTGGTTGTGGCCTTGCTCCTTTTGACTCATGGTTATTATTAAGAGGTCTCAAGACATTATCTATTAGATTTGAAAGACAGCAAGCCAATGCTGTCAGAATAGCTCATTGGCTGGAGTCTGTTGGTCTTCAAGTGAGATACCCAGGACTGGAAAGCCATCCACAACATGAATTACACAAGTCCTACAACAAAGGTTTTGGCGCTGTTCTCTCATTTGAAACCGGCTCCATTCCAAAGAGTGAAGTAATTGTTGAAAATACAAAGATCTTTGGTGTCACCGTTTCATTTGGTTGTGTCAATTCATTGATTTCTATGCCTTGCAGAATGTCTCATGCTTCGATTGATGAAAAGACAAGAAAAGAAAGAAATCTACCTGAGGACTTAATCAGACTATGTATTGGTATCGAAGATGCTGATGACTTGATTGAGGACTTGAAACAATCATTAGTATTGAGTGGTACAATCAAAGAGATTGATGGCAAGCTATTCAAACAAGAAGTTGCCAAATTATAGAAATAAACTACACACATAAATATTGTACATTAGAGAATCAAATCCCCATATCGTTGACATTTTTGCATCCAACTGCTACGTTCATTCATTATTTTCAATTCAACTATACAATGTTGTCACTTCCAACAAGTGAACCAACGCTACTACACGTCCAACCGTGTCTTTTCCAGCTATTTTCATGACTCATGAAAAAATTTTCACCTCCTTCCCAAATTGGAAATTCTACTACATCACCATGCATACTCAACCCACACAGGCTATTTTTACAAGATTAAATCATCCGGTGTTTCTTCCATGATTCCTCATTACTTTGAGCACTTCAGAGACCCTCATGCGCCCTTCATCTCCACAAAATGTCACTTTTGTGTCAAAACAACTCGATGTGGTTATTTGTTTGCCGTGAACGGCTACATAATTTTGCATATGGATACATGAGAGGAGTGTTGTCATGGTAACGACAATTAAAACACCTGAATGACTTTTGAACAAAGCGTTATAGAATAACCATGTCGAAATTGCTGAAATTCTTGTTAATGAAGGAAGGTTGTTTATCATTCGCATTTGTTATTTATCAATTCCAACATTGATTCAATCTGTTATATAGCTCAGTTAATAAGATTTACTCTATCTTTTAGTACCTTTACCAAAACGACAGCCTTTTATAAGTAGCGCCTATGTTTTCCTTTATCTCGAGTCGCAATATATGAACTGAAATATGTTAGCTACAGTTTATTTGAGGACGACCCTAATTGCAATAAGAAATTAGCTATATTTATCAACAAATTATAACAATAATAATAAACAGCTCATTAATGAATAACTTATTCTAAACGTACCAGCATCACCATGACTAGAGCGAGGACTTCCAGTAGATGACGGTTGGATATCCGTAGATATCACCACTGTTGTCTGCGTGGCATTGTGCGAATCAATAGGAACAACTGAAGATGATATTGGGAGCATTATGGAAGTTGAATTTTGCAGACTAGATGATGTTGGTGATGATGACGTAGGTGATGATGACAAGGATGAAGAAGTCTTGGAAGAGTATGATGAGCTTCTTAAGGTGAAAGTGGATAAGGATCCTGGGGAGCCTGAAGAAGCTGACTGCCTTGAAAAGTGAGATGAAGATGATGCCAGCGAACCTGAAACTAAAGGCAATGGAATTGATCCAGAATTCAGTACTGAGCTCGAGGAGATTGAGATAGATAACGAGATTGAAGAGGACGACGCTGAAGTATGACTGATGATGGAACTTGATGAGGTGTATGAAGTATATTCACTTGAAGTATGTGATAAGCTTCCAGAGGTACTGGAGCCAGAACTGGAATGATGCTCAGAACTAGAACTCGATTCTGAACTTCCATTCTCATCTTGTGCAAATATCTTACTGTTCCCATAAGTGTTTGTGTAATATTCAGCTTTGATAGCACCAGGAATAAAATCTTGAATAACTTCAATGTCTTCGTCATTGTTAGCATTCTGAGCAAGACCAATTTCATAGTTATCCAAATCATAAACGACATAAGCTGATCTCAAGAAGATATCACCAAGTATGACACCATCATTATCACTATTGAGGATTCCCAATGCACAATTTCCATTATTATCAGCGCGTAATAGCAGATCGGCAGCTGGAACAGAAATAGTTTGACCTTGAAAATTAAATTTAACGTCTAAATAAGAACCAGAACATGGGACTATGTAATAGCCCGAGTTGACATCCTGCCTGGCCCCAAATGCAGATGCGACTGAATGCACGATGGAGGAAGGGGCAAATATTAGTGAAGTCCCTGAATCAAGAAGGGCAGGGTATAATTGATTAGTGATTCTAGAAGAACCGACGGAAATGGATGAAAGCGTGATCTCCAACCTAATTGGTTTATCAAACCCATGGTTGTTGAATGTGTTGATGATTGGCACCTTCTGTAATTGACCGGAATACTTCCCATGGTCCACACCACCAAACAAAACGGACCCGGAGTTTTCATCTAGATATAAAGAATATGACTTTGATTTGATCAAACCGTCTTTTACAAACCTGGAGGGCAGGTTGGAATATGTATGTCGGTGTGAGGCCAAAGCGCCTATGTTTGTGGTCTCTAAGCCTTCGAGACCGATCCCAAGTACAGCCATCGATGAATTGGCCTGAGATGCAACAGCAAATGAAAAATCACGCACCTGGATGCCCCCAATTACGATATCATCAGTGGCCCATTCACCAGCAGCAAATGTTGAATCACCGTAGAGAATGAAGAAGTCTGTGTTGTTTGAACTGTATGAGGTCGAAGCTGTATGGTTGAACGTACCGAATTGAGAACAGTCAATGGTAGCCATCGATGGAATTCCAGTAGAATCTTTCCTTTGTAGGACAGCTGGTGATGTTGATGGAGAAGACATTCCGAATGCTTGATCATCGCCAAAACCTCTTTTCTTATGAGCAGCAACCCCATCGGGATTAGGACCCAAACCAAAGTCCTTCTTTTTCTTTGTGGAGCAATATGGGTTTTCAGAGCCAGAGACCCAGAGGTCAGAGGACCCTGTATCTAGTAGCACGGTGACTTTCTCCTTCTGTGACCCAAATTCGATGTCGATCGAGTAAAAAGTTTTCTGATAGGCCAAGGATGCTTCTAAAGTATCATCTCGCTTCATGAACTGACTTGTCATCCCAATTTCTGAACCTGAATAATGCGTGTCCCTGGAGATGGAAAAGTCAAGTTTCTGATAATTACCAAGAGTGACACCAACATGAGCCATTATTGATGACAGCAGTAGCAGCAACCGAATCATTATAAGTCAGGGTATAACTATCTGTCTCCTTGTCCTCCTTGTACTTGAAGCTGCAAAGGTCTCAGGGGTCTGCATTTGGTACCTGACAAAAACTAAGACATTTCTCATTCTTTTCATTCAAGATAGAGAAAGGTACCTGAAAGATGGCTGGTTATCTAGTGCTTAAGTTTTAGCATGACTGTGTCCCTAACCAAAATAGTTTAGATCCACAAATCCTCGCCGCCAATTTTTTTTCTTTTTGCTTCACAGTTTTTGAAAGTGGAGGGAGTTCAGTGAGAAATTTTTTGGGTCTCAGATCTAATAAGTGCTTAGTTTAGGGAAGGTTACTAGCTTGAACCTGTGGACCCGGTAATATGGAAGAGAAGAATTCTCCATAACATTGTTATAGCAAAAAGTTTATAACTCGCGAATTAACAATCACCACCCGTTTTCTTAAAGATCCATGAATATATCAGTTATGGCGTCAAGTATATAATGAATCAAGCGTCCTTTATTGGATTTCTCCCACAGTAGCATTATTCCTTATAATCATAATAACGATTATTTATTAAGAAAGTACTCCTATCATATCTACAGTAATTCAGAATAGAACAGGTCACATCGAATCATTATAACTTGCTTTTTTCAGCAACTTTACCATTCTTAGTGGCTGATAAATTCACCTCAAGTTTCCCATTTTCATTCTTTTCACCATCTCCAAAGAAGATGACAGTAACCGTTAAATCATCTCTGTATTTTCTTGAGGTTGGCGAAGGAATCGAGACCAATGTTGAGACATGTTCCTTGGATCCACCTAACGATAAAGCATTTCTAATCAAATGTGTCGACACATTTTCATCTTGTAACAAATATTCATGTTGTTCATCATTCTTTTTATTTCTAAATGCTGGTCTTTGAATATCTCTGTATTTAGGATCACTAATATCATGCACTTTAGGCAATTTCTTATCCTCACCCTTGAATAAATTCCATGTTTTATTATCGGACACTTTATTCTTTTCTAGCCACTTCACTACAAGACCAACGATTTCATCATTTGATAATAACTCATAAAGACCGTCGGAGCCAATAACAACAAAGTCATTCTTTGATGGGTTGATCTTGGTAGTAGAGACAACAGGTTCAGCAGTGACATAAGGAGGTGTTAAAAAATTTCTTGGTGGAGCTCTAAAGTAAAATTTTAAATGGTCAGGTAATGAATCAAAAGATTTCCCATTGATATCCATAACTTTATACCTGGAATCACCAAAGGCTCTTGTCGGTTGTAATGAGCCCAGAATTCTACCGTTTCTAACAACGTTTGGTTCATTAGGGTGTTCAGCTTGAAGACGCGCAACCTCCTCTGGGTTGTCACCTGTTTGGTCTATAGATAATGATTTAACAGTCCATTCATTGTCCTCGTTTAATGAACCTAATAGGGCACGGGAATCACCAGCAACGGCAACCTTGAACAACTGGGAATTGGAATCATAAAAGGATAATAACCCACAAGAACCAGATGAGGCAGCAAGTGCATTGATTACATTCTGTTTATCATTTGGGTCCTGAAATAATTTCTTTAATGATTTATTTACAATTTCTTCATCTAGTTTAACAAACCCATTCTTGATAGCAGAATCAATGGCATCTTGGGATGGGATCAATCTTAATTGAGGTTGTTCAGTATCTGGTTTATAAATTCCACCCAATTCATTCACAACAGTATTAATCAATTCATCTCTTAATTTCAAAGATGTATAATAACCAGAGTGTCCATCGTAAATCCCCCAGAAATAGAAATCGGCATTATCAACATCACCATTTTCCAATTTTAAGGGGACAGTGATAACAGATTCCGAACGATCATCCTCAATAGGATTATTGGATGGAAGTTGAGATATATCATATCTAACCACACCTTTACCTCTATTAACAAAGTATGATTCTTCTAAAGCTCTTAAACGTCTTGTTATTTCTTCATCATTTAAAAGAAAGATGTTTTGATTCTTTGCCTGGTTCTTTGTCGAATTAGTAGTGGAAAAGGATTTGAAGGCATTTGAATTCCCGGTATCTGACATTAGATGTGATGATAACGAATAGTAAGAAGCTATTAATAAGGCACCAGAAGCTAAAGCAATGTTCAGTTCCCGACTCAAAGGTTTTTTGTTCTTCTTTGTAGAAGCAGATAGGGCAAGAGTGGTGGATTTATGGAATTGTTTCCTAAATTGCAGAGCTTTTCTAGAGATTTTCAGCCCCGTAGCTCTGAGTGACATTGTTTTGGATTTAAAAGAGTGACTCTTAAATATTCTTATGAACGTAGATGAGTTTTAAACAGAAATTGAGATGTTGGTGTTACTATGTCGGCTTTGAATTATATTGAGTGAAAAAGAGACTCACGTGACTTAGTAGCTTTATTCATAACAAAATTGTGTTATTAAGATATTATGTAATCGATATTGTTGGTTATCACACGACTTTGAGTTAAAAGAATATATTGGAATTGGAATTAGATAACAATAAAATGAGGTTCTTAGAAGTTAAAGTAAATTGAAGTGAAGAGATGAGGAAACTGCTCACCAACTTCTAGCACCCTTCTTCAAGAATTAGTTCATCGTTTTCCTCAAGACTCTGGAATAATATTATGCATTTTGGATAGAACATCCGGACACCAAATGCCTTTCTTAGTCCGCTTAGCCTTGATAATAAACCTATAATCTGATAATCTCACTACTGTGAATCAAAAAGATTGCATTAATTAAAATATAAAGCGCAGAAATAAATGAGTAAACCAACTTCTGTTAAGCTTGTTCTTTTAGGTGAAGCTGCTGTTGGGAAATCTTCTTTGGTCTTGAGGTTCGTGAGCAACGACTTCCAAGAGAACAAGGGTGAGTTTTATGATACTGAATGACGATAAAGATCACGATCATGATCAAGATGGATAAGTAATGATGATAAAACTTTCAGAGATACTAACAAAAGTCTACCAGAACCTACAATCGGTGCTGCTTTTCTGACACAAAGATGTTCCATTGGTGATAAGACAATCAAATTTGAGATTTGGGATACGGCTGGTCAAGAACGTTTTGCCTCTTTGGCCCCGATGTATTACAGAAATGCACAGGCTGCTCTAGTGGTGTATGACATTACTAAGCCTGCTTCTTTCATTAAAGCCCGTCATTGGGTTAAAGAACTTCATGAACAAGCTGCTTCTGGTATAATAATCGCCCTTGTAGGGAATAAGTACGATTTAGTCGAGGAGAATGAAGATGAATACAGAAAAGTCTCATATGACGAAGGTAAGACTCTTGCAGAAGAAGAAGGCCTCTTGTTCTTTGAGACGAGTGCAAAGAGTAATTTCAATGTTAAAGAAGTCTTTGTGGCAATCGGGAACAGAGTCCCTGTTGGCTCTAATGGTACTGGAAATGCAGGTTCTGCTGAAACTGAACAACCAAGAGTGGATTTGAATACGAATATTCCAGGTTCAGATACAAACGGTTGTAATTGTTAGTTCATGGCGATGATTATGGTTTTAAAGATGTTTGTTGTAGTAAAGTATCTTCGAAATTGAAGTTGACTCTATGAGGGCTATTACCATATTAGTCGGGGCATATATTCACTATACACTGCCCCTGACAACTATCTTCTTTTCGCTTTCTTGGACGCTTTTATTGCGGCATTTGTGCAGTATATTGACCTAAATCATGATTTGCTCTTATCTAACGGCAGTAATTCCTCCACTTGAATAATTACAGCTTCGAATCAATCAAGTCACGGACTAGTGTTGCTTGGGTTGAATTACCTAAAATAGCAACCCAGCTTGTCCTTATTGCAATTGTGATCCTTTGACGTCTTCTTTTTGGCTCTTTTGAGCATCCTCTTATTCTCCATTTCTTATCGTTACACTGGAAAAGCATCCCGTAAATCATTTGAACCGTATCTCGAATTAGCCAGAATCTTCAAGTGGAGTACGAAACGATACTAATTCTTACACCATACTTTTTATATATTCCATCGAATCATGGAGCAGCATCTCTTGCAAAGAGTAATATCAAGAAAGTAACATGAGAGTTATCATGAATCCAATTTCTAGCTCTTCTAATACCACATCTAGAACTCTGGATACTAGACTTCGGCCATTATCATTTTCTCTCATTGCCCTGCGTTCTTGCTTGATGTTTCAAGTTCCCTGCATAAGCTCCTTGAGAGACGGCTCAAAGAGTTTGTTTGGAACCTTCTTGATAGAATTTTCTGAGATGTTTTAACCAATATGCATAAGTCTTTTTCTCAGCTCTTGAAAGTTTCATTGTAGATCAGATATGCTTTTTCACAACTTATATGTTGTAAAAGATGAAGGCACTACCAATAGTGTCTTCCAATCATCTACTAAGCTGAACGAAGCTCTCAGTTTACCAGCCAGATGTATCAGTCTTTTTGCCCCTTCGTAAGAAGCCAAATGCTTATTTCAAGGTATATGATTTGGAGTTGACTAGTTGCCTAATCAATAGACATAAGCTGTAAGTCATCTTCTTGAGTTTTGATAGCAATGGGTGGGTAATAATGTTTGATTCTGAATGAAAATCGGCAGAATATCAAGAGTTATAACAATAGGTATCTTGAAGAACCATTTCACACTCATTAATCCATACATAGGAAACACACAAACTTGGTTCAATTGTCATGAAACCATGGCCAAAAGCGCTATAAAAAGTGCTTGGATCTCCGAGAGTTTTGACTATACTCGCTTTTGTGTTGTTCTTCATTTACTGAAAGCCCTGGAGATCTCGAAAACACTTCGGAGTCTGAAAAGTTAACTATACAGCATCATATTCGAATCCAACAAATGGATCCAGAGACTAAGGCACTCACCAAAGTGCTGTAAGTGTACATTTTTGATGACAAACACACAGGCACAGTCACACACACACACACTGAGTTTCAACTAATACTAACTTGTTCTCCACAGTTCAGCTTACTATAACTATGAAGATTTTGCAATCAGAGAGCTTCTTCATCCAAAGACCATCAAGTACAATAGTTTAACACCGGAAGAGCAGCAACTTTTACCTTGGTTTACTTCCCATCTAAAGACCCTTGAAGTGTGTATTCAGAAGAATGGTTCATTTTGTAAAGAGCTAGCAGTGAAAGTGTCCCAAGATTGGGGTGTTTCATCCATTCCGACAGATTGGACACCAGCTGGTTATCAAGACTATGTGAAAGTGACAGATGTATTGAAACAATTATACAGGGAATGGTCTTCTGAAGGGTCTGTCGAGAGGCAAGTATTCTTTCAAAAGCTATTCAATCACTTAGAACATAAATATAAGGATGTTCCAAGTAGACAACATATCAAGGTCCTCGTCCCTGGTGCTGGATTAGGAAGACTCAACTTTGAGCTAGTTTCAAGAGGCTTCTGGTGTCAGGGTAATGAGTTCAGTTATCATATGTTATTGGCTTCCAATTTTATTTTAAATCACTCATATACCGCTAACAGTCATCAGATATTCCCCTTTATTCATAATTCATCGAATCAGTCGAAAAGATCGTTCCAAACTCGTCCTATATTCATCCCTGATGTCCATACAGCTTCTGAGTTGCTGCAATTCCAGAAGGAATATCCAACTGTCCCAGTAGGGGATCTGATGTCAATCGCTTCTGGTTCGTTCCCTGATTTGTATGGTCCTCAAGATTTGTCAATATCAATGCATTATTCAAATGAAAGTACTGCAAGGGCTTTCAGGGATGAAAATAAGGAATCTTTCGATTACATAGTGACAAATTTCTTCATTGATACTTCGTTCAATGTGATAGAATATTTGAAAACAATCAATCACTCTTTGAAACCAGATGGACAGTGGATAAATTTCGGTCCTTTACTATGGCATTTCGAGGACTCTGCTGATGTTGAAGAGATTATTTGGCCTAATGGTGAAAAGAAACATGCTCCAGCTAAAGGACTAGAGTTATCTAAAGATGATCTTCTCGATCTGATCAAGAATTGGTTTGTCCTACAAGAGGCTGATCAATTGGAGAATCGGTATGCTTCTGATATCAAAGCATTGGGTTATTGGAAATATCTGTGTCAATACTGGGTAGCTAAAAAGAAATAAACAAAAGGAAATAAACAAAAACATGGACACGCGCTGTAACTAATGATACGCTAATCTTTTGATTTCAGCACCTCTTTCAACTCCTTATTCTCTTGAACAAGTCTTTCAACTAGTTTTGACAATGCATCAACCTTGTCATACAACGGAAATACATCCCAACCAACACCCACGTCATTACCTCTAGTGATTGGTGGAGCTGCCCTCTTCACTTTTGCAAACCATTCTTTCTTCACGTTGAAATCTGGATCTTGTCTCTCAGCTTCCAGTTGAGCCCTTAAATCTTCATTATTTCTAGATTCACTCGATTCAGCACCTGTCGTGGCAAATATACCCTCAAAACTATCGTTATACCCATCTCCCAGGTCCCATTCCCTATCGACTTCATTCGCATCATCTGAGAGACCTTTCATTCTGTTATATTGGATACGTCTAGAGTCCCTGGTCTCCCTGATAGAAATATAGAACAAAAATGGCGAGTATATAACCAACATCACTCTGTAACTCAACGTAGTGTAAGCCTTCTTGGACATGAACAGACACAATGGTGAAATCATTAGTTCAATCAAGTTCAGCGGTGGAACGAAGACAGCAACATCTGGCGCTCTAATGTAACGCAAGGTCTTGTATGTAACAAGTGCTAGGTATTCATCAACGGCATTTTCAATGATCTTATCATAAGCGGAAGCGTACAATGCAATTAGAAGGTTTAATAAGATCACAGAAACCAAGAAGCTGTAGAAATAGTAAAGAATATCCGAATATGGTGGGACGAAACCTTCAAAAGCATCGAAATCGCCAGCACCTAATACCGTCCTTGCCAAATTTGTAACAATGATTGAAGTTGCATCCCTTCTGCCATCTGCACTATCTAACCCTAAGAACCCTTGTAGAAACCCCAAAATCACCACAGCCAACAAAAAGAAGAAGACAATGGATTCTTTCATCATTAATTTCATCACAACAATCATTGCTCCAACAAATCTTTGTGCATCCAAATAGAGTAACAATCGAATATACATTAATGGGGCAGATAATGAAAGGACCCTGAAGGAGGCAAGATCCAAGGAAATAGCAGTCTCTGAATCATGAGGTTTTGACAAACTCATGAACCTTAGCACGATCGAACACAGTACAATGGCATACATGGAGTCATTCAAGACGCTGAAAAAACTTAGATAGTTCAAGCCAATATGGTACACTTTCACTAATTCATCATAAACGTATGCCAATGTGAAGAAATAATAAGCAATCTCAACGAAGTCTAACGGAACAACACCACGCTCACTCTGATTCACCACTAATGTAAATAGCATTAGATATATCACAGAAAAAAAAATCTCCAGGATGTTTTGGTATAATGGGGTCTTGATTCTATCTGGATCGAAATGGGACACTATGGAAGTTTTGGAAATTTCTCTGCATAACACATATGACGAAGGGTCCTTTGCACTTTGAACAATCCAGCCTCTCCAAAGCCATTTTATGCAACGTTGAAAACCTTCTGATCCAATGACAATAGTGGAATGCATGTCACTAGCTAATTCAACAGCATTGATAGGATCAGTATCCTCAGTATTAGCATTGATCACATAACGATGACAGAGCATCTGAATGAACAGATAATTATCATCGGTTTCTCTCTCAATAATCAATTTAGCCAGGTGTTGCGCGGTCGCTGCTCTTAGATAATACAGTTCAGAATCATGAAGTTCAAAACTAGCAAGCTCCCAATACCAACCAGTGACTTTCAACAATGCAAACACCAAAGATGCTCTATATTTTCTAGATGATGATCCTGGCTTACCATTCCCAGTACCTCCAGCTGCTTCAAGTACTAATTGTATAACACGATGATTCAAAATTTTAGAATCAGGAGACAGAATTACTTTGTCGTCGAACTGAATTGGGATGATCTCATCGATTAAATGCTTTAAATTCATGCAAATACGTAAAATCTGACGTGGACTCGGAGGAACAAACCTTGAGAGCCCATCATCTGTCATGGGAAGTGCATAAGGATCGTGTGGCATCTCTATGGTATAACCTTTCAAAGAAATGCCTTAGATCGAAGAGTACAGGTACAAAGAGTACTGGTATAAAATTGATTCGCGGCCTTTATAGTTGTTCGATTTGTCCACACGTCATACTTGGTGAGCGGCGAGTGGCAGCAAGTTTCCATAGGGCGAAGCCAAGGCAAGTAAGTATCACATGAGACACGCGAATGGAGACCCGGGTTCTGGGAGCAGACTTCAAACTCATACCCAATCCAGAAAAAGTACTGTCCCAGCCTTCTCTGGATCTCTCGTTCTGTGTTTTGAACCTGCAACGAACTTCTTCCAAGGTCACAATTGACCTTTTTAGGTTAAATATGGGAGAATTCATCCTGATAACGTTGGACTCTGAGGAATCTCACCTTTAAAGTAGTTAAATGTAACCGCTTGTGTCCTTTATTAGTCTACTCTATTTCATAACTATCAGTTAACATCGTTTATTACATTCTAAAATATCTTTAAGGATTAGGCTCTATTTTAGTGTTGAGAGCTCGATAGGTTCACCAACGGTGCTAATCTCGTCATATAGCAAAGTTGTCAAAAATTCACTATATTTCTCAGCTCTAATCTCTGGTTTGAAATATTGAGCAGCTAGTTCATACTTGTTCCCTTGTGGAGCAGTCTTCAATAACTTGGCTGTTTCTTCTTCTAATAACTTTGTTGTTAATTCTGGAGTGACCTTGGCACCAGTATCATCTAATGTGACACCATGTTTCACCCATTGGTATAACTGAGATCTAGAAACCTCGGCAGTGGCAGCATCCTCCATCAGGTTGTTGATAGGAACACAACCAGATCCACGAAGCCATGCCTCCATATAATTTAACCCGATGTATAAATTAACACGGATCCCTGACTCTGTGATTTTATGATTTTCAATATTGGTATTTAACAAATCATAGGATTTGATCTCTGCAGTGTTTGGAATGTAATGGATTTGGTTTGGAGCACCTAATTCTGCGAATACTTCGTTACAAATTGGAGCTAATGCAGGATGTGCGACCCATGACCCATCATGACCTTTGGTGGCCTCTCTAATTTTATCATTGCGCACTTTAGTCAAAGCGGCAGTGTTAGCAGCCTCATCATCCTTGATAGGGATCTGAGCCGCCATACCTCCCATAGCATGAACTTGACGTCTATGACAAGTAGTGATCAATCTCTCAACATAGGCATTCATAAATGGGGAAGTCATGGTGACGAGGTCTCTATCTGGTAGGATATGTTCTGGTGCATTTCTTAGTCTCTTGATGGTGGAGAAGATATAATCCCAACGGCCACAGTTCAAACCTGATGAATGTTTTCTTAATTCCCAGATGATTTCCTCCATTTGGAAAGCTGCTGGTAAAGTCTCGATTAAGACAGTAGCGCGGATTGTACCTCTCTGTAAACCAATGAAATCTTGAGCAACGTTAAATACATCATTCCATAATCTTGCTTCTAGATGATGCTCCATCTTTGGCAAATAGAAGTATGGGCCATGACCAATCTCAATCAATTTCTTAGCATTATGGAAGAAGTACAGCCCAAAATCAAATAAGGAAGCAGAAATTGGTTCCCCATCAACAGTGATATGATTATCAACCATGTGCCAGCCTCTTGGTCTCAAAATCAACGTTGGAGTCTTACCAAATGGTTTTTTAACTTTGTAGTCTTTTCCTTTAGTTTCATCTTTATAATCAACTTGCGATCTAATAGCATCGTATAAATTGACTTGACCATATAAGATGTTTTCCCATGTTGGAGAGGCGGAATCCTCTAAATCAGTCATATAAGTCTTCACATCAGAGTTTAAAGCATTGATCAACATAGATCTTGATGATGGAGGACCGGTGATTTCTGTCTTTCTATCAATAAGACCAGGTGCCAATGGTGGACCTGTCCATGTTGGATCGTCTCTAATTTTTGCAGTCTCAGCGAGGAATTGGAATGAAGTCTCACCTTTCTCTAATTGTTCTTGGAAAGTGGTTCTGTTTTGTAATAGTTGCTTCCTAGTTGGATTAAAGATACGATGTAATAAAGTGACAAATTCTAAAGCTTCTTTGGTTAAAATGTCATGTGGTGTGGTTCCTGAAGGATATTTGGCATCTTTGTCCAAAGGAGCTAGCAATTGGACGTTTTCTAATGAGATCTTTGGCATCTTGTCCTGACTCAACAGTGTTGTAGATTGGATATCACCTCATCCTATGATTAAATTGACAAGGAAATGTTCACAGCTTAAATACTTTTCCTTATCAACAGTCAGAGTCAACAAAAATTCGGGCCAAGGACGCGATGAGTGTTTTGGCCCTTGGTGGGGCAGCTGCGGAAACCCGGGCAGGCGTGACAGCGTGGACTTTGGGTATTTGCGCCGAAATTTGCTCGTCTGTAGGGAGAGATTCTTGGGCAGTCTGCCCCACCGGCCAGGCAGAGAAAGAGCGTATAGTGGCTTCGGAAAAGTCCGAAGATATGGATGGACCAATGAGAGCAAAGAGTTGGCTAGAATGGTAGGTGAAGAAAGAAAGTCGAGATATATACACATTAACACAGCAATGGCTCACGGTAATGAGTCAATTGGTTGACTCTGCCAAAAGCACCGAATGATCCGTTTTCTCATCGGTGTTTCGATCGAGAGGCTTTATTTTTGTGTCAAAATTCGCTTGAATGGAACCTGAAGATCTGAAGCAAAAAGTCAATGCTTTTCTTTTATTAATGCTCCATATTTGCTTATATACCGGTAACAACCCCAGCATCCAATCTCTGAGTAATAATGTCCTCTGATTCTTCCAAGACCCCGGCTTCAATCAGAACTTTATAAGTATTCTCAATGGCTTCTTTGTGATCAACTTCGTTAACTGGGCCTTGTTTGAATGTGACGGTCTTTAACCATTCTTGAGCATCTTCAGCTGAATAGTCGAGGTTATTACTAATATATTCGACTGCCTCATCATGATGGGAATTGAAGTAATCAATTCCTTCTTGTAAAGCTTTGAAGAATGCACTCAGTTGAGCGCCTTCTTTATCGACTAACTCACTTCTGGCGTTTATGACCCATGATGGCCATGGAGTATAAATCTCACCAATTTTTTTCACTTCTTTAGAATCATAATATCTCTTTGTAGTAAAGTATTCCCACATAAAGGCATCTGATGGTTCAACTCCTGCCTTCAAATTAACAGAGTCTCTTAAATTAGCAAAAGTGGACACAACCGGGAACGAGCTGAAAAATGGTTTCTTAAACCCCTGTTGTAAAGCCAAAACAAAAGACATGACATAAGAACCAGAACCGATTCTACTCACTGAGATTCTTTTGCTTTGTAATTGATCCTGAGATCTCAATTCATCTCTATTAAACCCAGTAGTAATTGACCATCTCAGTTTGGACTGAACATAAGTCCCAACTAGTTTATAACTTTCTTTACCCTGAGCAATGCCTCTAACAAATGCTTCTGTTAACCCAATTGCAATATCCAATGACCCATCTTCCAAAGACTGGATTAAATGGCCTGAACCGGACGGATATGGGATCAGTTCAACGTCGACTTTATGGGCCTTAAAAAAGCCCTTCTGTTGGGCAAAGGCAATTGGTGTGCTAAAATGTTCAGGAACGTACCCTACTTTAACCATTGTGGATAATAACCGTTATCTCAATTGGTTAGTGGTAGTAGATATGTAGGAGGGCTCACTGTTTTTACAATTGCCGTGTTTTTTCTCATCTCTCCCTTTGGCTGCGAATCCCCTTTCTCTCTCTATCTCTCTCACTAGCCTCCGGCACTGGTGCTGGTGAGCAGATTCTACTGAGAGCCCCCCCCCCTTAGTTGACGGTATCCAGGACCTAGGCGGGGGCGCGGCGTCCTCCCAGCCAGCCACTGGCCACAAAATCATTACCCGGATATAAAATCATCTACAGTGAAAAATGAAACTCAATGAAACAAAGGTATCAAATCAACACTTGTTCAATCAACAAAACACACACAAAAGGGCATAACCTATCACATAAAAAATGTCAATTCAGCTCAGACCGGGCTTTCAGAATGAAACCCTTAACAGAGTGCTGGAGGACCTTCTTGTCAGATTTGTTATTAATGCTCCTCCAGAAGATCTTTCCTCGAATTCAAGAATCTTCTTTCTATTCGAAGAGGCACATTGGTTCTATTTGGATTACGTGAGAACTATCAATCCATCGCTTCCCATGTTGAAGATGAGGGCCTTCTCCAAAAGTTTGATCCAATTGTTCCCATTTACCTGGAAAGGTGGTGATCCTGATGAGGCATTGAAGGAATTTGTTAGTTACAAGCAATCAATTCCAGTGAGAGGTGCTGCTTTGTTCAATTCCAGTTTGAAGAAAGTTTTACTAGTCCAAGGTACTGAGTCCACCTCGTGGAGTTTCCCAAGAGGAAAGATCTCTAAAGATGAGGACGATGCTGATTGTGCCATAAGAGAAGTCAAAGAAGAAATTGGTTTCGACATTACACCATATTTAAAGAAAGACGACTACGTTGAAAGAACATTCAAGGGTAAAAATTACAGAATTTACCTTTGTAAAGATATCCCTGAAGATTTTGATTTCAAGCCATTAGTACGCAATGAAATCAATGAGATCACATGGAAGGACTTTAAAGGAGTGACAAAAAAGATTATGAATGGGTCTGGGAGTGATAAATTCTTTTTGATAAAATCCATGATTACACCGATCCAACAATGGATCAATAAGAATAAAGGTGAAGTTAATGAAACTCAATTGAAATTGGAGGTTGAAGCAGCATTAAAATCATTATTGGGTATTGGCGGAGAATTCCAAAAGCCAGAAATTGATCCAGGTAGAGAATTATTGGACTTTATTAGACAATCTGCAGCTAGAAAGCAACAACGTGAACAAGAATTAAAACCAGCTACTCAAGAGCAGCCACTACTGCAACCACTTCAACACCCACAACCACCTATTCCATTTCCAGTGGCGTATCCTATACCACCACCACCATTCCCAATGGCAGGGTTCCAACCACCACTGCTACCTTTTATCCATCCATTCGTCCCACCTCACGACATCAGTGGAATCCCTTCATTATCTCCGTTCCCTTTGTATTCTAATCAGCCAACACCACCTCAACAGTTTCAAGCGCCACCGAGTGTTGGCCAATTATCAAGACCAACTTTCAACACTGAGATCACCAAGAATGAGAAACAATCAAGAGAATTATTAAATATCCTTAAAAACACCTCTGGGGATAAAAAATCTAATGCTAAAGAATTATTGAACTTTTTGCATAAAAGAGAAGATTTAAAGACCGGGACTACTAGTGGTATTAATTCTGCTGCTGGGACTTCTGTCTCTAATGTTGGAATCAACGATCATTCTAAGAATCTATTAGCCTTACTGGGAAAGAAACCAATAGAATCTGAGAATAAAACTGATATTCAATCAAAGTCACAATCAGGATCCCCTTCACAAGCACTATTAAACTTGATCAAACCAAAGCAAAAGACACCAGATCCGCAACTGGCCAATCCTCCAACACAGAAAAAAAAACTAACCATTTCAAAAAGAGGAGATGCCGCTGTTCCAAACGCTGCCGTTACTAATGTTTCAATATCCTCTCTGGTAACTGAACGCTCTGATGTTACCACAGAGCAACAAAATGTTTCCTCTAATGACATTAAGCAAGAAAATGATAATGATGATGCTGACGCTGAGATATTTGAGGAGTTTGATGAAGATGAAGAAGATGAGAATCTGGCACCTTCGAGCAAAGAGTTAATAGAATTGATAAAACAATCAAAGAAAGAGCATGGAGATGGTGAAATCTTTGAAGAACTTTCGGAAGACGAATTTGAACAAGACGATCATGAAGATGAAAGAGAAGGTGAAAGTGATCAGTTCTATGACGCTGACACATTCGAAGAAGAACAAGAAGATAATGAAGCACTCTCTCGTGCTGATAAACATACTCCATCACGTCAACAACAGGAGACAGAAGCTACATTCGAAGAAGAACAAGAAGATAATGAAGCACTCTCTCGTGCTGATAAACATACTCCATCACGTCAACAACAGGAGACAGAAGCTACTGCATCAACTCCACCACCTGCCGGCAAACCAAAGTTCAAGATCCTGAAAAGAGGTGAAGATCTGAATGATTTTCTAAATGGAAATACCGAACAGAATAAAGCTAAAGCTCCAGAAGTGGAAGATGAAGATTACAGGGATCACATTACAGTTGAAGAATATATCCCTGAATCCCCAGAAGTGAAGAATGATGATTCTAGAAAGCAGAGTGCCTCGCATGCTGATGAATACAAAATTGAAACTCCAGAGGCTAAAAAGGATAAAAATAAACCCGAAGAAGAAAGCAAGCATGAAATTGTCGAAAACGCTGAAGCGAAGAACGATATCTTGAACTTATTACACAAAGGTTTGAACTATAGCGCCCCAGTTCAGACCGTTGATGAAATTGAATCCAAATTCAACGCTGGCTCTGTAAAACGTTCACAACAACATGAACCTGCTGAAGACAAGGCCCACTTGGGACGGTCACAAAATGAAAAGAAACAAGAAAACACATCACAGTCACTATTGAACTTACTGCATAAGAAACCGGAACCTGTGGATATTTCGAGAGTTGAGGAGAATCTTGAGGGCTTGAACCTTGCACCACGAGCAGGACCGCAATCTTCAACCCCATTACTGGACTTATTGAAGGGAAATACTCCCTCGGCAGCTCCACCTACCCAACAGATACAAGAACAACCACCATCAACGTCGAGTCCAAAACCAGGTGCAGATTTACTTAACTTCCTACACAGAAAACCTTCTCCGCATGCAGTTGAACCGAATTTCCACAAAACAAACGGTTCACCTGCCAATGACTTGCTAACTCTTTTACATAAATCGAAAGAACCATCAACAAGTCCATCTACACAGCCAGAAGAACTACCACGGTTCCAGAATACCACTGGTTCTCCAGCTAATGATTTGTTAAATCTTTTACACAGAGGATGATGATTAATCAGCTAAATCAAATGCTTGATTACATTTTTTTGATTTAGCATGCTGTAGCTTGAAGTTTGTAGTCTCCGAGTATTTACCCCTCGAGCCTCGCAGTCCATCATCATTATGCTGATTATGAAGATCATGACGTAATTTAACAACATATTATCATGCATTGCAGCCAAAAATATTCTATTATGATCTATGTCTGGGGAAATGATGGAATTTCACTTGATATGAATGAACTTCACAGTTATATTTAGTTAGTAATCACCTCGGTGATATTGTTGTAATGGTCATCTGTGGGTACTCATATGACGTCTAATTTGTGTCAATGGACATATTAATACCCTGTAATGCTAGCAATATTAACAGATCTCTGCGATCCTCATGGCTACTCGAATAGAACTTTCAACGATTTAGCTACGATATAGTACTATTGCTTTACCCAGGAAATGACCAGCATATTAAAGATCTCTAGTACTTGACTTTTAGTGGTCACCATTGATATTGACAATATTATTGCATAGTACTTAATTTCGTATAATTTCCAAAAGCTGTCAAATGCAGGCGGCATCTGCATTTGAGGAGGTTTTGCATCCAACATCTCCTGAGATATGTTTATGAGTTGTAATTACATTGTGTGTACATATGACGTATATAACTTGTGGAAAGAATTACTAAAAATACATGAATAATTCTATGTTTAAAATTCTAATTATAGCATCATCAACAACAAATTCGGTGGAAAATTATAGCTAAACGAACTTTTATCAAATTAATTTGAGCATATCAGTGGCATTTATGGAAAAAAGTATATAAATGTTCCTTACTCCTCCTACTAAGCAATTTTTTCCTTTACTTTATCTCCTCATTACTCAAATCAATCACAAAGTTCCAGTCAATCAATTAATAGTTATATAAGTCACCATGAAATTCCAAATTTTATCTGCTTTGTCCTTATTATGCGCTTCCGCAATTGCTTACCCAGCTCCAGCTGTTTCAGATACACCACTTTCAAATCAAATCCAATTGTACGCTGTTGGAGATGAGATTGGTCGTTTAGGTTTATCCAGTATTCACGAAGGCGCCGCCGTTAATTACTTCGAGCTGGGAACTGGAGCTGAAACATTGAGTTTTGACGAAGATGAAGGTCGCATCTATCAAACTCAATCATCTGCAAACAACATTCCTATCAACTTATCATTGTCCATCTTTGAGGTTGAAGGTTACACTGGTTTCCCATTCTTACAATTATCTGCCGCCGTTGCAGACCTCAAATGGTCCACTTACGAGGATAATGGTATCGTCTACTTGCAATCTAACTCTACTAATGCTTACTTTGCTGGTAAGAATGCCAATGATCCATATGATTACAGCAATGTTTCTTACTTTGTTGGTGTTGGGTCGAATGCAGACAAACCACAATACGAGTCTAAACCAATTAAGATCGTTGTTGAAAGGGTCTGAGATTCCTTATGAGACTCTCCTTTGCTTCCACCATTTTTTTATCCATTTCAAGCTTTCAGGATAGACTGATCGCATTGTGAAGCATTCGATTAACCAGTAGCAATACATGGCTTCTTATCTATTGATACTAAATATTGTAATTCGGTTACTATGACAATCTTTCTTTGACACATTTTTTTCTCGAGAAGCTTTTTTTTACGAGGGGAAAACAAGAAAAAAGAACACAAAAGAAGGATCAACTTCCTACAATTGTCCTTATCTGTTTACACCAAATCACACATAATATGGCCGAAGAAGGCAGGAAAACACCCCGTTTCTCCCCTCTCAACACTCCAATGGAGCGCCGTCTTCAAACGGCCACCGTTCTTTGGCACACAGTCTCAATTCCACTGTTTTTAACAATCTTCCTTGTGCTTCTAGCTGTTCCACTGTTCTGGGTCTTGACAGTTCCTTATCTTCTATACATCACCTTGGATAGGACTCCCTCGAATGGAGGTGTCGTTCACAGACGTTGGGAATGGTTCAGAAGTCTCAAAGTTTGGTCCTACTTCTGTAACTACTTTCCCATAGTGTTTTATAAGACTCATGATTTAGAACCAACTTTCACTGAAGTGGAGATCGCTAATGAATTCTACAACTTTTACTTTTTCAAGATTAAGAGAAGTCCATATAAAAAAAAGATTAGAACTGGTCCCAAATATATCTTTGGTATTCATCCGCATGGTGTCGTGTCTCTTAGTGGATTTGGTTCCTTTGGTACGAATGGTGCTGGATTTGTCAGATTGTTCCCCGGTATTCCTGTTTGTTTGCTAACTTTGCTCAATAACTTTTACGTCCCCTTTTACAGAGAATATTTACTCAGTCTGGGTATCACCTCTGCCTCAAGATCTAATGCCCTAAAGGTGCTCCGATCAGACTTCTCATTAGCCATTGTTGTTGGTGGTGCTCAAGAATCATTGCTTGCCAAACCAAGTTCCAATGATATCGTCCTCCAAAAGCGTAAAGGCTTTGTCAAATTGGCATTGGAGACGGGAAATGTTGGCCTAGTTCCAACATATTGCTTTGGTGAGAATGATCTTTATGAAATCATTGAACCAACTCCAGATTCTTTCGGAAGAAAGATCCAGATCTGGCTGAAGAGAAATTTTGGGTTCACAGTACCATTTTTCCATGCTCGTGGTATCTTTAATTATGACTTTGGTTTATTACCATATAGGAAAAGAGTCACGATTGTGACGGGTAAGCCGATCATAGTTCCATTCTTACCAAGTCCAAAGAAGCAAGAAGTGGACCATTATCATCAATTATACGTTGATGAACTACAAAGGATTTTTGACAAGTATAGAGGAGAATTTGATGAGAACGGGGATTCTAGTCGTTTGAACATTGTTGAGTAATCCTAATGTTTTGGCCATTCGAATCAAATTCAGCGTTGATACGATGAAGACCATGAATCTTGAGAGATACATTTAGGTCGTTTCAGCAAACTCAATCCATAAGTTTTGCTCATTCTATTCCAAAGCAGAGTTTGTATACCAATATGAAAGATGTAAATTTTAAAAAATCGATGGTCTTGTGTCTGAGATGACTTAGTGGTCTGGTATCACGATGGTATTGTATTAGCTCATTCCATTTTATTTTCATCCTCTGTAATACACACAAACTCCGTACTAAACACAAAACAAAAAAACTTACAATGGAAAACAACACCATCCAAGTTACGTTACGTAAACCATAAAGGAACCCAGAATTAATTGACAAGCTTCCATTCTCCCTTCACTTTAACAAACTTATGCTTAAACTCTCCCGATACTGATGCATCCTTCTTGATCTCAGGCACCGGTGTTGGAGTCTCCGGGGTATGCACTGAAGTCTTTTGTTCAATTAGTCGAACATCGTTTGCAGGGGTAGATTCTTCATGCGGCGTCTCATCTGGTTCAGTAACCATTTTGTTGGCAGGTAGTGATCCTTTAGACCTCAATACTCTCGTACTGATAGATCCGTGGCTTACACTTACTCCAGATGTTTCCTTCGGCGTTGTTGGAACCATAGGAGCAATTATAGAATCCGGTATCATGACTCTACCTAATTGAACAACCTGGTTAGCCCAGTGTTTGATTTCCGTAGTCGGATTCTTAAGAGGTGTCCATTTGGGCCTGCAACCCTTGGTCAATTCCTTCACAACTTCTTGAGAGCCCCATCCTGTTTCCCACTTTTGACTTTGAAGCCCAATTAAATGGGAAAAAACGCCTGATATTAATGCAGCATCTGAATATCCACCTTCCAAGAGGGATAACAAAACACCCTCAGAATGCTTGTTGGCTAGTTTAACAGCATCAGAGGTAAACTTTGAATAAAATGAAGTAGGAACGTGGACACCATGCCTTTGCATCGTTTGAACCTCATACTCAGATGCATCAAACCCAGCACTAATGACAATCATAGCCTTGAATGGAGGTAGTTCTGAATTTTTTCCTCTATCTTTATTATAGCTGATTTTGGAACTATTCAAGTATTCGTCAGCTTTTCTTAGTAGCTCAGAATATTTCTTTTTGTAGGCTTCATTGAAGTCTTCCTCCTTCTCATAAGTTTCTAGATGAACATTCCAAATACTCAAATCATGAGCCATGATACATGTGGAGGCATTCTTGATGTTGGCAGATGTAGCATACCCCAATTCTGTTGGAAACGAGTTGATATCATGAAGTGAGAAATATCCAACTTTAGGAAGATTAGCGTCGGTTTTGGTGTAAGTTTCTTCACTATCATCATAACCTGCAGCTCTTTCACCAAAATCCGGTTCGAACCCAGCTTTAGCCCAACAAATATCCTGAGTACCATCACCATGATGGAGATCAAAGTCTAGAATAACAGCATGTGTTACCCCTTGGGTCTTTGAAGCGTATTCAACTGCTATATGTGCATTATTGATCAAGCAAAATCCAGAAGGAACGCATGGATGTGAATGATGGCCTGGAGGTCTGATAGCAACAAAGGCTCTTCTTGGAGTTTCAGGGTCAAATTTAAAAATATTATCAACTGATGTTTCCACTGCACCAATCACACCTTCTAGTGCATCTAAAGAAGTCTTTGTTAAATAAATATCACCAGAATTCCAATCTTCAGGGACTTCAACTTGGCCCTTTAGCAATTTAGCTTCACTTTCTTGACAAATTTTTTCGATATCAGCAGGCCAGCTCTTGCCGTGAATCTTTATCACATGTGGACTCGTCAATGATGATTTCTTTGTTGATGATAATAACGTGTAATGGGCAGGATACATTGAAATAGCAGCAGCAATGCCCAATGAACAAGCCAATAATCTTTGTGGTCTTTCCACAATTGTTGATAGGTACGACTTTGACACCCAGTTCCTCCCAAATGAATGCTTTGTGGATAACGGTGATAGTACAACTAGGGACTTGTCCTTATTACGAATAAATCTAGAGCTTGTAACGATCTGTGGGTTTCTTGATAAAAAGTTGATAAACTCAGTCTTAAACCCGTCTAAGTGATCACCTAAATCTTCTCTTTGTGGGGTTTTCAATACACTTGCATCACTAATCTCCAAATGGGAGAGAATCTCTGACAAGTTATCGCTTTCCTCTGTCATCCTCTGATATTTTCAGCAGGTTTTAAACGGTTTCATGCGCTTGTTTGTTTACATTTGAAAAGAGCAAATCATCAACAAATTCGCGGGTCGCATTTTCTTGCGTAATCGGAAATACGATAAGATCTCGAGGATCAAGAGAGTGTTTATTAAGAAAGGACAAAAGGTCCCTGGATGTTCAATTGAAGTAGTAGTTTGGTTATAGACTTCGCAGTTGTCAAATATCTCTTCCTTGTGCTGTTTGTAGCTCTTCTGGAATATGGCATAGTCTTAATTCAATACATTAACGATATGAATAAAATCACAGATATCTTATATTGACATATTGGATCATTAGCCTTCGGTATCCCTCTCTTTGTCTCTGGTCTTCTTTTCTTCCACCTATTAATATTTTGGGAAAACATTTTAGATTTTGTGTTTCGGACTTTCATGAACAATTAAAGAATCCAAACTTCACCATTCAGACTCACCAGTAGCTTTAGCAAACGCATAGTCTTTACCATTTATGCTAGCAATGCCGTCTTTTAAGTTACATTTCCATTTGTTCTTCACTCTCAAAACCTTCTCATACAGGCATAGAATAATCATACCATCACCATCTTCACCATCTTCATCGGATCCTTGGTCATCTTCATCTGAATCATCAAGATCCGAATTGATATCATCCGAATCTAATGACGCTAATGCCTTCTCTTTCCTCAATTCGCTCGTTCTTTGTTTCTCTATACTTCTCGCAATATCGCCATTTGTATCTTTTATCTCCAACTGGAAGTTCTTTCCACTAACATCGTGCTCTTTTTTCACATCTGTGATTCCAGGAATTACTGGTGCATCCACTGGTAGTCTATCTTCAGGTAACCATGAGAATGGGGCAACTTTTGTCTGTGATAAGTTTTCCTTCCATATATTTCTCAAATCCTGTAGTGTCGCCTCATCAATCCCGGAATTTTCAAAGTCTTGTCTCGACTCATTGATCACATCATTAATTATGTTTTCATAGATACGAGCGGCTTCGTTATTAGACATTATAAGGTTGATTTGGCAGTTGTTCTTGTTGCAATTGAGTGTTGAGTCCATTTCACATTCTCCTTTTTATAGCTTTTCAGCAAAATCACGGTAGAGGACACAGATCACGTGATTATACTAAAACCATTTGTTCTTACCGACGGGTAAGAAGAATAGCCGCGGTAACATGGTTTCCATAGTTACCACATTGCGGTTTGTTTACAAACTTTGACCAAAACAAAAAAGTAGAAAAATAGAAAAAACATCAAAACATTTCCTTCTTCCAACTTCTTCAAGAGACTACTTACACCGTTAAAGACCCGCTGAAATGGACGCACTGGAACTCGATGAAGCTGCTGTGCTCACTCCACTGAAAACCCCTTTTAAGATTCATGAAGAAGAGGAAGAAGAAGACGGAACAATTGTCAAGATCCCTCATGGTTTAACTGCCAAACAAAACCGTCGTAAGAGTTTTCACAATGAAAACATGGTCCCTTCTTTTGATTTCACCCCACAAAGGGCTCCATTGACTGCTCCAAGAAACAACATTCTCAACTCCCAACCTGTCAACGGCCTCGAACACACTAAAAGATCATTAATTAATGAGCTGAAATCAATAAGATCTGGCAAGGAAAATGACACTATTGCCTCCCCAGAAAAAGAAGGACTTGTCTTCCCTCAGTCCAATCCAGACAGAGTTAACAAGAAACGTCGGTCAACTGTCTTTGAATCTTCTGAACAAGACGAAGCCACCCACAAAGTTGCCAAACCAAATGAAGAAGATTATGATGATTTTATCCTAGTCGAGAACAGTGCTGTTTTGAATGCAACCGATGACAACCAAAAAGATGAATGGGTCAACGAGATTGAAGTAGGTAGTGAAGTTGATGATGAAGAATTGTCAAGAATTGAACCATTTGCTACAGAACCAAGTTTGATTCCAACTCAGGAAGATGAACCTGAACATACCCAATTTAACCTCAATATCCAACCCGGAAATGAACTTACCACCCCTTGTCGTATTACCGAACCAATTGCCATCAGCCCAAAGACTGAGCAACACAGCAGAGTCGTTGATGAATCACATTTATTACTAGACACTTCTAAGTCCCCAAATTTGGATGACAGTTTTGTTGCCGAGAGCCCACTCTCTCATAACACCAGTGTCAACTTAGAAAAGCATGATCATTTGAACCTTCTTGAAAGTTTGAATGAAATCAGCAACGACGATGAAGTGGCATCTCTGCAGGAACGTTCTAGTTCTGTTGCTCCAAAAGAAAGACCATTTTTCACTATTAGACAAGTTCACGATATCCAAGATGAATTCAAATCAGAAGTTGAAAAACTACAAGAAACTCTCAAACTGAAGTCATCTAAGATTTTGGAATTGAGTGAGCAAGCCAATGAAACTCAGATTAAAATATTGAGATTAAAAGATGACGTCCAAGCATTAACTTTATTAAAGAAACAACTAATGAAAGAAAATGAGCTATTGAATGCCGAACACGGAATCTTCAAGAATGATATTGAAGAACTTCGAACTAATATTAAATCAAATGAGGGTCTAATCTCCAGACAGAAGCATGTGATTCAAAAATTCAAAGAACGTGTTTCTCAACTGGATACAGAGAATAGATCACAGTCACACCGAATTGAAGTATTACAGGAGGAAATTGAAACTAAGACGAGAGCAATTGTATTACTTCAGGGTCGCTCTAGTGACTATGAAGATCAGGCTAAAAAACTTTTTAGCCAACTTCAACAAGAAGCTGCAAAATCCGAAGGCCTTCTAATCAAGCAAACAGAGTACTTGAAATACCAAGAAGAATTACAATCAGAGCTAGTAAGCTGCAAGTCGAGAATCGAGGAGCTAACATCGCGAATTTCTACCTTTGAAGCCGACGCATCAGTCAAGTCCAATGAAATTGAGGATTTGACTCTAAAGCTTCAATCCAGAGATGATAACTTAGCTCGAACTGAGACTGAGAAGACGTCATTACAGCAAGAAATTGACCTCTTGAAGGAAAGAAATGACTTACTACAAAATGACCTATCAAGTTACAACAGCTTTTCACTTACAAAGATTGAAGAATTACACGCAAGTTTAGCCGTTTTGGAAAAAGAAGGACACTTGAAGAACGTTGTGATTAACAGTCTACAGCACGGTATCGAAACTCTGCAAACCACCATAGTTGAGCTAAAAGCTGATGTTGATTCTAAAAAGAGCTCCATTCACCAATTAACTGAAAACCTGAGCGAAACAAGTGAGTTATTAATTATTAGAAAGGCAGAGGTTGATGAATTGAGCAGAGAAATCGAAGAAGCGAAACAAGAAATGGCAAAATTGCATTCATTAGTGAAAGATAAAAACCATGACATTGAACAATTATCAAACATTAATGAAGACCATTCTAAGACAATTCAATTAAAGAATGATAAAATCAATGAGTTAGATGAAGAATTACAGAAACAAGAAGCTGACCATCTAAATGAGCTAGAAACTTTCCACGCTGAAATGAGTAACTTACAAGACATGGTTAGTGCTAGATCAGTTGAATTGCATAAGTTGAAGGAAGACAAAGAGACATTAACAAAAGAAAACGATTTATTGAAATATGAATTAGATGCCATCAAAGGTGAATCAATTGATTTTGATACTAGATTAACAACTCTAAAAACCAAACTTCAAGAATCTAAATCATATTGCTCATCATTGGAGGATCACATCAATCAACTGAAAGCTGATAAATTGGCATTGGAAGCTGACACGGATAAAAGATTGCAAGAGCTAGCAGAAGATTTATACATTCAATACAGTAAGAAACATGAACAGAAAGTTCAATTATTAAAGAAGGGCTATGAACAAAAATGGTCAAATAAATACAGCAAACTTGAAAACGAGCAAGAGAAGTTGAAAAGAGAAATTGAAGGTTTGCAAACGCAGTTGGAAAATGAAAAAAAGGAAAAAAATGAAATTATCAAACTGTGGGATCAACAAAGAGAAGCGACTGCTCAATAGTAGGCATGATTTCATATCTTATTATAGTAACATATTTTAGTAAAACAATTACAGCAGCTGTAGTTGATGTTATGAATAATTAGTGTGGTTAACTCACTATTACAGTTGTTAACAACCAGTGACACTTTCGATCTACATGATTACATCGATCAATTGAGATTATAATACATTATTTCCATAAGTCATCTATTGGCACAAAACCAGCTTGTCCTTTAACAGTATTTAAATTTAAATCAAATTATAATCAATCGTTCATCAATTCATCACGACATCAAAATGTCGGTATATTAACATCAAGGATTTCTCTATCCCCATCATCAATTGGGTCCCCGTTTTCAAAAATACACTTAAAATCAACCAAGAATGGTGTTAATACTTCAGCAGGGATGTTTAAAGTTGGTGAAAACACAATGCATAGGTTTCTTAAATTCATCTTGTTGAATTGCTTATTTTGTAAAACATCATTCAAGAATTTAAATAATACGTAAAGAACGTTCCGATTTATTGTTGGTAATCTTTCAATTGTTAATTGTCTGTATGATAATGATAGCTCTTTTGCATCTTTTATATTGTTATAATATGCTTTATAACTTGGCAGAAGTTCATTGGTTAGGATATTGTATGGTAACTCTCTTAACCATAGCTTGAACAATCCAGCAATTGTATTGATATCTGGCCTTGGTGATAATTTTTTGAAATCAACGTCATAGTCTTTATCAAATTGTTCACGTAATTGTTTGATCAATGCTGCTGAACCACTCAATCTGAAGAGACCTTCTTCTTCAACAGCATTTGTGTCGACTAAGTATATTATGCAGCGATACATTACACTTGGGATTTTCTGACCGAATATTTCATGAGATGATAATGATAAAACTTCAGCTAAATCATTGGCAAAGACATTGTTCGTGATGGACAGGTTATCTTGTGATAAGTTCATAGTCTGCAATTGTTTCTCGATATTAGATTCAGCAGCGCTGCTAGGTAAAGATGCGGAAACTGCTGAGCTTCCCATAAAGAATGAAGAAACTCTTTTGTTAGAAGTTGTATTAGAAAAATTGGAAAGTGATGCACTTTCTTGATCATTGGGTTCATCACCATTAGTTCTTTTTCCAAAGGGGAAGAAACTCCTCTTTTTATGTTTCTTCGCATCTCGTGAAGTCGCTAAAGAACTTAGATCATCATCATCAGTTTCATTATTGGTACTTCTTGATCCATTTCTAGTATGTGTCTTGATTGGTGAACTCCTTGTTGAATTGAATGATTCTGAATATTCTGAAGTGATATTCAAAGGTATAGTCAGTGTCTTAGAAGATGAATTGGATAAATCACCGCTTTCTAAGAATTTTGAAGAAGTTGGAGTAGATGGATCTTCAGTGAACTGTAATAGAACATTTATCCACAAATCTCTTTCTTGATCCGTCTCAGCACAAAATATATGTTTAATGAATCCCTGTGATTTACCCTTCTTTGGTTCCATTATAGCAAATGCATGCCTATAAGCTGATTTATCATCTGTATGTTTCAAATTATCTGGTTGTCTACCAATTTGTGCGCCAGTTAATAAAATCTGTTCAAGAAGCTGATTATTAGGATTTTCGAAAATATTCATGGTCCCTTGATCAATTTCACAATAACGAGCTTTCCAAGCTGTACTTAAACCTTTTGTGGTCCGACGTAATAACCAGCCATCTTTATAAACCTCAGTGTTGGATTCATCTAACAAGTTAACGATATCTAAGGACATGAATCTTGAAATCTTGTAAGAAACCTCTAGTGGAATATTTGGAATAGAAAACAATGCAAAGAAGTAATCACGAAGCCTACTTCTTCTTAAATCGACTTTTGTAGGGACGTTTGTTAAAAACAAGGATTTTTCAGGGACAGGTGGTAATGAGAAGGAATTTATCAATGGCCTTGTCTCATTATCAAGGAGTAAAATTTGTGATAATGCCTTTTTGAATCTCCACATCTCTTTATTTGTCTGACGATCAAATGCAGCTATTATGATGGAAGGATCATCAGACTTCTTGGTTGGATTCCCATTAATCGTGGTGATAATTTCAGGTCTAACAGTGGCAAGTTGATGAGGTTCAACGAAAAGAGGTACATCTGATGGGTACCTAAAATGCTTTTGCTGTTTCTCTATTGATTGTTGAGGCAATTGATGAATGACAGGTGATGGGGCATCACCAAAGTCGATATGATCTTGATATCTGTTTTGAGTTAAAAGAGGGGTTTCATTGAGTTTAGACTTGGAATGTGATTGTTGTTGCTGTTGATGATATGACCCAGTGGAGATAGAGACCGGGGTTGACACATCCTGATTCAAGTTTAATGACATTTTTGAAGTTGAAATCATAGATCTTGCAGGACTTCTTATAGGCTCAGGTTGGTTAGGGTCATTATATGTGGCAACTGGGCTAAGACCAATCTTTACTGGAGATGGGGTTTTATTATTGCTCTTTATCTGGATTCTCCCACTGTATGGTGTACTTTGAGATTTATTCTGATCAAATTTGAGACTCTTAGGAGTACTGATACGTACCTCTTCAGGAGATGAGCTTAAAGCATGCATGGCAGCATTCCAATCTATATTTGAATTAGAACTCAATGGAGTTGATAATTCACCATTTGCAGTAGGTGGAGTTGAGAATTTGATATTAATAGTATTGGCAGTGGTGGTGGCAGCATCATCATGGGTCTTGATCTGAGGGTCTTCTAAATTGTTTCTGTCTTCTGTGAAGTTCTTTTGTGGGAGCTCAAGATCTTCAAGAGGTTCTGTGCCGTTGGTAGATTGGTGATGGATATTTTCCAGTGTTGCTTGAAGGTTTTCCTCCTCTTCCCGTTGCTCATCTTGTTCAAAATCCGTCTTTCCATCTCGTTCTTCTATACTTTTATCTTTTGTAATGATTGGTGAGATGTTATGCTTATCAGTGACAGGAGTACCCTGACGGGACCTCAGTCTGTTTGCAGATCTTGGAGGAAGTATCAAATCCACTGTTTTTCCAGCAATTTCTGATGTTGGTTTTATGGAGGTTTCCTTTTCATTCAATTGCTTTGTCAATTCCACAATCTCTAATCTTAGGAGAGAAATGAGTTTCTCTTGTTCAAGATTGGTTCTTTGTAGTTCTTTATTCTGTTTTATTATATCATCGATGTTTGATGATTGTTTCAGTGAAGTGGAATCCGTCTCATCAATTTGTAGTGAACTTACGAACGATGAATAATTGTTCTTATGGTTAACTGGAACCGTTAATGTCCGCTCTTCTCCAATTGCCTTCCCATTTTCAAAAGAGAATTGAGAAGTCTGTGATATTATTGAACTTCTCTGTGGATTGTCCATTTGTGTTGATGTTAATAACGAAAGCCAAAAAAAGCGTGTTTTAATAGGGAAGATACAAAGAAAACTGGCTAATAAGCAACGGACACTTGTTCAGATGATGATTGCAACAGCTTTGCTTGTTATTTCTGGCAATAATTGATCAATTTTTTAATTGGCGCTTAATTAATAGTGGTTTGTTAATTGGTAAATTTTGGTTTTTTTTTTGTTTTCCATTTACTATTAACACATTAGTAAAATGAATAAGACATAAATAAGTATATTCGTATATAATAGGAAATAACTCATAAAATAAGCAACTCAATAGGCTCAAACTAAACTCTTTTACTTATAATTAACCCAACTCCCTCTTTTTCGTTCAATTTTGAACCGAAATCTGATCCAAGTTATCGTCAGACTTGACAACATCATTTCTTCTTCTCTTCTTCAAAACATTCTCAATGAAGGATTCACCAGCTTTATATGAAGATCTTACCAAGGGACCACTAGCACAATATAAAAACCCCATTTCTTCGGCTGTTTTCTTCCAATACTCAAATTTCTCCGGCTTGACGTATTCAGCAACTTTCATATGACGTTTTGTTGGTCTCATATATTGACCAAACGTAACAACATCACAGTTAATATTTCTCAATTCCTTCAGGGCATCAATGATCTGTTCATCAGTTTCACCAAGCCCTAACATTAATGAAGTTTTAGTTATTAAGTTTGGATTCGTTTGTTTGGCAGTCTCTAAAACTGATAACGATTGACGGAATGTGGCTCTTCTATCTCTAACATATGGTGTTAATTCTTCCACTGTCTCTAAATTATGAGCATATACATCAAGACCAGATCTTGCTAAGATTTTAACCATTTCTAAGTCACCTCTAAAATCTCCACTTAGAACTTCAACAAGGATTTGTGGGGCTTTAAGTTTAATTCTTCTAACTGTCTCTGATAAATGATTTGAACCACCATCAATTAAATCATCACGATCAACAGTGGTTAAAACAACATAACCTAACCCCCATCTTGATATAGCTTCAGCAGTGTTTTCAGGTTCATGTGGATCAGGAGCAGCTGGGTTTCTATTTGTCTTCACAGAACAGAATCTACAACCTCTAGTACAGGTATCACCTAATAGCATAATTGTAGCTGTAGCTTCTGATTTCTTACCACCCCAACATTCACCAATATTTGGGCACTTGGCCTCCTCACAAACAGTACTTAATTTAAGTTCTCTAACATCTTTTTTCAAATTATGAAATGATTTCCCCTTTGGAATTGGAACTTTTAACCAACTTGGTAATCTCTTGGATTCTTCTTCATTTCTAGCAGCTTCAATAGGATCCATTGTAATATCAGCAGCTTTCCCAGATAAAAAATCGTCAAATGAGGGACCTTTGTTCAATTCATCTGTGAACACCGTCTTTCTTCTTCTTGATTTTGGGGCGATATCATTACTATTATTGCTAGCTTCTTCTGTTAAAGATGCTAAACTTCTTCTTGTTGAAGTGTTCAAAAGGCTTGGACGTAATAAAGAACGTTTGACACTGAGAAACATCTGTGACTATGAATTAAAAAATAAAAATAAAAAACACTCCCCTCTCTATGAACAATAAGAAAAGACTGAAAACCAACAGATCAACGCAGATATGTTTCCAATTTTTTAGCGCTTTTTCATTATACACAGATTCATTAATGCTTCTTCAATAATCATCACCATGTATAAAATTTCAAATGGTGTACGGATGTGACTGTTTTGTGGGGGGTCAAAAAAGAAAAATTGAGATTTATCACGTGACACTTCCGGTCCGGAGTCAAAGAAAATCAAAAGAATTCCGGCAAAAATGACTCGGGGATAAATACAGAGTCAAAAAAAGATGATTATACGTTGCTATGACAACCACAATTAAAAAAAAAGAAAATAGGTAAGATCAGGGACCTTTTTCCATTAGTGCAAAATGCTACAGAATTAAACAAACCAGATTCTAATTTCAGTCTTTGGTTATATATTATACTAGATTGATTACCCGAATCTTAATGGAATATTATAACATGATATATCGAAATAAAATAGTCAGTGGATGTAAACAATCAGTTTAATAGACGATCAATTTCATCTGATTTATGTTTATCCAAATCATCCAAATCATCCCACCATTTGAACAGATAAGATTCACAAATCAATTTGAACCATGGAGTAAAGACTAAAGCGGGATCTTGAAACATTTTTTTCAATTCATCTTTACTAACGTATTTTAAATCCCTAACTTCATTTGGATTCGGAACTATCACTGGGTTAGCTCTAATTATAAAGATATAGTCAATCTCATGCTCACCCCAAGGACCATTGCTTGGAGCTTTATAATGTATTCTTGTTAAGAATTTAAAATCTTGTAATGGGACGTATTTGGCCTTTATACCTAATTCTTGATCAAGTTTTCTTTGAGCAGCAACACGAGCACCTTCAACGGATGAGATCAAATCATTTGAACCTAATTCAGTAGGAATGGCCAAAGGATGTGAACAACAGGTATTAGTCCACATATCGGCAAATGTGATTTTTTCAGATGCCCTTTGTTGTAATAGTAATTTACCTTCATCATTGAATAAAAACACAGAAAATGCTCTATGTAATAAACCTTTATCGATATTTTCCATAATATGACACAGCTTCTTGGTCCCAGCACCAACAGGTTTATCATTATAGTCCAACACGATACATAATTCCTCCATTAATTTAATTTGTTCTTGATCTTGACCTTTAAAGATGTCATCATTTTCATTTGAAGAACCAGCACTAACTGGATTACCAGTTGTATTTGAAAGTGGGATCACTTCTGGAAATTGAGTTAAGATGTCTTCAGTAGAGAGGCTTTCCACCAATTCAGCATAAGTGATAGTTTGAGTCATGTTCTAAATTATCCTTTCGATTGCAAAGTATATTTTAATATAATAAACTGATTTGAAAAGAAGTAAATTCATTCGCTTTAAACGAGAACAATTCAAAACTTGCGTGTAAATCTCAGAATCTGCTCTTCTCCCTGGTGGGTAATTATCAGTATGGTTAATCATGTGACTATCACGTGACAATTTTACCATTTTCATCACGTGACTTTCCACCAGAACACGTGACCAAATTTTTTTTGAATGTTTTTTCTGAAATTTTCATGAAAAATCGAAAATGGAAAATGAAAAAGTCTGGAAAATTTAATTTTTGAAGTGAACGTTGAATTGGTTGAAATTGGTTGCAATTTATTGAATTGGTTCGGTGATTGGTGAGTGTTTGATACTTTGAAGCGTACTACAACACAGTAAATAAGTCCGGCACACTAACACACACACACAAAGAGAGAGTGAAAATGTCTGACAAATCCGAGGTTCAAGTTCAAAAACGATTCATTAAATCACCAGATACTAAAACTCGTGATGCCAATATAAAGAAGTTGTTGTCAACCATTAAAGAAAAAGATGCTGAAATCACTGAAATTAGCAAGCAATTGGACAGGGTCATCTCCAATCCAAGTGTTCATGAAGAAAGAAAAAGATTGATCAATGAATTGAATGAAATCAAAGCAGTTCAAAATGATACAAAGGGGAAACGTGATCAAATCAATTCCAAGATTAAAGAAACCAATGCTTCTTTAAAGAGAAAAATTAATGAAATTTCATCAATCACTTCTAAATACCCTTTCAAATCAATCGATGAAATTGACTCTAAAGTTCAAAAATTAGAAGATGAAATTTCAAGTGGGTCATTATCTTTAGTGGATGAAAAATTGATTATTAAAGAGATTTCATCATTAAAGAGATTGAAAAAGGATTTTGTCATCATAGAAAAACAGCAGAAATTAATTGATTTGGATAAGGCTTCAATTGATAAGTTTAAAAATGAATTAACTGAATTAAACTCATCATCAAATTCAAATGAACTTTCTGATAAATTTAACGAAATTCAAAATCAATTGAATGAATTATCATCATCAAATAAATCAGTCAATGATAAGAGAAAATCGTTGTTTGCCAAACGTGATTCTTTATATAAGGAAAAAGCTGATTTATATAAACAAATCAAACAAATTAGAGCTGAAATTGATAATGACTATAAAGCATTTAAAAAGGCTTTAGAAGCTGAGAATTTAAGATTTAATAAAGAAGTTGAACAATCAAAAGTTGAAAAATCAAAATCTGAGTTAAAAACTAAGTTAAACAATCAATTAATCGAAGCTTCAAAACCTGCTTTTAAATATGAGATTGATAACATTCATACTTTGTTGAACTATTTCGATCCAACTTATGTTAAACCTGTTGATTCCAAGGATTTCAACAATACCACAATCGTTAATGAAAGAAAAATCAGAACTGTTGAAGACTTGAACGATTATGAAATCATTCATAAAAAAGATGATGATGCATTTGTTAGAAACAATCAATCAAATAAGAAACATAACAAGAAATCATTTAAGAATAAGAAATTTATCTTGGAACCAAATGTTATTTCTTCATTAGGTGATTTGGAAATTGCCCTACCAACTTCTCAAGATGAAACTGTCTCTACAATTGAATCCTTAAAGGCCAAATTACAACATTATCTTGAAATTCAAGATGAAACTACAAAGAAAAACATTGCGGTTGCTAAAGCCAAGATTGCTGAAGCTGAGGCTAAATGGGCTAAGGAAGAGGCTAAAGACACCGAAGCTGAATCTAAAGAAGAAGCTAAAGTTGAAGATGAAGAATAAACTCTCTGATTTATCCAACTATCCTACTGTCTTGTCACCTTATATAATCAAGAAAGTTTATATAATCAAAAAGTACATATTAGTCTTTTCAATGTGAAGATTATCATATTAAATTGAGCTTGTGTAAAATCAGTCTATTCTATTTAAGCTTTACCTATGTTATCAATAGCATCGAACAAATCGTTATCTGTAATCTCATTCTTTTGCTCCACAGTTTTAGTATTCCCATCAATCCAAGCAAGCACTTTATTAACAAAATCTTTAGAATTTGGAACAAAATGTCCACCTTGATGTTTTAACATTGTCTTGTAATCATCATGAGCGATATCCCATAATTTCAAAGATCTTGATTCTTCAACAACGGTATCTAATTCACCAATAACGTGCAAATTAGGAATATTTATAGACTTGACCCCATCCAATTCATACTTCTGATCAAATCTTGTTGGTTTTAGTTTGAAACCTGAGAAGAATATAGCAAATTTTAAAGATGGTAGTAATTCCTTACGTATAGCAGTCACATAACCAGCAAGACCAGCACCTTGACTAAATCCAATTATACCTTCAATCTCATCATTATGATTCTTGACTTCATCAGTGATTATTTGCAGGGCATCATCAACACTGTATTCATCAAGACCGTAATTCCACCATCCATAAAGATCTGAGTCTGTTTGTTCTAATTTCAATGGGCCTTGTAAATATATCGTCTCATAACCTTGTTTGATAAGAGCTTTACGTAACCCACCTGTCTTACCGGAAAATATTTGTGCCGATTGGGCAAACCCATGAAGAAAAAGGATCTTCTTTGACATTTTCTGCGTTTCCTTGGTTGTTGTTGGACATAAGACTAACTTTTCATTTTTCAGCGATGAGTTTATCATCGATTCATTATCAAATTCAACACTAATAAACAGACACCACCAGTAATTAAATCACTATGCTACACGCCCAAAGAAACATCAAAAGCCCCACCAAACATCACCAAAACAAACTACTTCGTCGTCAAAGTTGGTCCATGGAAGACCATGATAAACTGGCATCCTATACAAATATAATCGTATGCTCAACGCAAAAGAGGAAATATTCGCGTATATTTTCCAGACACATAGCCATTGTCTTATAAAAGTGATTAAAATGTCCATCATTCTCACAGTCTTCCCACAAGCAGAACAAGAATGTATCCTGGACAGAGAAACTCTTCTTATAACAGACCTCCGGGCTACGCTCCTGGTCCTTTCGGCCCTCCTCCCGGTCCTCCTCCACAGAATTATCACAGCTACGCTCCTCCTTCTGGCCCACCACCACAGCTATATCAAGGTTACCAAGGCTATCAGAATCACCCTAATGGGAATCAGGATTACAATTACAGAAACCAACAACCAATTGGTCCCCCTCCATTACAACCTCAATCATATGGACAAAACACCAGTATGAATTTCCAATATTCACAATGTACAGGTGAACGAAAGGCATTACTCATAGGCATAAACTACATTGGCACCAGATCCGAATTGCGAGGCTGTATTAATGATGCTAATGCAATGAAACGATTCTTGATGGGTGAGTTCGGGTATAAAGAAGGCGATATTGTATTGCTCTCAGATGATCAGCGAGATCTTAGAAGTATACCTACAAAGCAAAATATAATTCGGGCTATGCAATGGCTAGTATCAGATGCAAGGCCAAACGATTCTTTAGTCTTTCATTATTCCGGTCATGGTGGTCTTGAAAAGAACTTGGATGGTACCGAAGAATCTGGTTATGATTCATGTATTTACCCAGTGGATTATCAAGTATCAGGTTCTATAATTGATGATATGATGCATGATATCATGGTTAGGCCATTACCTCCTGGAGCTAGATTAACTGCCTTCTTTGATAGTTGTCACTCTGGTTCTGCCATGGACTTACCGTTCGTTTATTCCACAAAGGGTGTTATTAAGGAGCCAAACATGTTGAAAGATGTTGGTGAATCAGGGATGAGTGCGTTGATGGATTACGCTAGGGGTGATATTGGAGGTTTAATCTCATCAGCTGGAACTATCTTTAATAGAGTAACAAGAGGTGATACGAATCGACAACAAGTTATTGCCAAAAATTTCTCACCGGCTGATGTTGTAATGCTTTCAGGATCAAAGGATACTCAAACATCAGCAGATACGACTGAATTTGGGATGGCTACGGGTGCAATGTCATATGCTTTTATAAACGTTATGGCTAATAATAAAAATCAGAGCTATATTTCATTGTTGAACAATATGAGAGCTGCTTTAAGTGGGAAATATTCACAAAAACCACAATTGAGTTCGTCGCATCCTATTGATGTTAACCTGAGGTTCATCATGTAATGGAAGCCTGGGTTATAACATCAATACAACTAAGGGAGTAGCATTTAGATGATGTGATTGTTTATCTTGTGGTGCATGTATATGTATGCAAACCCTCTTGAATTGAGGTATCCTGGTAGCGCAACGCTTATACCGTTATGAGCTTAATCTTCGCTTCTTTATCTTTAGTTTTGTCCTATAATTCCCAGGAATGGACATTAATTAACCAAGCACGTTCAGTGGTTGAATTTGGACGATTTATATGTGATTTGTACTGTGATGTGCATAAGACAGTAGAACGTGTGTAATTAAAATAGTGGAACGTGTGTCATTAAAAGTGTTGCAAGGCGACAATCTTCTCAAAAGAGACAGAAAACAAACGTGTACAAATAGAACCCAGAAGGGACCATTTTTCATAATTCTCATGAATGATGACATCTTCTATCTGTGTTCCCTACTATCAATTCTTACAGTAATGATTTTACCTTTGTTGTTTTTATCTTCAATTAGTACTGGTGTAATTGCTGCTGACCATTTGCAACCATTCAGTGCTCAACATGCCTTATCAAAACCCTTAACTGGTTTCATTTGGGGCTCTCAACCGGATGATATTCAAGAATATAACTACTGTAACATGCCTCATGTTAATCATTTAACTTATCAAAATGTTTCAAAGGATTATGAATTGGTCTATGTCGAATTAATCCATCGCCATCATAAAAGAACACCATATGCTTCCAATTTGGTTCCAACTGATATCATTGAGAGTTACTACCAGTACCCAGAGATTACTACTGGTGGTAAGATTGATTCTTTACAACATGGTGTTGATTTATTCAACGTTTATCATAACATTTTGGGGTTCTTACCAGATGAATATGATCCTGAATTGATCGGTTTCAGGGTCACAAATAACAATATCACCACTGAGGTGTTTAATGTCTTGAAAACTGGTTATTATCCATTTGCTAATATCACTGCTGAGTTACGAACTGTTGATAATTTGGAACCAAATTTAAAGTGTCATCAAGCAGATGGTTTGAAGAATGCTATAAGATCCACTGACATTTGGTACCAAGAGACTAATGCAACCCTATATAAGGAATTGGGTAGTATATTTGGTTTGAATGCCACCGGCTCTCCAAGTTTCTTCAATTCAATTGATCATTTCTTTGATAATTTATCTTCAAAGACATGTGCTGGTGATAGAGTTAACGTGACCACTGACCAATTTGAACAAGTCGTTAAATTAGGCCATTGGGAATATGATTACACTTATCGTCAACATCCAAATGCTACTGAATATGGGAAATACAGATATGGTAATTTCACATTGGAATTAATTGATCATTTTGATACTTTCATCTCTGGGGAAAGAAAGATCAAATATCAACATAACATTGCTCATGATGGCTCCATTGCTGCCTTGACTGCATTGATACATGATTACTTGAATTTGAACGATTTCAAGTGGCCAGGTATGGGTAGTGAATATGTTTTTGAATTATACAAGAATCGTGGTGATTTTTATCTAAGAATCCTATACAGTGGTGCTGAATTGAGTTTTGACAAACTGGATTTGTTTAAACAGTACATCACTGAGATTGGCACTGCTGATGCTTCAAGCACATGTTCTTAGAAGTTGGATTGAATCTATAGATAGAACTTATTCCATTATTAATATGTGTAGATAAATCTCTATACACTACAAAAAGCTGAGACTACTGTCAATTGATTCATCTCTTCATCAATTTATTCATCTCTTCAAACCGATTGAGTCATATAAGCACTATACACCTATCTATTGCGCCCCATTCACTATATTCATCCCTTTAAAAGCAGCATTGCATCATATGATCTGAAGTGCTAACATAACCTCATGCTAATTTCCTAATTAGGAGATCAACACGCGTTCCACAAGTTACCCTCTTTAGTAGTCGTTCAACAAAAACCGCAGCAAAGAAGGAAAATTTCTTTCCCTTCTACTCTTCTTTGTTAGAATCGATTAAGAATATATAAAAATGACTAAAGTTTTCTTTGATGTTACCTCAGACAGTGAGTATTGCCAATTGGAGTTGAATTGAGTGGTTTAGCGTCATCGTTTATGGGGATTTATATCTTGATTGTCGGTTGTTTTATGATGATTAATGGTTGAATGGGTTATCAAAGTGGCAAATTGCTAATGAGACCTCGATTTCAAGTTCAACTATCATCAATTTGGGTTCAATTAGACCCAATTAGACCCATTATACCCAACGAGGCTATTTAATGTTCAATTCTACGTTGGAGAGAAACTAACATGTCCATAGATGAACCATTAGGTAGAATCGTCTTCAAATTATACGACGACATTGTTCCAAAAACTGCCGAAAACTTCAGAGCTTTAGCCACTGGTGAAAAAGGTTTTGGTTACCAAGGTTCTCCTTTCCACAGAGTCATCCCACAATTCATGTTACAAGGTGGTGATTTCACAAGAGGTAATGGTACCGGTGGTAAATCCATCTATGGTGAACGTTTCCCAGATGAAAACTTTGTCAAGAAACATGACAGACCAGGTTTATTGTCAATGGCCAATGCTGGTCCAAACACCAATGGCTCTCAATTTTTCATCACCACCGTTGTTACTCCTTGGTTAGATGGTAAGCACGTTGTCTTTGGTGAAGTTGTTGAAGGTTTAGACATTGTTAAGAAGATTGAATCTTTAGGTTCAAACTCAGGTGCTACAAAGACTAAATTGGTCGTTGCCAAATCCGGTGAATTATAAGTTGATACTTTGAATTATAAGGATTGATTCTTCACCTGATTGTAGGTTGTGTTCTCGGTTAGTAATCATCACCACGGTTACCTCCGATGACCTTCTCGAAAGTGGTTCGGACGGATAAACTTTCATTGTGTGACATCTCCATCAGAACTCAACACTTAGTAACTCATACAACAATAACAATGTCCTTCACCTTTCACGATATCAGACAACTAGCAAGAAAGGCTCAAAACTCTCTAATCACACAATCTCAATTTGAAACGAAGCTCCGTGAAGTTACCAATACCGATACATGGCTTCCCTCTCCAAGAGACCTTTCCGAACTGTTAGACATCTCGACAACATCAGAACTCAACATTGATGATCAAATAGCAATAGTCTTCGAGAGAATCCATAAGTATTTAAACAACAGTGTCAAGAGGCGCAGTCTTGGTGAAGAGTTGTACAATAAGGCTGTTCATTATGTCAATTCGGGTAATGAATGGAGGATTATACTTAAATGTGTCAAAGTCATAGAGTTCTTCATCCTCCATGATGGTTCTGATGATCTTATTCACTCAGTATTGGAATATCTACCGGAGTTGGAGCATGTTGGAAGAAAGTTTGAGAATCATAGTCATCTAAAAGAACCAACTAGTGCTGCTTTGGAAAGACAAAAGAATTTCAAAACTGTACATTATGCCGTTTCAGAAGTGTTACACTTATTAAAGGATCATCAATATCGAAATGAACAAATTGTTAAAATCACAAGGATAGATCATTCAGGGATTAAGAATGATGTTGAAATTGAACAAAAGGCAAATATTCCAAGAGGTTATAAAGAGAAAAAACTGGATAGATCCAAAGTACAGAATTCAAACTTGAAAAGTGAAGTTAAGAATTATGTTGGTCATAGTTTCAGAAAGAAGGAAAGACTTCCTGGGAAATATTCTGCTTTTAATAGCTTTCTTGATAATGAGGTTGAAGGTGGTAATGGTTATGATGAAGATGAGAGCTATAGTTATGGTGATGAACATAAAAATGTTGGATTTCATGACGACGGTGATTATGAGGGTGGTGATCATGATAGTAATGTTGATGATAGCCACTTTGGAAAGTTTAGAGATGATGAAGAAGATGAATTTGGTGAGTTTCAGAATGATAAATCCATCGGACTCTTGACAAAATCAAACAAATCTACAGACTTGGTATCCTTATGAAAAAGAAAGTTACCTCTTCTCTTGTTCATTGAGAGGGGGGGGGCCTATTATGTCTATATTCTAAAAGCTTTTGAGGTACTAGTTACATCCGTAAATACCTTACTCATTTTATTATTTTAAGGGAAAGAATACCCAAATAAAAGCTGTTGTTCTCTTGTCAACTCCATTCCATCCTCTGATTCTTCTAGAAAGATGTCATTATGGAAATCGCTGTCTATATCGTCATCATCAGCTTCATATTCTTTCTCTAATTCCTTGTCCTCTTCTCTTTCCTTTTGTTGATTGTTGGTGTCTCTCCTTGTACCAAGTTCTTCATCTCTTCCTTCATTCTCAACTTGGTCCAATTTCTTTTGCACCGTAGTGGCATTTATATTCGACATTCTCAATCTTAGTCTATGGTAAACTGCAATCTCCTTTTTAGATTGTTCGTACTTCTCCTCCAATGCCTCTTTTAATTGCCTCTGTTTAACCTGGTAACAATCAGTCATCCCAATGAAATCAAGATATCTCCACTGTTCTTCTCTTGAACTCTGCATGTCAAGTACACTTAACTCCTCAGTCTCCATTGAAGTTAAATACCAGGCAGTGAAATCATCCAATAAAGAATCCTCCTCGTGATCATTGATGAACTTTGTACCTGAAGAAATGAACGGCTCATCAACTTTGTAATCTGCTCTTTCTCCATCATAATGGCGACTATAACGATCAGTCAGTCCCTCAAATGACACATCTTCGATCATATGGTGGAAAACCCGACCTTGACCATCGATAACATCAGGACCTTCTCTTGCCTCATAATTATCCATCAACTGATAATCTAATTTATCTCCTTGATTCTGGATGATACGATGGATGGTGAGTGGTCTATTTGATTCTATTTGGAAAACAGCTCGAAGGATATCCTTTATGAGAACAACAACAGCTGCTTGATCATTATATTCATGTTTACCCCTCTGAAGTGTTGCTATGACGATATTACGAAGTATTTTTTTGATGAAATTCCTTGTTAGTAGGTACAACTCGTCTTTTATCTGCTTCGTCATGATTAGGTTTGGCGGTTCTAAATGTTTGAGTTTAACATAAAACTGAAGAAGATTCCGCATTGCGCCATAATTGATCAATTGATTTTCGTTATCATTATTGTCATCGTTATCATCCTCATTACCAGCATCATTACCAGCATCATTATTATTATTACCATCATCCATCTTCTCATCTACAGATCTTGCCAGCGTCTCTTCAATTTCCACAACCAACTCATCTACTTCAATTGCAAAAGGGATCTCATCATATGTACATAATTTAGCGAAACGTTTCCTGGACCTTTGATACTTATCCAAATTCTTCTTCAGCAGATCATAATAGGTCCTGATCTCCAAGATACTCTTTGTTCCAATGGCTTTTTGTAATTTATCAATATTTTGTATTCCGTAACGGCCTAAGAAGGTGAAGAACTTGTTTTTTTCAAAAGAGCTCCAGTGTGATCCAAGCAAAGAACCCGATTCTTCTTTTCTAGTTCTTGATCCTAAACAAGATATACGTGATGAAGTTTGTGGGATTCCCATTGTATCTTGACCTTGGAAAAACTCTGTTGTTTCAGCATTTAGAAGGGTGATGTATGACTGTAATTGAGTTGGATGGACTCTTTGTTTCTTCAGTGGTGGTTCGTTCATTGCATTACTTGTAATTGTACTAATCTTTATATACATTGATCAATGATTAGTCCGAGACATATAATACGAGTTTATATCCCCGCGAATATTACCTCTTTTGTAGCGTAGTTATGAGGAATTTCACCATTATATACTTGTCGCTTAACAATTAACCATAGCTCAAACTAAAGTGAGAAACAAACAGTCACGCAAGCAGTCACATAGACACTCGAGGAACAAGAAATGACCACCAACCATCGTCCAACGTTCGAATCCCGAAGAGGCCGTGAAATAACAACGAATATAATACATAAAAGATCTCTTCCTGCTCATAAACAGTTGAAATATAGGAAAGAAAGACAGGCTTTAGATGAGTTGAAGAAAGAACTTCTGCAGAGAGAGTCGAAACAAGATGAAGTGAAGGCTATTGAGGCAGCAAAGAATGATGATAATGATGTTGATAATGATAATAAGTTGACTTATGAAGAAAAGGTATTAAAGGTCCATGAAGAGTTCAAATCTATTGATGATAGTGATGACTCTTTATCAGATTCAGATCCCAGAAGTGATGATGACGATGAAGATGATGATGAGGAATTATTAAGAGAATTGGAGAAGATCAAGAAAGAGAAAGCATCAAAGCTGCAACACACTACATTTATAACACCAAATCCATTATTAGATGCAGCACCAACATCAAGAAAGAAAAATTGGAGACAAGGTGCCATTTTTAGCAAGCCCTCAACACAAAAGCAAGTGAAAGACCATGTGAATGATATTTTGAGATCCGAGTTCCATCAGAAGTTTATGGATAAGTATATAAGATGAGATGTGTATTATATAATGAAATGGTATTGCTAATGTAAAACGTATGAAAGCTATACTCAAGTGTCCCTAACCGTTTATTACCTAATCTATTATCTAATCTATGGCTGGTCCTATTTATATCCCGGTATACACACGACCATCAACACTGATTAAATTTGTTAATTACAGTGAAATAAAGGCTTCAAACACAGCAAAACCCTGAACAATTCTTTAATTTTAAACTGAATTTACATTGACAATCAACAGAAAGAGAGAATGGAGACTGTTTCCGTAAAGGACTTTGCTTATAATGAGACGGATTCACTTCACTATGGAGTTAAAAATGAACAACAGCAAAAGGAATCGTTCAACTTTTCTCGTGATTCCATAATATCACTACCCACACAATTCCAGGATGGACCTCCTTGGAAAGAGGATCCTGATTTGAGGACACCACATGTTGATAAAGATCATCAAGAATATCAGTTTAGTATTGCCTCTAGTGATGAGATACATGGGAAGGCTATTGCTCTTTTTGATTTCGAACCTGAAAATGATAATGAAGTGAGACTAAAAGAAGGTCAGTTAATTTGGATTAGTTATAGACATGGACAAGGTTGGTTAGTAGCTGAAGATGATAATGGTGAAACTGGGTTGGTCCCTGAGGAATATGTAGAACTCATAAACGATGATGAACCAAAACAGGCGCTGCCCGAGTTTATGCACGACAATGAAAGTGATTGGGTTGATGAAGATCAAGAGATCGAAAATGAACAAATAGAGAAGAAACTCCCAATTAAGGATTTGAAACTAGAATAATGATAACGAAAGACAATGCTTTGTATTATAAAAAAGATTTAGATAAGGTCTGATGTAGTTTACGAGAAGTAGTGGATCAAAAGATTGCAATTTTTTTGGGTCTATATCTGATGAACCTGAACAAATTATTGATCCCCATCCTCATCACTATCAATGACATCTTCCCAATGTTCCTCATCAATTTCTTCTTCGTTTTCTTCTAAAATCCCACCCAATTCATTCAGGATTTGTTCTGCATGTGCTTTGATATCTTGATCAATTTCTTCACTTTCTGAGATCTTCAACAACTTAGTCAAGTTTATCTTCGCCACTTCAACGTTTTCTTTAAATTGATCGTTAACTAACACTTGGAACTGTTCAAATAAATCAGGATTATAAGTCTCATGCTTCGTATCGTATTGTGCTTTCTTCACATATAGATAGTTCCCTAAACCTTCCAAATAGAAACTCTCAACGTTGTCCTCGTCAATATCTCTCACTGATTGGGAAATAGCAGCACCTAATTCATAATTCCCAAGTTCAATACTAAACCTACTCAGAGTCAACAAGGGTTGGATTAATTCAACGTATTCAAGATTATCAACTTCATTAATATCATTAGCAGAATCTTCGATCCTGGATTTCTTTGCTGCGAAAAGCTCCCAGGATCTGCTTATAGCTTCAAGTGCTTCTTCGTCTCTTTGTTGCGAGATTCTAATAGATGCCAACACGGACCAGGATTCAGCGTTTGAATCATCAATTGTTAATGCTTGCTGAATCAGTTCATCACATTTCGATTCAGCTTCAGGTTCCATACATAGATCAGTCATCCATATTTCAATCTCGGATAGTATCCCCTGGGTTAATTTCTTCAAAGTTAAGAGATCACCAGGATTAGCCTCTAAATTACTTGTCAATTGGGCTATCCCGTGATCAACAAATTCCAATCCTTTAACACCGCCGACAATCTGACCTAATTGAAAAAACTTTTCAGAGCCATACTTGCCTTCAACATCCAAGTCACAAGCATGTTGTAAGATGTCATATGCTTTTTCAACTTTCCCATTTTCTAAATAAACCTCACCAAACAGTTGTAAGAATTCAACATTATTTTGATACTGCGCACGATGCGATTTCAACGATTTCAGGGCTTCTTTGAACTGGGAAAGAACCAATTGTTTCCTCGTTTCTTCTATGAGTGCTTGTAGTGACATTGGAGTAAAAGGGGCCTAGTTAGCTTGTCACTTTATGGCCCATGATTAACCATATAAAATTGTACCATCTTCGCTCGGGTTAAATTTTTTATCCCATCGGTTGGAGCAACAATAGAAAAAGTTTCTCGAAAGTTGAATTGGTCTTAAATAAGAGAAGAAAGAGCAGCGATAAAAGGTACCAATGGAGGAATAATGGACTACAAGGAAGAACAAGCACAGGAAATTGAGATCCTCCAGTCGATTTATCCTGACGAACTCGTCGTTGACTCCGAAAACTCCTTCCATATCAATATCCTCCTTGATACCAATTCAGATCGTAAACACACCATCACTCTAAACGTCGAATACCCAGAGACTTATCCTGAAGTGGCACCAGAATTGGAGGTTTACAAAGGTGTAGATGAATCCTATGATGATGAGGGTCAGCCTGAAAGTGATAGTGAAGATGAAGAAGGAAAATTGGTGATAGTGGCAGAGACTATTGATTTTAATAATGAAGATTTCACACAGTTGAGAAACCTATTGATAGAAGAAGCTGAAGAACAACTGGGAATACCATCTGTATTTGCCCTTACATCAACCTTGAAAGACAAGGCTGAAGAGTTGTTTGAGAAAAAGTTACAAAAGGCACAAAATGAATACGATGAAGCTTTATTAGCTAAAGAAAGAGAGGAACAAAAGAAATTTTATGGTACAAAGACAACAGTGGAAAGTTTTAATGAGTGGAGATTGAAATTTAGAAAAGAATTAAAGATTGATGAAAGAATCGCTGAAAGAAAGAGAAAGATACATAATGGGAAACTCTCAGGAAAAGAAATTTTTGAACAAGGTTTAGCTGGTGATTATGAAGATGAATTGATATCAAATGTTGAAGAATTGAGTCTTAACTAGATCTATTAGTCTTTAGTATAATTGTTGGATTAGTATTTTCTGTTATTGCATGATAATGATAACTAGTGACCTCGTAGTTAATAGCCCCTTGGTATAATCCAGATGATAAATAATCATCGTACTACAGCCTGCATTATGAACCATATTACTTCGGGTAAAGACATCCATTAAAGTTGTAAACTATATATAAGATCTTATTTACAAGGACGATGACGACGTCATTATATATTAATAATATTAACTTTTGTAACATCAGATTAAGAATGGCCCCATGAACTGTTATAATTCTAAAATCAATTCATCCAGAATCTTTGAAATCAATAAAATTTGTTGAGATTTACCGCGGTATAAATTTGCCGAAGGTTATAGATAATCAACCTCGAGCTAGTTAATTTGTCTTGATCACCGGTTTCATATACAATTCATTGATGGGAGACATTAATGAGGATATTGATAGCTGCAGGTTATGATCAATATTTAGAGACATGCATAATTATATTGTTCGATAATAGATCAATAGCTAAATCTTGTGTTTTTGAGCAGCCAATTTCCGAAACTATTCACTTCACGGTGAAGGAATATAATTACGCTACAATACAATAAATGATACGTCTAATAATCGTCATTATAATGTGTCTCACTCTGGACCCTGTCTGGGAACTTTCTGTTCAAAAAATCCATAGTATCATCTTTGGAATATCTTTCTCTTATAGGTGTATTTGAAAATGAGTTTTGGGTGGTTAAACTGTATCTTTTTGCTTTCAGTTTCCCTTCTAATTCCTCAATTCGTTCTTCACGTTTCAGTATTTCCAATTGATGTCTCTCTGATTCATCCTGGAGTTTTTGCTCCAATAGAAAAATCTTTTCGTTTAAGCTGAATTTCTCCTCTTTGGTAGCGGTAGTCAAGGTTTCCAATTTATCTTCAAGATATTTGATCTTTCGTTTAAGTGTCTCCTCAAACGTGGTGGTGTTTTGTAGAGTAGACTTTAAATTAAATAGAGTGGTTTCATCCTTCTGGTTTTTCAATCTGATTGACCGTAGTTTATCGTTCAATAACTGGTTTTCGGCCTTTACATCTTTATATTTCTTCACGAATTCATAATAGGAATCATACAGCTTCTTCGATTTCAATAACTCATTCTGAAGTTCTCTTCTGTATTCATCAACTTTTTCTTTATAATTTCTTTGTCCATCATAGACATCATCCCGATCTTTGTAAACCCTCAATTTCTCCACATCCCGTGTTAATCTATTCAAATCATCAATATTGACATCGAACGACTTCAAGATTTTCTGCTCTCTTTCATAATCGGATAATGATGACGCTCCATGAGGTATTATAACAGGAGAAGAGTTAAAATCCAGCATCCTCTTATTTTTCTCAGCATTTTTAGCAGCAAGTTTAACATTTTTGGAAGTTGATGAAAGAATATTTGGAGGAGGTGAGGATGGTAGATCGCTAGTGAGTATGTTGGGGTGGTAGGGGGATGGGAACTTTCCAGGGATCGTGGAAGTATGATTTGGTGCACTTTTTGATCTATCAGAATAAGAGGCTGACCGTCTCATTGAAAAGGTATCTTCTACATCTGGGAGGAGTTCCTTTGTTTTATAATAATCACTTAAAATGTCATCTCGTGAATAGCTGTTGCGACCATTTTTTTCTCTCAGCCTCTGTTTTCTGTTATAAAAAGTATCATCGTCTCTCTGCAAATCATCATTGGGTCCTGGTAATGAATTTGATTGTTCTTTCGGTTGCGCCTTCTTTTGGATCTGTCTCTTGGTGAACGGAGTTATTGGATTGAATAAAGCATCAAACCCCCACTGGATCCAGCCTTTACTCTGTTGTGTTTGGTCTGTAGAGTTGTAATTGTACTTGGACATTATGGTACAAAATAGATAGTCTAATGAGCTCTTTTGAATAAAAATGACCCGTTCAAAAGCAGATCCCACTAATTCGTAAAGACAGTAACAGCAGTTATAATGATCAGCTTTTCACAATGGAAAGAGTCCAACTTTGGGTCTCCTTGTCGTCTGTTTTGGCTTTGTGTTCATATACAAAACTCATGGACCAAGCGCGTCAAATTTTGAGGCACAATGACAGGTCACGTGAATTTCGCGAAAAATATAGCTGGTGAGCGGCCATTTGCAACTGATAAGCACCGAAAAATTGTGATGGAAAATCCAACCGCCCTCTCTGAACTGGTGAGGAGTGAAGGGTGAAGAGTGGACCAAACAGGGTTGAGCGAATGCTTGAAACACTCTCAGGACTTCGACAATTTGAATGGTATTCTTTAAAAAAACACTTTGGAAGTTTCGGTCCCTGTAGTGTACAACAGTTAACCTGCGTGTTCTGCAAGCTTTCTTTTCGCCCAAGTTACATGTACTTTATCTTATTTCGAGAGCAGGCTGTCTTTGATTTCTTTAGCACATTTTGCCTTTGGCTAACTAGTATTACAAGTTCATGGACACGGGTCATGAGAGTACTTGAGCGCTCTGAATCGAGTGTTCCATGAAATATATTAGACATTGAAATATATTAGACTTTGGGAAGAACCAGGAACCAATCAAGCGGGCTCAAATGGAGTGTAACTAATCCCCTACATTGCGGCTAAGAGCTGGAAAATGCATACCTCGCACGGTCTTGTTTTCAGCTCTGATCCTCAATTGCTGTTGATATCATCTTTGAAGGGCGCCATACCCTCACGCCATACCCTTAATCACTAATGGTATACTGTGTACATCCCGACTTCCAATTTCAAGAAAGGCATCGTTCATATCTCGCTTATCTCTAAATCAACAACAAAAGTCGCCATTTACTTTTAATCACAGAGGTCGAAAACAGCTGTTTAGAATCTTGTCTTAAAAAGGGGTTGTACACTAGAAGGGATATATTCAGTACTGTTAGTATGGGAATCTGGAGGATTCTCAGGTTAAAGAACAATTCTTCAAATAAACACGTCTAGGATAGGAAATTCAGCGATACAATTGGCCAGTCTACGTGTAAAATGATTAACTTGTTCGGTATTCAAAATACCATTATTCTGATTCAATAGCTCACGTAACCTTTGTTCTCTCTCAAAGAAAGCTCTATCAGCTTCATCATCACTTTCCTCATCAGAGTCGACAATGTATTTAGATGAGATAGCTCTCTTATGCTCCTCTTTTTGCTTTCTAGCTCTGGTAGCTTCCTCATCCTCTGAAATATCATGCATCTCTGGAGCTTCATAACGATTCTTTTTGTTCCCCACAGGAAAATAAAAATGAAAAGAATGTAGAAACGAGTGAAATGTAAATGCCACATTTCTCACGTACAGGGTGCGACTGCTGGTAAAAAAAAGAATTGATAACAAATTCACCACATTTAAATCGGTGATTGGAGACTGCGTAGTTATGCTAGGTGTCTATTTCAGGTACGAGCTCTGCTTGCCAGGTCTGAGTCGGGTGATTTGTGGAACCAAGAAATCTTGAACACGCTTTTTTTAGTGTTAAAACCTGAAAATTTTAATTGTTTCTTTTGTTGCAGAAGTAATGAAGTGCGCCAACGGTGATTTTCGAAAAATAAAGATCTTCAAGATTTTATTTTTCACCTAAACTAATTTCGTTCCTGATATTACCTGAAGTGGCAATTTTCATACTTTCCAGGGAGAAACTGTGAAAAAGCGTACATAAACAAGCGTCAAGAAAAACAAACCTAATGCACATTTTGGACGCGAATATTGTGCAGATTTACATCTGAGTTATTTCCCTTTTCGGATACTTCTGATGCAGATCGTGTCAAAATTGGTCTCCCCGTGTTTTCGAGTTTTTCGAGTCTTTTTCCTTTCGGATCAGATGTTGAATATTCAGTATACATAATGTTAATTGTCGTGCCACAGGAAAACGGTTGAAAGTAACCTGACAGGGGCAAATAGCTTATCGAACCTTTCTGTATTCCTGTTTTAAAGTATAGTAATAAATTAAATACATTAGTGGGAATTCATACATCATTTATAATGTCCCTCTTGTTTGCGTTTCTTTTCTTTTGTTTTCTGTACTCGTGCATAACGCACCACTCAATCAACTTTTGAACGGTCATAATTCAATTTCACATCTTTCGACAATTAGGAGAATGTTCAAGAGAGGGTTTGTTTATTTCAAAACTCCCCTGTTGATAATAAACAAATCTTTGAATTCATTTCCTGGTTTTCCCTGTTTGCCTTGTTCCATTTTCCTCCTGCTACGTTTTTTAGCTGGATCCTAGTCAACTATCTGTCCCTTCCGATACAGACCTGTCTGATTGTTTGCAACTGGTTCCAAGGTTCAAATACACACACGCAAAACATAAACTACGACCACACCCACAACAACAGCTTATCTTTTGCTATAAGAAACAGGCATCTCCTCATTGTCTGCGCTAAATCCAATCAGACATTCCATTCGCTTTCTCCATAACCAACTCCTTCAAATACAGGACACTACCTCCCCAACCCACAATCTCTTTCATCATATAAAATGGCCAAAAATTTGAGGGTAACAAAAATTCCTACTCCATACCCATTCGAACTATCCACTAAAGAACTACTGATACATAGGGACACATTATCAGAATACAAGGCGGAATTATCATGTAACCTTTACAAAAAAGCCCAAGCTTACAAACCAGACTTGAATTTAATTCTTCAGCAACCTGAACTAAACCCTGCTTTGAGACAACCATGCCTAGAGTTTCTACTAAAGGTAGCCATAAAGACAAGGGTCACTAATGGTATCTTTTATCAGGCAGTCAGAATATTCGATAGATACTGTTCTAAGAGAGTTGTGTTGAGAGTTCAATTACAACTGGTGTTGACTACTTGTTTATGGATATCCGCAAAGACTTATGGTGGTTGTAATCATATTTTGAATCATTCAAACATCCCTCCTGGTGGTAGATTTATTGGACCAAACCCAAGAGCCCGTATTCCAAGATTATCTGAATTGGTTCAATTATGCTCCAATAAGAATGTTAATGAACCTATTGATCAAAGCATGTTTGTCCAAATGGAAAGACATATCCTAAATACGTTGAATTGGGATATAACAGAACCACAATTAAACAATTGGCTCCTTGAATTTTACGAATTTGATCAATTACAATTACAGCAATACAATAATGAAGATTGCTTTGATGAAAAGATTCATGCTATAAATGTCAAGAAAATTCTTGCTGAAACAAGTTTATTTGAGATGAGTTTGATTGAGATTCACCCTGAAATCTTATCCCAGGTGATTCATTATGTTCTTCAGAACTACTTCAACAGTTGTTTCGAGGGCTCTTACAAACTTAAAACCGAATTGATTGTACAATCAAAGATATCCAAATACGAATTACAATACCTTTCTAATGCATTATGTACGAGATTATCCACTGTTTTCCAAAATAATCAATTCTTATACAACTATTACATAGTTGAACACGATTGTGAAGACTTTTACAAATTTATCATCGAAAAATTGGAACCACCAGCTCTATCTCATGAACAAGACTTATCATCTTCCTCAGAGGCTTCAATATCTACATCAATTGAAGAAAATTCGCTTTATGAAACTCCAAATTCTACAAAGTCATCATTGAACTTATCCAAAATCATCACGAGCAACAACTCAGATCACATTCCAACACCACGGGGATCTAGAAGGGGTTCTCCAGCAGGTGTCGATATCCATACAATGAAGCAACAGCGACCTCAGTTAAATTCCAAGTATATTCTGCCTCCTAAGTTTCCAATGGTTGGTGGGTTTACTCCCCCTTTGACCCCAGTTGACATTAAGCATTAGCCGTGCATACAATATGCCTTCATTCGCTCATTTGCATTCATTACACATAAATGCTGCATAGTTAATTTCACTTCTAGCAAGTCACTCATACACTCTTGCTCTTTTTCATATTACGTTTTTCTTTATTGATGGAGTCTTTTGTTTTGGTTTTATTTACGAAGTGATTTACGATCTATTTTGTTTTAAACATCTGTGGGACTCTTCGAATGTAGCAAGAGAATAGGACTTTTTTCTCGTTCGGCCCAACTGAAAAAGAGGTACATTTCCAGGGGCTGAGTTACGGCTTATGCTATGTAGACAGGCGAGTTAGTTCACACTCTCCTTAGACTAGATTAGGCTCACCAAGACAGAGGCTGTAGAGATCCAAAAGGCCAACAAGAGAGGAAGTCAAAACAATCGTAATATGTTGTCAACAGTTCAAAACTAGTGACACTACAAGGATCAAGTTTCCATAAGCCAACCAAATAGGGCTGAAGTTTTAAAATAGGATTTGTCCCTGCAAACGGGCCTAAAAATCGAAGTTTATTATTAACAGGGACCTGGAGGACCTGGGGTATCTAAAAGCGAGAGCGATGGCTTGTAAAGATGCTCTGCAAGGAAATAATGATCAGCGATGGAACTGAAATGTTCGCTAATCTCTGACCATGCAAACACGACTGAAATGAGATCATATGATCTCTAACAGAAGAAAGGGTTGTGCATTGACTATGCAAATGTCACAAACAATTCAGCGGGTTAAACCTCATCGATTAAGCTATGGGAGATGATCGATCTGAGATCTGAAGTCTGTGATTGGTTGTAATTACCTTCCGATAAAGCATCTTGTAATGATTCATTAATGATAGAGTCCCACTCACTTCTCAAAGCGACCCAACTTTGCAAGAAACTGATGATAAAGATGGCCAAAGTTAAACCACACCATAGACCGAGCAATTTCATTTGGAAGCCAAACGCCAATAAGAATCCAAATGGTAGCGCGATTAAATAATAGGCAATTAAGCTGATGATAGCAGACAAATTTTGACGACCCTGACCTCTCAAAACACCGCCAGACACAGCAGCCAAACAATCATTGACTTGATAAGCAGCACCTAATGGGATGATTGTCGATGCCAATTCGATGACTTCTTCATCTTGCGAAAATAATCTGATGATATCATATTTGAAGAAATTTAGTACTAGTCCATTAATGGCACCAACAATTAATGATAGGATCAAAGAGACATTCGTTGAAGTAATTGCCGACTTTTTGGAAGCAGCACCAATGAAGTTTGCAATTCTTGTTGATGTTGCGATTGAAATTGCAAAGGGAACCTGATATAATAAGACACAAATCGTGGCGATAACACTCTGTGCAGCTAAATTAACAGTACCGAATCTTGCTGCTGACAAAGTCAAAATTTCAAAAGCTAGCCATTCTGACAAAACACTAATGCAACCATTAGTCGATAAATGAACCATTTTACCCCAGTTCTTAAATGCCTTCTTGCTAAAACCACACCAACATTGGTAGCCATCGATATAGATAGTGTATAACAATAATAGGAGAGCCATAATATAGTTTGTAGATACAATAGCGATAGGAGCACCAATGAAACCAAGTTTGAAGGCATTTCCCCAAACTAAGTAATAGTTCAAGAATGCATTGAATGGTGCAGCAAATAAGATTACATAGGTTGAAGCATGGAAAATGTTTTGAGCTTGTAAGAATCTTTTCAAAGTTTCAAATAAGATAAAACCTGGCAGACCAATACTTGAAATCTTCAAATAAGTAGCAGCTAGTTGAACTAATCTCGGATCATCAACAATCAAGGAAAGAATCGAATCTGAAGCGATGACCCAGATGGAAGCAACAGGAATCAAGATTAAAAACAAGAAAATGGTACATCTTAAGAAATGCAATCCAACCAGTTGAAAATCTCTGCGGCCATAGGCTTGGGCACACAGAGTATCTAATGAAGTAGATGTACCTTGGAATAAACAGTAACCAGTAATGTTTGCAGTCATACCAGCTAATGAGACAGCAGCCAATTCAACTTTACCAATTCTACCAACACTGAAAACAGAAGCAACATTCAAGGAGTACTCCAACAAGAATGTGATGATTAAGGGGAATGAATACTTACCCAAAGTTTTGTACTCATCTCTAACAGTGGTTTCAACTTCTAGGATATGGCCCGTATTGATGACATGTTTGATTGTACTGTGTGATCTTATCTTCTTCAAAGTGGATAATGAAGCACGTCTTCCTGAATAGGTTGAGATTAAATCTGGATCCGGAGTCAAGGTAGGCAACTGGGTATAGTTTGAGGTTAGTGGGTTTCTCAGATCATGTGTATATTTCAAAGGAGTAACATCTGAATGAGAGATAGCATCCTCATCGTAGTCTAACGCGTTGTCAATGTTCTCAGCTGGACGGAAAAGGTCAAGAATGCTGCCAGGATTTCCACCTAAATGGCCACTATGGACAGAGTTCTTTCTAGACCTTGATGAGACTGAGAATAACTGCGTGACTACCTCATAAGGCGGGACATCCAAATATGGGGCAGGACCAGACACTAATGGTTGGTCACTCATGAGATAAAGACAATGGATTGAAAAATGAAGATTTCAAACGGCAAAGAAGGCAGGAAAAAAAACACTGTTTCTTATTGAAACTACCGTGCCTCTGCTCAACTCTGATCTTTTTAGAGGAAACTGAAACTGCGAATCTCGAACAAAGAAGAGCCTCTTTGTTAGTGAGATCTTCCTTCTATTTTTGGTTTTGTAATGGAATCTCTCGCGAATCTTCAGAAATGTTTACTTCTTTCCTGATTCGGATTTGACACATAAAACTATTACGTCGTTACTATCACGTGATGTATATCATTTATAGCTAGATAAGTATCTCTTCCGTCTCAAAACCACAATGAAGGCATCTTCTGCGTACTAATGAGAGACCGTCTTCATTCTGACCACCATCAAAGGGCTGTGACCAGTCGTGTGTATGTTCTTCGCCAAATTTACCCTCTCTGAGCTTTCTATTGTACTCCTCAGCTCTTGTCTTCCTTCTCATCTCCTTCATCTTCAACTCATATTTCTTATCTCTTCGTTTTACTTTCCCTTCTTCACGTCTCACCCATTCAGCATCAAGCCCCTCTGGTCCACCCCATTTTTTGAAGGCAAATTCTTCAACTTGATACCGAAGATACAACTGCATCCGACTATACGTACCATGTGGATTTGGTTTCTCTAATCTCGGCAGTAAGCTAGTATCCTTCAGTTCAGGATCGGTCAAAAAGTAATCTTCTCGACATTCAGTCTTTGTTAATAGTGAATATTTATCAGGGTTGGCCTTTTCACATCTTCGGCAAACTCTGCATTGGAAGACATCCCACAACTTTTGATTGATCTCAAATGTACCACACTCTTTGCATTTGATTGCATTTTCTGGATCCTTCGGAGGCGGTAGATCTCTAACGACCCTTTGTTCTTCTTTCCATTCTTCAAAAGACTTCTCCTGTTTGTTTGAAGTTGCTGGGTCATCAGAAATAAACCCACCTTTTGAGTCTTTCATTACTGACAAGTCATAATCAATATAAGATGATTTCACAATAGATGGCTTTATACCTTTGAATGTCTTATTACCAGTAGCTGAATTTTTTGACAATGAAGGGTTTTCACCTGTGGTAGCGTCTCTGAAATTCTGTTGTTTCTCCTTAAGTTTAGCCAGTGCCTTCTTTCTATTCTCTTCAATCTTTTTTCTTTGCTCATCGGTCAATCTTATAGCAGAAGATGTCACTTTTGAAGTACTAGGTATCGGTGACGGTTTTGAGACTTTGTTACCGTTGACACCTATGAGGATCCCCTTCGATTTCAGTCTTTCTAAAGCTTTTCTTCGATTCTCATCAATCTTGGCCTGTTGTTCTGCGGTGAGACCCATTTTAAGGGATCACTTCACAACCGTAAAATAACGTGGAATACTAATCAAAGTATAATTCAGAAGTTGAAGTATATTTTTCATGATGGCAAACCCTAGTTTGACCAGATCGGGTAATTTCCGGAAACCGTAATTGCAGTTTTTGACACATTTATCACGTGACTAGAAGCTGGCATATGGGGTAGCTAGTGCTATGTGGAGTTTTGGCCTGAACTCTGTAGTAAAAGTCTCATAGTGTAGCAGGTATAGTCTTGAGAAGATTGATAGTAATGCATCTTACTTGAAGTAGTAGAGTTGTTGATCACTCTATACATCTTATCAGTACCTTCAGATCACTAAAAATCACTTGTTTACATTTAAAGTTTACCTACGATTGTTTGATCTATACATGAAAGGCTTATGCAGAGTCAATTACCTCTCAGAATTTTATTGAAATCAGGATGTAGAGTGGATTACCAAAACTTTGATATAGCGAGTTAAAATCATCCCAGGAGATCGATATTCGGTACTTTGTGTTAATGAGAACTTTTAATCTTAATTTTGGACTTTCGATTTGACTAAAACCATTATCACTAACTCTGAGTTAATTCCAATAGAGTTATTCTAGGAAAGAGGTTTGCATATTTATGCAGAAATTGACAATAGACTGGTGTACTTATTCTTTGGTTGTTAGTCAGAATATTTCTTAACTATGCAAATCCATGATGAGGTCTATATGCAAGAACACAAACCTTTTCAAATCGTAATCAAAATCAAGATGAGAGGTTTTACAAACTAATGCAGACTTTCGACTATAAATATGAATTATAATCCAGTTCATTCCAGGTTTGTGAGTCCATTCTCCTCATAAAATCAGTTTAATTAAACTTATACACACAATGACTTCTTCCAAGTCCGCTTATACCTCCGCTTCGACTACCTTTACATTCAAATATGCTGGCATTAAATACTCAAACAAAAAGAAATTCTTTCTCCGTATCAAGAGGCAGCAGTCAGGTAAATCAGTGATATCTTCAAGACAAAGAAGATGTTTACCAACATTGCGCTTCAAACGCAGCTATGTCGTTGATAATAACAGCAAAGCATTATAAGTCCACACATACAATTGTGGTTCAGTTTGGGCAGTAAGCTCCATGCCCATGATGAGCTGTCACTGGGATTAACAGTTCCATGAGACTTTCCAAACTTTTGATGCCTCAGGTTTGATCGATTGAAGTTGTTGACCGTGGCTCTAGCTAACATAGATCATTTAAGTAGACGCTACACTGTTAGAAGTCGAGTAACTACTACCACTCGTATTATTACACTATAGACTAAAATAAAGAATTCCTTAGATGCGATCTGTAGAGTCATAGCCGTAGTAGCGACTGAAATTATTAGTCCTTCTTCTATTGTATATCTCTCCTTTTAAAAGTTCCTGATGCCAACTTGTTTCATTTCACCGACAGAGCTCGAATATAGTTACCATGGAAACCAAAGTACGGCTACGGATCTGAAAAAAATTAGGCGGATTTATTAGAAAATACGGTGAAGTCAAATTATATGTACAAGAAATCAGTCAGTTGGTTAATAATATGAACATGATGAGGGTGGTGATAATATTCGGTATTGGCTGGGATGACAGTCAAAGAGATGCCAAACTTAGAACTATCACTGCGATGTTAATAGGAAAGATTGATAAGTCCAGCGTAATAGTTCAGGCTTCGATGGTTAATCATAGGGGAAATTTGGAATAAGGGTCTTGATGTGGATACCTAGGAATACCGTCTTGCAAAATATGTATAACCTTCAACAAAATTTCTTGATCTGAGAATAATAGGTGAGAAATGCAATGAGTGTGACCATGCGATGGTGATTTTGATGACAGATAGATACGAGGATCTAGACCTAAGAATATATGGAAATGATATATGAATCTATGAAAAATCGGAATGGGATAAGTTCCTTGTCATAGCAGGCAGAGCGACTCTAATACCATCAATTTCTTTGGTCATCTTA
>JAJMKP010000002.1:951282-965898 GCA_030569295.1 Taiozyma yuanshanica
CGTGAATTGTTCACCTTCCTTCGTTATGAATGTGATATGTAGTTCTTCCCCAGCCTTTGGCTTGTGTATATGGCCATGAAGTCTTGATGGTGAGATGGAGAAATGTCTAAGCAAAGATATCTGATTAAAATTACGTAGAGATGCAAAATTTGTGGAGAAGATTGAGCGATTCAAAGCTCTGCTCCCGGTGGATACAACACTTCTGAACATTGTGTGAGTGAATGTCTATGAGAAATTAAGTATGGATCGTGTAAAGAATACAATAAACTTTGATTTTTCTCGACTTTTATATGTTTGAAACTTTGATTCTCCAAACTTTCAATATTTTCCGGATCGGAGAAACAATTACGAGGGTAACATATTGCACGTGATCATACAAGTTCCGACTTCAAAAGAGGCTGCGGCCGGCCCGTACTGGTACAAAAAGGGTTTAATGAAGACCACTGATAGGTGATAGGCCCAAGCATTTTAATTTAAAAAGACCATGTCCAGTGCTGGGTTACTAGACTCTGCTAATAGTGAACTGTTTGCCACGTATGAAGCTGATTATGAGGTTGCTTACAACGAAGCACAACAGAAATTAAATCAGATCCGTGAACTTAGTGGAGGTAAGTCTTGTTATCTAAGGAATGTCACATTCAAGCGAGCAAACTAACTGTGAGAAGAGGCTAGGAACAATGCCATGAAATCCGTGGAGAAGGCTACTGATGAGTGTATTGAAATCGTAAGTGTCTAGTGCCGTTATGTAGGGATGCATTTTAAAACTAACAATCTTGTGACAGCTAGACCAGTTGGCTATTGAAGTTCAAAACATACAGTCAGGTGCTAGATCATCGTATAATGCTAAGATTAGATCATACCGTTCTGATGTGGAAAAGGCAAAGAAGGAATTAAAGAAACTAATGGATGATGAAGATAGAAGACAATTATTTGGTAATTCTCAACAAGGTTCACAACGTAATCAACTATTACAATCTAATGCTGCACTAGAAAGAAGCTCCGAGAGATTGAAAGAATCATCACGTGTTGCTGCTGAAACTGAACAAATTGGTGCTAATATAATGTTGGATCTAAGAGGTCAAAGAGAACAATTAAACAACTCGAGACAGACTTTATTTGAAGCTGATGGGTATGTTGACAGAAGCATTCAGACGTTGAAAAGTATGACTAGAAGAATGGCTGCAAATAAGATCATTACTTATGCCATCATTGCCGTTTTGATCTTGTTAATCTTATTGACTATTGCTAGCAAGTTTTGGTAATGATAAATCTAAAATAATGACATCCCGGGTTGGTTACAATGTATTTTTTGTATGTAATACGTATTGTATGTGTGTATGTGATGGAATCTACAAGCTGAATTTTCTTATAAAATAATTGGACTGCATGATAACGTAAGACAGTTATACAATAAACAACCGCCTGGGCCCTGGCCTTTATGAGAAACATGACGCGGAACTGAAAATAATAACAATAAAATAGAATATTGATGAAAAAGCAAAAACTATTCATAGTATTATTTCAGTCATGCTTTGCCTCTAATTCATCACTGGAGATTTCACCATCATCGTATTCAGAATCAGCAGTAGAAAATCCACTGATAGCAGCCCTTATTTGTTCAATCAATTGCTTTTCATCGTCATCATCTGTGTGCTCTCCACTCTTGATTGTTTCAACGCTCTTGTTTGTTGGCACTCTAGATAATACTGCACTTGAAGGTTTGGATTTCAAGTTCAGAGTTAAATTCTTAACTTCTTCTTCATCCAATTCCAACATTTGTGTAGTCAAATTTAAGAGTGATTTAGTCGAACGACGTCTTTCCAAGACCCCAGGGAATGGGCCCTTCTTTGGAATGTATGCTTGGATATCATCTGCATCAGAACTTGGTATCTTGGTACCCCCTACCCTGGATGATAAAGTTATACCTGTATCTTGAATCATCTTTGCTACTAAACCGGTCCAGCCACATTGATGAGAGGCACCTAAACCTCTACCAGTATCACCATCGAAATATTCATAAAATGTAACCAGCTCTTTAAAGAAGTCATCTTCAGAGGATTTGGTATCATCACCATGACATGCTCTTTTGTTTGAATCTTCACCAATGGTGAATAAATTGATCAAACGATGTTGAATGAATTCAGCAACTTGGGCCAAGTTCAGCATATCACCAGAGCCAGTTGGACATTCAACTTTAAAATTTGGACCATAATAAAGGAAAAATCTCTGTAACGATTCAACAAGTAAGAAATTGGTTGGGAACCAAATAGGACCTCTCCAATTCGAATTGCCACCAAATAACCCAGAATCAGATTCACCTGGTAAATAAGAGATATGATAATTCGTCCCATTGACATCCCAATTGAATGGATTCTTCTCATGGTATTTGGATAGTGATCTGATACCATAGTCTGATAAGAACTCATCTTCATCCAACATTCTTTTCAAGATAGCTTTTAATCTATCTTCATTAACCAAGGCTAATAATAATCTTTCACCAGTACCTTTCTTCTTCATACTGGCAATGTTTCTATTAGCAATCTTGGATCTCTTCTCAATAAACCAATCCAATCTCTTTTTGAACGATGGGAATTTTTCAATCAATTGTGGTTCTAGTGTTAATGAAGCATACAATGGGATCAAACCAACTAGTGAGCGAATTGGTAATTGTTGTTTATGACCACCATCCCAAGCGATAGCATCGTAATAAAACTGATCTTGTTCATTCCACAATGATTGAACCGTTGGGTTATCATCTTCATCAGTAGCACCAGTGAAAGTCATAGCATCCGAAATCAAAAGGAAATGTTCAAAGAATTTCGAGGCAATATCTTCATATACGGGCCTTTTCTTAGCAAGTTCTAATGCAATGTTTAACATCTGTAAACTGAAGAAAGCCATCCATGCAGTGGAATCAGCTTGCTCTAAGCGACCACCTGTTGGTAATGGTTCAGATCTATTAAAGATACCAATATTATCTAGACCTAAAAATCCACCTTCGAATACATTATTACCGTCATGATCTTTTCTGTTAACCCACCATGTGAAATTTAGCAATAATTTTTGGAATACCCTCTCTAAGAACTCATCATCAGCACGACCGTACAACTTTCTTTCCAATTTATAAACTCTATAGGTAGACCAAGCATGAACAGGAGGATTGACATCACTGAAATTCCACTCATAAGCGGGGATTTGACCATTTGGATGCATATACCATTCTCTTGTCAATAAATCCAATTGTTTTTTAGCAAAATCTGGATCAATCAATGCTATTGGAATACAATGGAAAGCAGTATCCCAAGCAGCGAAAAAGGCATATTCAAACTTATCACAAAACGACAAGACGTCATCAATGTACATATGTTTCCACTCTTTATTCCTACCATTCGCTCTATTATCAGGAGGCTTGGGGCCTATTGGATCACCATTAATCCAATCTTCTTGAACGAAATGGTAAAATTGCTTTGTCCATAGCATCCCAGCAAATGCTTGACGTTGGATCTGACGTAATTCATCAGATATTGGCAATGGAGTGATTCTCCAATAAAAGTTGTCAGCTTCAGATTCACGACGAGAAAACACTTGATCAAATTGTGCTTCATCAAAGATTCCAACATCTTTCTTTGTGAACTTGTAACGAATAGTCACATAATCACCTGGGGGAACACCCCCATCTTCATCAAAAGCAAACCAGGCAGCAGCTTTGGTACCTTCCAACTCTGGATTAACAACCTCGTCTTTTTCATCAACAACATATTCATGGAATGCATCTTTTACGAACGGAACTTTATTCTTTTGACCATATAATTTCTCCTTATTTGTTTCATTCTCCGTGAATAAGAATTGTGGTTCAACATCTGGATGATTCTCAGTTAGGCCAGGAGATGGAGCAAATGCAACACTTCTTTTACCGAATTTCTTATGATCAACGGAAATGATGTTTTCAGATTCTTCTTTCAAGTTTGGTTTATAGTCATCATGACCCCAAGACCAAGTGTTTCTATAAAATATCTGGGGTAAGATATGTAATGGAGCAGGTTTATCAGATCTATTATAAGCAGTGACTCTGAAATATAGTTCTTCATCATCGTCTTTGGCCATTTCAAAGACTACATCAAAGTATTCGTTATTGTCGAAGATTCCGGTATCAACCAATTCATACTCTCTCTCAAGTTTTGATCTACTAGCATTTGTCTTGACCAAATCTTCATACGGGTATCTGTTTTGAGGATATTTGTATAAATACTTCATGTAAGAATGAGTAGGGGTGTTATCAACATAAAAGTATAGTTCTTTAACATCTTCACCATGATTTCCCTGAGGACCAGTTAAACCGAACAGTTTTTCCTTCAAGATGTGGTCATTTTCATTCCATAACGCCAAAGAGAAACACAACAATTGCTTGTTATCAGAGACACCAGCAATCCCGTCTTCACCCCATCGATAAGTTCTTGATCTTGACTCGTCAAAAGTGAAACTTTCCCAAGCGTTACCGTCAAACGAATAATCTTCACGCACCGCCCCCCATTGACGCTCACTTAGATAAGGACCCCACCGCCTCCAGTACTTTGATTTGTTCTTATCTTCTTCCAATCTTTTCTCTTCAGCAGTGAAGCCAGCAAAGTCTGCTCTGCTCTGAGTTCTTCTGACCATTGGCGCTGTTGAAGGAGATTAAAGGGGTGGTTGGTAGGAGAAGTGTTGGTTTCAATTATTAATCTTAGCGGGATAAGGAATCAAATTTATCATAAGTGGCAATTGTTGCTTTTTTTGCTAGAAGGACACACAGGAAAGCGTAGAAGAAAGCTTAGAAGGAGACCTAGAAGGAACACCCGCCTGAATAGCCGCCCAGCTTCCCTTGGGGGCTTGGCAGAGGTTCACGTATTTTCACGAAATCCTCAGAATGTGTCAAACGAGTTCGCGGAAAGATTTCCTTTGTTTACATGAAAATACGACTAAAAGGTCTCTTGATAACTGCTGGGATAGTACTAGAAAACGTTATTTTAGCCGCCGTTGGTTCGTTGGAAAGCTCTAATTTTGTACTTGATTCAACTGCTGAAATTCTATCTCCAAAGTTGGTGAAGAGCCCACTAATAATAGCCACTTACTGCCATTCATATTTTGTTCGTTTCACGTTTGTTTCATCATAATAGCTACCATGTCAGGTCTTCCCACTAAAGATTCCCGATATTTGCATGATTCACCACCAATCAAAAGCAGAAAAGCACTCAGTGATAAAACAGAGATCATGAACTCACCACATTTCTCCAAAATTAAAGATTCTAATATCCCAGGCCCCTCAGAAATGATAAAGGTAAGACCATCTAGAACATCAAGTATTAAAGATACAGATACAAGGGCCAAATTTAGAAATTTGAGCAACATGGCTAGCTTCTATAACCAAGGTACTGCGAAATCAAATGACTTGAAACAGAGAGAACCTCTTTATGTTCAAAGACAACATAGCGTGGAAGAAAGACAAGCTAAAATGATTGAGGTTACTAGAGAAAAGATAACACAAATTAATAAAAGAATTAAAGATACGAGGGATAAAATGAATGATTTGGAGAAAGTGAAGACAAAAGTTAGTAAGGATATATATGAATTGAAGTCCAAGATCACGGATCTGGAAGTTCACATTATCAACCTTGACAGGAAAATAGAACATCAAGTAATCAATTGTGAAAATTCGAAGAAACATTATGAACAAGTGCTCACATTACAGATCAAAGAAAGACAGAATCAAATAATTAGAGAACTTGATGAATTGAGGGATGGGTTTGAAAAAGAATTAAAACATGCACAAAGTATAGATGATAAAGAAACAAAGAAACAGATCTCTGAATTACATGAACAATTAACAGTTAAAGAGAGACAACTTCAAACTATATTTGATGCTAATGATAAGAAACTGGATACTCATCGAGAACAGTTATCAGTAAAAATAAAAGAGGTAATAAGTTCTGAAGAATTGAAAAATGAGGAATTTACTAAAGTCTTTGCACAAAAGACCGAAGAATTTGAGAAACTATCATTTGAAGTTGTGAACTTAAGCAAAGATATTGAAAATATGGAGAAAGAAACGGCAAGGATCAAAACTGAATTGAGTAGTGAAAAGGAATTTGAGGAGAATGTGGAGTTAACCACAAGGAATTTAGAGAAACAAATAGAGGAATTAATGAGACAGAATGATGATATGACGGAAAATCTAAACTCTGTGATTTCACAATATGAACTTGTCAACATTGATTATGAAACTGCAATGTTTAAAATCGACAAGGAGAAGAATTTAAGAAGAAAAATTCAAAGCACAATTGAAGAATTAAATGGAAAATTAAGGGTCTATGTCCGTCTTTCGTCATCCTCTAATGATAAGGATCAGATTTCAATATCTAAACAAGACGATACACAATTGGAATTACAAAGCATACGATTGAATGGTGATTTATTCAAATTTAACAAAGTTTTCGATTCGAATGATAAAGTTGAAGATGTCATTGATGAGACTATCACCATTGCAGAAAATGCATTGCAGGGTATTGATACCTCTTTTGTAATCATTGGAGATGATTCATTGTCATTCGATATATTACAAAAATCAATCAATTATTTGGATAAAAGATCTCAGATAGAAAGATATCAGTCCATTCAATTCTCATATTCATTTCAAGTCATTGATATCAATGCAAACACCGAGGGTATAATAGAGACAGGCTACATAGATGGGAAATTCAAACTCTTTACAAATTCCAAAACTTTTCATGATGTTAATGACCTAAATTTCGGTAAAGATTACTTCATCAATTTCATAATTGAAGGACAATCCGAGACAAAAAAAATTTCATCAAATTTATTCATCCTCAACGTGTCAACCACTAATATGTCCCTGTTTAACTCACTGAACTTATCATCCAGATTATCGAGTCCAAAATCTCTTTTGGAACTCCTTGAAGTGTTGTACACCACCACGAAAGCAGTCACATTGTTCAATATAAATTTGAAAGAAAATATGACAGTGTGTTTAGGAGCGTTAAAAACTGCACAGAAACTCAACTCAATAGATATAATCAAGTCCAAAAAGACTACAAAGAATATAGATTAAGAAAAACGAAGATTAATTTTAAGGTCGACGTGATTCTAAAAGATATAAAGCAAAAACGTTGTAGAAATGAAGAACATTAACAAAAGGATATTAGTAGAAGTGAAACATATAAGAACAAAATCAACCAGAATTACGTTGCATACAGAAGATCATTGTGCTGATAAAATGTCGTAAATCAACCAGTTTAGTTCATCCTTCGTACCAACATTATCGTTGATCAATGTGTCATTTGACTTAATGGACCCAGCAGCAGCAGTAGTAGTAGAAGTAGCAGTAGCAGCAGCAGTAGCAGCAGTAGCAGCAGCAGCAGCAGTGCCAGTAGTAGTGCTTGGACTTGTGGTTGTTGTATTCTCCTTCTTTTCATCAGGCTTGGTATCATCAATTATACCGGCCTTTGGTGAACCAGAGACATGGCCATCACCGATAGTGGATTCAGCTGTTGATTTCTTCTCTATTATTGGCGATAGGGCCTTTGTAGCACTAATAGTAGCATTAGCTGTATATTCAGACTTTGGATGTTTCAAGATTGAATCAATGGAAGTTTTCTCCTCAACATAGCTATCGTCTTGTAATGCCACGTTATAAAGTCTGTATAATGGACCATTTGGTTCTACCAAAAATGGGGATATTTGTAAAGTGTCAACCATATCTTCATTTGTCAATACGATCTTTTGCCTCTTTCGATCATCCTTATCTGATTCATCAATGATATTATCATCCAAATATTTCCTCTTTCTAAAACGAGCAGTATCTATCGCAGACTCTAATACCAATTTTAAATATGTTTCTAACCCAATCGTCATGATATCAACAACATTCTTCTCCAATTGTCCAGTGACACCATGCTCCCTTGCAATCCCCAACATTCTGGATTTCAAATTCTCATTATCTGGCAATAGATAATTCTCTGATGCCAAAGGTGTTTGTAATGAATGTGTGATGTCCTGTGTCCATTCAACGGTGTTTCCAGTGAAATTCTTATCTTTATCAACAACATATGGGATCTTTGGCAACAAAGATTGTCTTGTTAGGGTTAAGGCTGAAGTTGCCATGGATTTCTTCCCAGATTCTCTAGTGATTGTTTTTATTCTATACCGTTCACGGATAGGTAAACTCATTACATCTTTCTTCAATTTCTCATATTGTGATGATACTTTAACTTTTGAATCCTTACGTCTCTTATTTGACGAATTCCCACCAAACCCAGATTTTTTAGCAAGTAATTGACTAGGACCGTCTCTTAAAGAGTTTGCCAAATTTGCTAATAATAATTGATTGTGCATTCTAACCATCTTGGAATCTGAGAATAATGGTGATAAATTCATAATCAATTCTCTTCTTGATAATTTCCCTAATAAAAACAATGAAACCGTTTGCTGATATTTATCCCAATTAGAACCCATTTTTTTTTGTAATTCGTTGGCTAGGATCTCAACTTCAACCCTTTTAGAAAGGGAATTTTTACCCTTTGAATCAATAGTATTAGTCGATAGTGATGGGGTAGATTGAGCTGAATTATGACCAGTAGCACCAATAAAAGAACCGGAGCCAACAACAGAATTTTGCACAAGATTCTGCTTCAGTGTCGAAACACCAGGCGAAAGGGAAATAGCAGGTGAACTAGTGGACATTTATTTAGCCTTTTTCAAATAGACTCTACTTGGGTTGCAGTGTTGGAAAGCTCATAACGGTTGTGCAATTCTTAATCTCGAACCGTTCGCGAAATAGGACGGGGCTGCGAACCACAATCGTAATTCTCAGGCTCACACATTAGTTTAATGGGTGTAGGTTTTATGTTAAAAGCCAGGCAAAATTAAAGCCTATCAAGACATAGCTAAAAGGCTATATATAATTTGCTACAATAAGAGTACTAACAAAATCATATATCATAACAACTTTCTTTTTAAATATCCCCATTTAACAAAAAAAAAACCACAGCAACCCAAAACTTCATCTTTTTTAAATAAATCATTCAGCCTTCTTTACAATACCAGCAGCAGAATCATAAGTTTTTCTTGTAGCCAAAGAATCCTTCAAGACAGCAACTCTCATAGTGGCCAACAAGTTATGTGCAGCATTGGAATGACTGTAAACACCACCATTGAAAGCCTTGGTAGCATCTTTACCCAATGAAGTTCTTAATAGAGGTTCACCACCTGGATGTTGAGAAATGTAATTAGTAACATCATGAACGATCCCATTGATAATGACCAAACCGGGTTGTTCTTGTGATTTTTCTAGGAATTCCGCCTTATCCCAAATTGGCAAGTTAGATAATGGAGTACCCCAGTTTAATTTGGATCTCATACGATCAATCTTCTTTTGTTGTTGTTGAACTAAACCTTGTTCAATAGCATTTTGTGAGAACGTTTTCAAGTTATAAGCCAAACCAACTTTAGATAATGACCAGATTACCACTTTAGTTGGATCATATTGGTACCACTTGATGGCATTTCTGTAATCTGATGGGAATTCATGATGGAAGTTATGATAACCTTCACCAAAAGTGACCAATGCGGTTAAAACATGATCTCTTGGGGTACGTTTATCATCAAAAGGTTGAACACCAATCCAATGGGCTAATGAATTGACACAGAAAGTTGCCTGTTGGATGAAACAAGCTCTCAAAATACCAGCATAAATAAACCCACCCAAATAATCATTAAATAATAACCCACAGACTAAAGTTGGTAAAACAAAAGCAGTTAAAACCATGATTAATAAAAAGTGTCTGTGTTGAACTCTAACGACCCAATCATCGATTAAATCTGAGATATCAGCTCTAGCTTTATATTTTGGGTTTGGCTTTAATAACATCCAGCCGATATGTGAGTACCAGAAACCTTGTCTAGCATCATATGGATCTCTTGGGGTATCTGTATATCTATGATGAATTCTATGTGAATGACCCCACCACTTGATGGAACCTTCAACGGCAGAGGCCCCAAAGATGGCAAAGAATAAACGAACAGGGAGTTTAGCATCATAAGCTTTGTGAGCCCATAGTCTATGATATCCACCTGTGATGGATATCCCACCAAAGATGTACAAGATGATAGCAGTAATGGCAGTACCTAGTTTCAAAGGAGTTCTGGTGGCAATGGCAAACCCAACAGTTGGAACACCGACAACTAAAATAACATTCAACCAATTGATATGATCGTGCCAATTCTCCCAAGTCCATGGCTGTTCACTAACATGTTTCACTTTTGAGTATTTTTCCTTTTCAGCTTTATCCTTATCTATTAGATCCTTAATAGAACCTTCTTCTTCTGCCTCTTCTAAGAAATGAGCTTGTGTCATATCCTTAGTTCCCATCATCTTCCCAAACCCATTGACGATACGTCTTGTCTTTTTGTTTGTACCGGCAGCAATAATGTTTGCTTCAATGACGTCCACTTTTTCTAGTTCAGCCATGGTTGCGTTCTTTGGTGAGCTTGGAATTTTTCAATAAGAAAGTGTAGTGACAAAGATCAACTTTTATATACAAAATCGTATCGTTAACAAAAATTTTCCTTGAAGTGTTGGGACTTTTTTTTTTAACCAACAAATAAAACCGGTCCGGGCAACACCGGGATCTGACACAAAAACGAACCGCTTTTAAAAAAAGAAACGTGTGATTATATAAGCTGTTACTTAAGCAGCATTGCGGGTAGGACCCGAGTGTTCTTTCCAATATTTGCACGAGAGCAAAAGGGTTCAAGAGTAGGAGCTATGCCCGGGTCCTACTTGAAGGGAGTGCACTCATGCGCTCTGTATGTATTTGCGTTCTGGTATGGTATAAAAGTACGTGTTGTAATTCTTTACTCAATAAACAACAATTATTCTCAACAGTTTAACCAAAAATCATCTCGTGATCTCTCATCAACTCATATTTTTATTGTGGGCTCATTTACTACTATCAATTCTAGAAGAAGCATCATATGTTCAGGCTCTTTTTAAGCTTAAAAACACTCAGTCACATGATCTATATTTTATACACTTACATACTTTTGACAGATCATTATTTTACTATGTCTACTCTTTTATTCAAGAACAGTGAACGTCTCCATTGGAATGTGTATGGCATTCAGTTCCCTGTGTACTAGTGGCCGTACTACCTGCACTCTGACTCTTCGAAGCCTCTGAAGTTGATTCATGTGAATGATTATCATTATCATCATTATCATCATCATCATCATCACCACCACATCCAATACCAGGCAGAGCGACGTCATATGCATAGACCTCTAATGCATAATACCTTAAACTGGCACTATTCCAAACAGAATTTTCTGGCTCATCAATTGCTAATTCCAAGCATTCGGAATACGTATCTGCATAATGATCCACTTTTAATTCACCAACTGTTTCAGTATGCCAAATACGATGTAAGAAATCTGAAGACCAGAACAGAGTGGTAGAACCCTTGCTTACTTCGTAACCTTGAGAACACATCTGTGATAGAAATCTTCTAGAAGTGTAGGATAGATCACAGATCACCGTTTCATCAGTGGCATTCTCACCACGCCAATGGCCTGCCCAACCTTCCTGGTGACAATTCCCATCAATATCATCACAACGGAATAATACATTACTCTTATCCAAGTTTAAAATATTATCAAAGATTCCAACGACAACAGCTGTTGATTCATTACCAAAATATTTTGTATAAATATCTGAGTTCAAACCATACCTTGAAGTATGATCTCTAGCTTGTGCAGCTAAGATCTTAGTCTCAGACCAACCTTTGAATATTTGATTGTACTGAGTTCTATTACAACTGGAATGGATCTGGATATCCTTATTCCAATCGTTATCCCAAACATAAGTGTCAGCATCAACGTACACAACAGTTTGTGCTAATGCAAGCGGGATTGAATAAAGGACCCATGGCAATGAAAATTTCATCTTTTTAGTTGGGTTTTTTGGTAAAGGACATAAAGAAACATGGAACTATTGTTGATGACTTACCCTTTGATATTTATACAATTTTTGAAATCTTAATATCATAATGAAAGAAAGTCATGGCTTTCTGTGGAAACTAATTGATTAAACCAATTACGATCTTCATTCTAAACCTTGGCGTAATACCTTGCTAGTTGAAGAGGCAAGAAAATTTTCTCAGTTCCCAGAGTCTATACTAAACCTGCTACTAATGAAATTGTTAAATTTTGATGACCCAAACACATGAATTCATGCATCTCAATAACCACAAGGGTGGAATTGTTCATGAATTGTTCATTGAATCATTGATCATTGGCCATTAAGACCCTTGCATAATCTTTATTGTTTCTAGTGCCGGTGTTTTTTTGGTTCGTTTCTTTTTGTGTCAGATCTGGAGACAGGACCCTTGAAATGGAAGCGTGATAAACTGAGATCTCAATGAGACTCATCAGATTTCACTCAGGTAACATCATAGAATTCCACTAAACTATAAGGAAAATAAAAACACATGCTTCTAAATCCCAAGATAACTCACAGGGTTGTTGGTTAAAACGACCTTCTTTTTTTCTTCTTCTTTTTCTTAGCACTTGGCATCAATCTTGTCGGAATACACACAAAACCATAACACTACACACATTCGAGCCGAGCATAATTATATACTATCATTTCAATAGAGTGCTATAAGAGAAGCTAAGATACCCAAAAATGATTTATAACTGCTTCTGTCCCATCTACTTCTGTGTATTTTCCAGTCTCTTTTCATTGATCAATTATATCATCGCAAAATGAAGTTCTTGGTTATATTACCTCTATTCATCAGCGTCGTCACTGCACAGATATATACCGTCTATCCACCACAAACTACAAAATCATCTTCATTAGCCAACAGTGACACCACCATCACAATCACCAGAACTTCCAACACAAGAAGTGAACCAACCATTTCAACTTTGAGCGAAATAATCACTGCTCTCTCAGAGTGTCACTACCACGGTGTGACTCAATTTTGTTTAGCTAATGGGTTGGAAGGTCAAGTTATTGGGGCACCTACAAAGACTGCCGGTGGTGCAACCACTTATACCGATTGTCATTCACATTCAAGTGAGACCTTTTGTGTTTCTCCAGCTGGTGAAGAGTATCAGTTCTCTGTTTATGGTGCATCTGATACTGAAGCGGAAGAAGAAGGGGTAGAAGGGGAAGAAGGCGGGAAGAATTGTCACTTCCATGCTGGCGTTCAACATTGTGTTGGTGGTTCCAAATCAAAAGAGTCGGTCACTTGTTCAAAAATAGAAAGACATTACAACATCCCCTTACGGATCGGTTTAATATTTGTCATTCTGTTCACCTCAGCAATCAGTGCCTTTGGACCAATTGTTTTGGACAAGATCTTTGGCTCATCGAGATTTGGAATGATCTTCACCATATTAAAGCAATTTGGAACCGGTGTTATCATATCCACTGCATTTGTTCATTTGATTACACATGCGAATTTAATGTGGGCTAATAAATGTATGGGCGAATTGAGCTATGAGGCTACAGGATCTGCATTGACTATGGCCGGGATCTTTTTAGCCTTCTTGGTGGAATATGCAGCTTATAGGTTGTTAATCTTTAGAAATACCAAATTAGCTAGTGTTCAGAAGACAACTAGCACTGATGAAGAAGAGGCTAATGAAGCTGATAAAGAGAAAATAACCAGTACCGAAACGGCAAACTCATTAGATACCGGTCATGGTCACGGTCACTCTCATGGTCACTCTCATGGTTTATTGAAACCAGCAGAAACATTATCGGTGTTTACAATGGAGGCCGGGATTATTTTCCATTCTGTGTTGATTGGTATAACTTTAGTCGTTGCTGGGGATTCCAGTTTCATTACTCTATTCATTGTGATCTTATTCCATCAAGCCTTTGAAGGTGTTGCCCTAGGCTCAAGAATTACAAGTTTAAAAAATTGTACTTTTTTGAAGAAATTTGTTATGGCATTTGCATTCTCTATTACAACCCCAATTGGGATGGCTATTGGGACCGGGGTCCTTTCCAAATTCAATGGGAACGATAAGAGTACGTTGATCGCCTTGGGAACTTTGGATTCATTTAGTGCTGGTATCTTGATTTGGACAGGGATTGTGGAGATGTGGTGTAATGATTGGTTATTTGGCGATTTAGCACAATCGGGTTTGATTCATACCTTAGTTGGGTTAGTGTCCTTGATGGCTGGAATCATTCTGATGTCAGTCTTGGGTAAATGGGCTTGAATATAGAGCTGAGATTAATATATCTTATATATATATATATATATATATATACTTATATATACTTATATATCTACTATTGATCAAACAATAAGAGTGTTATGATAGCATGTAATTCTAGATTCAAAATCCAAAGAATTTCTCACAATCAAAAATCGATCTGATTTCTATTTTTGGAAAAATAAAATATCGCGAAAATTTATTGGCTTTTTTTTCTCTGCAAAAAAAGTTCAAAAGTTCAAAAAAAAAAATGGAAATGAAAATGAAAACAACAATCGAAGAAACAACAAAACTAAAACAAAAATCCTTTTTCTTATAGAAAATTTTGTAAAG